>OZ038312.1:30940911-30989866 GCA_964035775.1 Osedax frankpressi
AGAGAGATAGTGCAATCGGAGGATCAATATAGCTTCAATAAATGATTGTAATGCAGAAACATAAAACAATGCGACTGAAATCTTGTGAAGATAATAAATCAACTCGACATCGCTGGTGGAAACAAATTAAGCAGAGAAGCAATCAATTATAGGATTTGAGCGAATTAACACGTCTTTGACACAACCTACAAAGGCTGGCAATTAATGTTATCGAGGGCCGAGATCATATCTTGTATAGTCTACGCCGTGCTACCAGCGTAGACTATAGAATAGCATATGCATGTAACGTATGGAGTTCCACGCCGAGCTTCACGCAGCAGCGTTACGGATACAGGACACCGACTGGTCGGAGAAGTCGGGGGTGTGGGTTTGGGAAGTGACGAGCGAATGGGGGAACGATAGACCCAGGGCAACGGGAGGCCGATTATAAAAACCGTGTCGAATGTTCGAGTCGTAACGGTACAGCGAGTAAGGGGTGTGTCGGCCGTTTTCGGCGGACGTCTTGTTGCTAGGCAACGTGTAGCGCATGAACTCGCCGTGAGCGTTGAAGAACAAATGTGGACCGAGGTGCAGTATGGGGGTTCCGCCCACGAAGCTGCGGGAGGCGGAGACGGGATCGGTAAAGCGCGCTTAGAGGAGGTGAGATGGGTTAGATGAAAGAGATGAAAGAGAATGCACGGAAAGGATGGGGGAGAAGGAGTTGAGGCATTGTGTATGGAGATAGGGGACCCAGTTAGAGGAACCCAACAATATTACAAACCCAACAATATTACACTAATGTTTAGTTATACAATATACAATAGAACAATATAACAATAGAATCATGTTATGGTTAGATGGTAAGTGCATGTTTGTTGACATGACTCACGGCAATGCAAAGCATAGCAACAAGGCTGTTTTCAATTACTGGGATTGTATCACATACATGGGAGTAATATACATATTCATGGATATAGAGTAATGTAGTAATTTTGTAATGATATTTCGTACAAAAAAAAATAATATAATTAAATTGATATTACTAGCAATGTAAACTTTTACTTATATCCAATGGAATCGTTCAGAATAACCAATAACTATTTAGTGAGAAAACATACAATGTATTTTGTTCATCTTGTATTCGGACAGTGTAGAATTATTTCAAATGAAAATGAGTCATTAATCAAATAAGCTGAAAAATAATTGATTCATAAATAACTAATTGTAACCAAAAATAGATCATGAGGACATGACAAAATAAATGTAATTATGACAGAATATCGTAGCGATTAATTCTAAAACTCAAAAAGACACTTGGTCTAGAGAAAGATATTTAGTATTTCTTATTTAGTATTTCTTATTTAGTATTTCTTATTTAGTATTTCTTATTTAGTATTTCTTATTTAGTATTTCTTATTTAGTATTTCTTATTTAGTATTTCTTATTTAGTAGTCCTTTCAGCCAGGAATTGTGCTAGAAATACAATCAAATATAATTATCGGCATGTAGCCAGAATTTCTATCAATGCAGTTAAGGTATTGTAGAAAAATAATACCTCACTTCTGAGACTAATATTGTATTGAGACTATAGTAGCTATAGTGAATTGTCAATATCAGCAGATCGGCTTACATGCGAATATATCACCTGCGTTATTTAAACATTAATAGAAGCGCATGCATAGATAAGAAAAAGACTAGCAAATAAAAGCATTGAGGTGCGCCATACCTATGCTATCTGTTACACTAAATGTGAGAGGGTGTGCGTGCTAATGTGTGC
The DNA here is from genome assembly GCA_964035775.1 of Osedax frankpressi. Classification (NCBI taxonomy): domain Eukaryota; kingdom Metazoa; phylum Annelida; class Polychaeta; order Sabellida; family Siboglinidae; genus Osedax; species Osedax frankpressi. The sequence goes on from OZ038312.1 coordinate 30,942,668, forward strand.
GATCGTGTGCATGTGAGAAAGGGGGAGTGAGATGTAGTTGTTTGCCTCCGTACGCTGTACGCCGCGATGTAAGCTACAGGGTTGGCAGTTGACGACACTCCAGAAGACACGATTAGTTCTGGAATAAGCTTGATAATCGAACAATGCAAGTCTAGTTATTGATTATGTACAGACTTTAATATCCACACTATCTATAGAGGCTACCACGTGCAAACAAATAGATATGTAAGATAGGGATATCAATTACTTAGTTACTTTAGATATCAATTACTTAGTTACTTTAGAACAAAGTTCTAAATTACGATGGAATAAATATGAACGAAAAAAAAATAAAATAGAAAATAAATAAAATATATTTTATAAAATTCATTTATGAGATCATTTATGAGATCATTTATTACATAACTTTCATAGGTCCTTAGTCTAATGAAGCATTCATTCGCATGTCCTCTGTATATCATACAAGATATTCAGAATGTGAACGATTATATACTTATACACGGAATTCTTCATTTATTGTTTAGTTTATAACTAAATGTAAAGTACACACTGAAAAACCTAATCGTTTTTCGGCTAGGAATTTAATTCCTGCGAAAACAACAGGGATTTATGCCATGTTTAATGTTTCTGCTGGCATAAAGCATGTTCAATTTACCTTCCCATATAATACATTTAAAATTAAATTAAATTAATAATTATTTAAGTTGAATTAATATAATATAATTTTTTTAATTTAATATAATTTAGCTTCCATAATTCAATACATAATTAAGAACATATTACTATTAAAATAAAATGAGATAAACTCAAATTTCGTATACCTCTAGAATAATATCCCAACTATGGCAAGCAATAACTACAATAACTACATTAATGGCTATAGATAAAACTAAACTATAATTATTAAAAACAATACTTTATATCGCAAGATTATTTTTAATATAATATTTTTTTAAACTTTCTTTATAAATATCCAAAGGTCAATAACCAAACACTAGAGTTTTACATACACGAAATTACTCATTATTATATTTTACGTAATTCTGATAAATTCATTTTTCAGGGTGTAATGTGTTCAAAAGTTTATATATCACTCAAAAATATAATTTATCAAGTTAGGCATACTCAATAATATGGAATAGGTATCGTATTTTTAAAAATTAGGTACATTATAAATTTTAAAAAAATATATATATTCAATCATACCAATAACTATTTTCGTAATTAATCTTAGAATAAACAATTATATATAAACTAGTTAAAAGAATTAAAAATTAAGTCGCAACTCAATATTAGCGATGAAAATAAAATATAAACAAGTTTGTAAGAGTAAATTATTAAGTACATTTATTTTTACAATAAATAATTGCTACTTATTTATATAACTCACTAATCAGTTAATTTTAAAAAAGATCTTATATATGTATAGCTACGAAAGGTTTATACTACCTTCATTTATAAAATAAGACTTCATTTGAACTTTTATAATGAATTTATATAATAATGAAATTTTAAATGTTCTATATACATAATAACAAAGGCCTACACGAACAAAAAAATGTAATAGTAGGAAATAGAATATTTAATAAGAATAAGTAAATATTAATAGTTATTCTCCCTTAATATATCTACTTTAGGACAGAATTTCACAACTAAAAGATCGCCATAATACTATTTAATAAGTACAATTTAATCAACTTTTTACAATAATTTATTTGAAATACATTGAAACAAAGCAGATGATAAATACTCCCCAATAAAATTGATATCAATTGATTTAGATTATTTTGTAAATATTATTTTTACATTTTATTTACAATTATTCACAATACTAATATTTTTATTAAAACTTTTATTATTTTTAATTATGAATTCTTATTAATTATATTATAACTAATAACTAATATTATAACTAATAACTACGAAGATACCCGGTGGCGAGAAATATATTGCAATGAAACTATTTTTTAACACCCCCTAGGGGATGTTATTAAATTCAAAATAAATATTTAATTAGATTGTTTATACTATTAAATTAAATATATTATTAAAATTAGAGTTGATTTATATTTGATTTGATAATAATTTTGTTATCAAAAACCATAATTTTTTATATACAATATTTAAAAATAAAAACAATTTTTATTATCTAAATTACTAGTATGGTAAAGAGTGGTGACATGATATATTTGGTTATATTTGTTTTTTATTCCTTATGATAGGTACCATACTTTTAATAGATAAAAATAATTAACCGAAATTAATTGAAATGCCATTTTACCATTAAGTTAGTTTATGCAATTTTACCATTTTACCATTAAGTTAAATAAATTCATCAAGTCAGAATAAATTAAATAATAATAATAATAATCATATTTTAAAATATATGATTTCTTTTCATTCTTATTGGTTATGGTTTTTCTGTCATTAATAAATATAAAAAAGTGATTAATAGATTGATAGCCTTTACAAGTCTTAGATTTAAGAAGATTAATTGTAATATATGCAAGAGCTAACATAATAAATAATCCAGTACTTGTAACAATAAATACTTAACATTGGAATATAATAATTTAATAAAATCCTTTTGTGTTACAAAAATTATTGATTAACATATAATGAATTTTGCAATACAAAAGATGAAATTACCTGAATTATTTTCCAGGTAACTAAGAAATACAATATAAATGATGATTTAATTTTGTATAATCATATTTATGTTTTTTGGTATACAATGTATGTAGAAATTATAGATTTATCATCTTGAATATCTTATTGATTAAGAAATGTTGAATTTTCAAAGGGAAAATATCTAAATATCATTTATTATATCATCTTGTAAATGATTTATATTTACAATGACATTGCAAATTTTAGTAAAGAAATTAAAATGCATTTTGAAATATCATCAATATAATGTATATACTATCGATATAATTGTAATCAGATATACTATAAATAATATATCACCAAGTAATTGAAACAAAGGATGTGTGAAAATTGTGCTTTTTAGTTTCTTGTGAAGTACAATTGACTCATTTGCATATTTATAAACAAATTATGCTCTATGCAGAGATACATGCATATATTTATTAGATCTACGCAAATATCTGTTTATCTAGTATGAAAAAATAATGTGCATTTATTTCATTGAAAAAATGTATAAACATATACAGATCTTAGTTAATGTATCATATAGATATGGCTGCTGGAATATAACAATCATTTAAATTATAGGCATACTTAGGATATATCCTAATATATATATAGCTTATAGGTATATCCAGCTGATTTTCTTTACAGTACAAAAATAATAATTATATAAGACCATTTAGAAATTAATAAATAACTGTACCTTGTATTTGGGTCATTTGGTATACAATAGAAATAATGACCTAAATATATATATATGTGTGTATATATCTAGTCATTTAGTATATATAGTTTGGTTCTAAATAAATATACTCACTGGTATTCAATATTATACTATAACAAATAAAAACTTTACATAAATATAAGTATAATTATGTTAAAATATAATATAGATAAATTGAAAATGTTTTCAATTTTTTAAATTAGAAAATTTAATCTAATTAATTTAATATTTATTAATCACAAGTCCTAAACTAAAAGCACGTATATTGGTTTTACAATATACATGATTGGAAAATTATTTTTAAGTATTACATAATTATATATCTAAATATAAAGATCTATACATAAGATTGTGCCTTTTAGTGGTTGTATTCTAACCTTCTACAAGTTGTTCCATCAAAAGAAAACCAAGCCGGTTCAATGAGGGCAGTAATCGCTATGATCACGACGATAGCATTGCAAGAGGCAGATGCAAAATTGGAATGTGCAAAGGCAGTTGATTTTAATCGGCGGCTCCCGTTGCCTCCGCCATCCCCATTAGTTGAGTGAGAACTCTGTTTATAATTGAAGACGATATTGAATGCCAGTGATAAAAGTTTTTTTAATATAGATGAATTATCCAAAGATTTAATAAAAATGAATTACATATTTAAAATTTATAACAATAGCCAAAATTACTAACTTAATAACTATAATAAATAATTTATAATAATTTAATAATTATCATTTGCAACTTATTTTATATTCAATCATTAATAGTATTTATAGTTTAAATATAATCTCTGTACAATATAAAATTTAATATAATTTACTTATTAACATATATGATAGTATCAAATAATATACATGCATATATACAAATATATTTAAAATTTTATTAGATGAAAGGCATTATGTATAGGTATAATGTATTATAATTAATATAATCAATTAATATAATAATGTATATAATAAAATATTCTATAAATGATAACTTAATTAATAACTAACTCTATGTTGATCAACTTCATAATCTAAGAGTTCAGATCCTAGAAGTCTAACATCATCATCGTGTAAAGTATCATTATCTATCGTTGTAGAATTAGTTTGTGTATCATTAACTAAATCATCGTCTGAATTAGAGCTATTTGTATTTTGTCTAGTGGCTTGTGGCAAATCTCCATTAATGAAAGCATTTAAATAAAATGCAACATCGTGATCCTGTTGTAATAGTGGGACATCATCTTCACCCATATAAGAAGGTGTATCTACCATATCTTGGAACAATTAAAAACAAATAATATATTTTTATTAGTGTTATTTTACATGTATTTATTATATTAAAAATCTCATAAATGAAACTACACGATACAAATCGTCAGGAAAATAATATATAAAAGTTAGAATAATTTAAAATAGTAATCAAAATAATATAATTCCATAAACAATTTAAAAAATAAAAATAAACTGAGCTTTATATCGTAAAACTAGTAAATTATATGTTAAAATTATTTCAATATTTTTCATAATATTATGTTTACTTATATAACGGAAGTATGAACTTTAAGGTGAAAACATAATCAAGACATAAATAGATATTAAAATATTTTCAAAGTAAACATATATAGCTATTTTTGAACAATGTTGTATTTGTATTGTATACCCTTGTTACATATTATTTGATTATAACAATTATGCATTGATACGATTCTATATACAAGTATATATAATTACACGATATCGGCAACCCAATTAACTAACTACAAATTATTTAAATATATATATTGACTTTATTGATCAGTATTTTTTAACTACTACAATATTTACACTGTGTTCCAACTATTATTAAAAATTAGTTTATTGATGTCAAATCATTTACAAATGATTTCTAATAATTCACATTCAGATATAACTACATATTTGTCCTCAAAGTATTTGATATTTTCTATCCAACTATGAAATAACTATCATAGGTCAACTATGAAATATATATCGGTATTTAATTAGTCATTATATAATAACAATTTAAGATAAAACTCACATAAAGCGAAAACAATCACTACATAACATTTCATAGTTCAGTGTATTAGTAAATTGTATTTTATTTACCTCTATATATTTTATTTATTGCCATATGGAATTTTTAAATTTCTTACACAAATACCATTATTATAATTTATTAATTTGAGAGTTAGTTATTATATTGTTGTTTTTATTTTATTATATTTCGACGGATAATTAAATAAGAAGAGATAACAATATTATTGCTTCCGTGTAAATGGAATTCACATATTAGGATATTCATGTTATAAGTGTTGTAAAGAATCTGAACAATTCCGAAAGAGTTTTGAATATAATCCTGGATGTTTTGTCTACAGTTTTTAAGTATAATTTAATTCTATACAAAAACTATAAAGCATTGCGTTAATATTGTATGTCTTTATATATTGTCTAATAAAGTAATTCCTTTGAGAATTCGTTTATACATTTTTTCAAAACATCTGTATTTTTTAGACTAAAATTACTTTTCAGCGTTTTTAATCAGAGTAACACTGAATGTACCATTTTAATACATTCATTAGACTAGAATGTTTATTTATTTTAGATTGTATACCATTTATATATATATATATATCAATTCATTTACCGCAACTGTATTTTAACACAATGTGTACTTTCTTTGTAAATTTTCTTTCAGCTAATTTGTCGATATATAAGAGATCGTATTTAAATGAAAGTAACTGTTGGTCACAGGGAATTATCTAGGTGTCAGCTAACTTCAATTATAATCAGATACGCTCCATTATTTCTTTATTTCCCTTCTAGTTCTATTCACCTCACTAATGAATATTATTGTTGGTAATTCATAATTTAAAAATAGCCTTTCTCTATTCTACCTGAAGGCAAGTAATATGAAAACCAAGGAAATATGTGTCGGATAGTTTCAAGCTCTTTCCAAACTTATTGTAGTAAAGTATTTGTGGATTTCCCAAATTTATATTGGAATCTTGTATAACGACTATAGTTTGATAATTGTATTGTATAATTTATTGAAATTTAATTCCAAACGATATTTAAAGAATGATTGTAAAGGAAGTACTCAATTATGACTTTTACATGTAATCAAACCCTTTTAATATTTTACCAGACTTCAGATACTCCTTGTTTATGCAACATATGCGTGTTTTAATATTATTTTGAGCATTTCTTAAATAAATAGTTTATTTTGATTTATTTTGATCTATTAGCCAGTTTATTAAAAATTTGCATTTATTACTTCATCCAAATTGTGGTTGTTCTTGTTGTTGTTGTCTGTTTCGAATTTTATGATAACATTATTAGTCTTGTTTTCATTGTGTTAATCTAGTTATTATTTCATCTATGGGCGTATTTTAATATGTTGTGCTATATCGATACACTCAACAAATAATAGTCTTTTAATAAATAGAGTTTTTATATTGATACCAGTTAATCGATGTATACACTGTTTAACGTTTACATTATAACTGGTAGGATATATAAATAGATTTATAATTCGTTATCTATCGATATATATATTCAATGAACATATATAATATTAATTTATAATATATTTGTTAGAATTATTATTTTTGTTTTCATCGTAATAAGTAATTATAAATGAAATGAAATATATTACATATTGTCGTACTTCTAAATTTTGTAATATATGAATTATCACATCTTCAAATGTTGAATGTGATTACTAATAATTGTACAATCGCCAATATTCACTTATTTTAAAGTAGACTAAATATGTATCAATATCAATTTAGTGATCATCAGTGTATATACTAACTATATATATGTCTAGCTATTTAAATTAGTATCGATAGAATATAATGTAGTATATAATAATATATACTACATTATATTCTATCGATACTAATTTAAATGGATAGAAATATATACTATATATATATAATAAATATATATTCGACTTACATCATTAATATTAATATATTTTTTAATATATTATAATTTGAATATATTATAATTTGAATATATTATAATTTTTATATATAATAATTTTAATATATTATATTTGAATATATTATAATTTTAATAATAAGGTTTCCTTTATCTTTCATGATAATTTGAAGAGTGTTTTATGTCAAAAGCAATATTATCGTATAGTGCAAAATATTGATTGAATTTTTTGATATTTATGCATACCATTTCGTACTCAACACTCTTAAAATAAATATTAAATTAACATAAATACTCGTAAGGTTAAGAATTTGACCATAGATTTCTAATTTTCAAAAAATTATCAATTATAAATTTGACAGACAACGATTAATGGCGATAGAAATTGAATAATATAGAAATAATAGATGGTGATTTAATAGTAATTTCATATTATAATATATATAGTCATTTTACAACAAATTCATATAAATTGTTATATGCCGAATACACATAACTTCCATTATTCCTACAAAGATGCACAATATGAAATGCGCATGCGGATATTTACTAATATAACATCCTTTCATTTTAAAAATACAATCTCCCGAAGGTGTTAGTACATTAAAAGATATTTAAACACCTTTATCAACATTTTAGATAATCCTATATTATATATGCTTTATATAAAATAATATTCTATAAAAGTTATAATATCATTTTAATTTTACAATTATTATTTAATAGGATTTTTAAGATTTAAATATATAGTAATAAAAATTTAAATATTAAAAATAATTATATTACATAATTATAATAACCTTATGATCTGAAATATAATAATACTCAACATTACCATTCTTGGATAATAATATGCAGTTAAATATATTTTATCAGCTATAAAACGAGTATCAATCATTTAAAACAATTTTATAATGAATTATACATAATAAAAAATAACCTTTAAACATAATATATTGTAATAATTTAGGTTTATTATTATAAATTATACATATATTGTGTTTATTATATAACTAATCTACTGATATAGAATGAACCCATGATGAGAAGTAAATAAAATGTTGAATCAGTTGAGGCCTGGATATTTGGATATTTGATTGTATTGTTGTCGAATTCAGGGATTCAAGTGATGTTTTGATTAGATGACAACACAAATGGTTATAGTTTTTACAGAATCTTCTCAAACGACCGCAGTTTATTTTAAATTAAACATCTTATAAAGTTATTTCTATAATTTATTATCCTATCATTCCATTACTAATATAACTTTACCTTTCCTAAATAGGCGACTAAATAGCTATTTATATTTGAAGGAAGTGTTAATGATCTAGCCATTTGTTTTGTCATGTAGACAAAACATCAATTTTATCTCTGAGCTCGGCTACAATATAATTCACATTCCCGGTATCCAGTCCTCAAATGATTTACCATTTTATTGACTTCTCATAGACATGGTATGTATATTTATAAATTTATAGAATTTATAATAGAACAATATTTTAAAGTTAAATATATATCAATTAAATTTCTATGTTTATTGTTATTTAGTACAATAATAATATAACTTTTTAAATGTTCTGAATCATATCATTTACAGGGGTCTAAGTTTCTGAAAAGGGCCTGCATAAAAAAGCATTATTAATCATTAAGTTATCCTATTATTATTAGATTTAAAACTGGATTAATTTAATAAACTGTTATGTTGAATATGTGTTTTATTTAAAATATTATTATAAGTGTATGTTATATAAAATTATACTATCAAACATTAATCAACTAATATTTATCTATAAAAAGTTTTCATATCACACAAGCATTCACTACTAAAACTTTCAAAATCATCAATAAATCAATACAAATAGTATTTACAAGAAATTATAAAATAAAAATTTTGTTATGAAATATTAAAATTAAATTGTAATCAAAATACTTATTTAACATTAATAATATATACAATATACATTTCCTCTCTACAATGCTTTTTATTATGTCTTTAATATGTGCATAAATACATATAGGTATGAAGTGTATGTTATAATCTATTATTTAATTAATCTGAGTAGGAGGAATGGGGCTTATCGACATCTGAGTAGGGGGAGTGGTGCTAAGTGACATCTGAGTGGGGGGAGTGGTGCTGAGTGGGGCCTAGATGCATCTGAGTAGGAGGAATGGGTCTTAGTTATATCTGAGTAGGAGGAGTGGGTAATAGTGACATATGAGTAGGGGGAGTGGGGCTTAGCGATATCTGAGTAGGAGGAATGAGGCTTAGCGACATCTGAGTAATGTAAGTATGGCTTGACGACATCTGAGTATGGGGAGTGTTGATTAGCTACATCTGAGTAGGGGGAGTGGAGTTTAGCTACATCTGAGTAGGGGGAGTGGGGCTTATTGACATCTGAGTGTGGGGAGTGGGGTTTAGCTACATCCGAGTAGGGAGAGTGGAGTTTAGCTACATCTGAGTAGGGGGAGTGGGGCTTATTGACATCTGAGTAGGAGGAGTGTGACTTCGCAACATATGAGTAGGGAAAATGGGGCTTAGCTACATCTGAATAGGGGAAGTGGGGCTTAGATGCATCTGAGTAGGGGGAGTGAGGCATAGCGACATCTGAGTTAGGTAAGTAGGGCTTAGCGACATATGAGTAGGGGGAGTAGGACTTAGCTACATTTAAATATGGGGAGTGGGTAATAGTGACATATAAGTAGGGGGAGTGTGAATTATCAACATATGAGTAGGGGGAAGTGGGGCTTATTGACATCTGAGTAGAAGGAATGGGACTTAGCTATATCTGAGTAGGGGAGTGTGACTTAGCTGCATATGAGTAGGGGGAGTGGGGCTTAGCGATATCTGAATAGAAAGAATAGGGATTATCAACATCTGAGTAGGGGAGTGGGTTTTAGCTACATCTGAGTAGGGGGAGTGTAGCTTAGATGCATCTGAGTAGGGGGAGTGGGTCTTAGCGATAGCTGAGTAGGGTAAGTGAGGCTTATCGACATCTGAGTAGAGGGAGTGGGGCTTAGTGATATCTGAGTAGGGGAAGTGGGGCTTATTGACATCTGAGTAGGGGGAGTGGGGTTTAGCTACATCTGAGTAGGGGAAGTGTGGCTTCGATGCATCTGATTAGGGGGAGTATGGCTTAGATGCATCTGAGTAGGGGTGGGTCTTAGCGACATATGAGTAGGAGGAATGGGGCTTATATACATCTGATTAGAGGAGTGGGTCTTAGCTACATCTGAGTAGGGGGAGTGTGAATTAGCTACATCTGAGTAGGGTACGTGGGGTTTATTGACATCTGAATAGGGGGAATGGGGCTTAGCTATATCTGAGTAAGGTAAGTAGGGCATAGCGACATATGAGTAGGGGGAGTGGGACTTAGCGACATCTGAGTAAGGTAAGTAGGGCTTATCGACATCTGAGTAGGGGGAATGGTGCTTATATACATCTGATTAGGGGAGTGGGTCTTAGCTACATCTGAGTAGGGGGAGTGTGAATTAACTACATCTGAGTAGGGAAAGTGGGGCTTATTGACATCTGAGTAGGGGGAATGGGGCTTAGCTATATCTGAGTAAGGTAAGTAGGGCTTAGCGACATATGAGTAGGGGGAGTGGGGCTTATTGACATCTAAGTAGGGTGAGTGTGAATTAGCGACTGTGGAGTAGGAGGGCTTAGCGATATCTAGGTAGGGTGAGCGGGGCTTATAGACATCTGAGCAGAAGGAATGGGACTAAGATATATCTGAGTAGGGGGAATGGTGCTTAGCGATATTTAAGTAGGTGGAGTAGGACTTAGTTACACCTAAATAGGGAGAGTGGATTTTAGCGACTTATAAGTTTGGGAAGTGTGGTTTAGCTACATCTGGGGTGTGTATAGGGGTGTATAGGGGTGTGTCTTTTCGACATCTATGGCCTAGATACGTTATATTAGGAGGTGGGGTAGCTACGTATAGGGTATGTATAAGCTATGTATAGGGTATATGGTTTAGTGACTTCTAAGTAGCGGGTTATGGCTTAAGAGTAGGTGAATTTTTAAATTAGAAAAGACAGTATAGTCTGATAAAGTCAGGAATAAAGTGAGATAAATTAATATCGATAGAATATAATGTAGTATATATAATAAATATATATTCGACTTACATCTTTAATATTAATATAATTTTAATATATTATAATTTTAATATATTATAATTTTAATATATTATAATTTGAATATATTATAATTTGAATATATTATAATTTGAATATATTATAATTTTTATATATAATAATTTTAATATATTATATTTGAATATATTATAATTTTAATAATAAGGTTTCCTTTATCTTTCATGATAATTTGAAGAGTGTTTTATGTCAAAAGCAATATTATCGTATAGTGCAAAATATTGATTGCATTTTTTGATATTTATGCATACCATTTCGTACTCAACACTCTTAAAATAAATATTAAATTAACATAAATACTCGTAAGGTTAGGAATTTGACCAGAGATTTCTAATTTTCAAAAAATTATCAATTATAAATTTGACAGACAACGATTAATGGCGATAGAAATTGAATAATAAAGAAATAATAGATGGTGATTTAATAGTAATTTCATATTATAATATATATAGTCATTTTACAACAAATTCATATAAATTGTTATATGCCGAATACACATAACTTCCATTATTCCTACAAAGATGCACAATATGAAATGCGCATGCGGATATTTACTAATATAACATCCTTTCATTTTAAAAATACAATCTCCCGAAGGTGTTAGTACATTAAAAGATATTTAAACACCTTTATCAACATTTTAGATAATCCTATATTATATATGCTTTATATAAAATAATATTCTATAAAAGTTATAGTATCATTTTAATTTTACAGTTATTATTCAATAGGATTTTTAAGATTTAAATATATAGTAATAACAATTTAAATATTAAAAATAATTATATTACATAATTATAATAACCTTATGATCTGAAATATAATAATACTCAACATTACCATTCTTGGATAATAATATGCAGTTAAATATATTTTATCAGCTATAAAACGAGTATCAATCATTTAAAACAATTTTATAATGAATTATATATAATAAAAAATAACCTTTAAACATAATATATTGTAATAATTTAGGTTTATTATTATAAATTATATATATATTGTGTTTATTATATAATTAATCTACTTATATAGAATGAACCCAAGATGAGAAGTAAATAAAATGTTGAATCAGTTGAGGCCTGGATATTTAGATATTTGATTGTATTGTTGTCGAATTCAGGGATTCAAGTGATGTTTTGATTAGATGACAACACAAATGGTTATAGTTTTTACAGAATCTTCTCAAACGACCGCAGTTTATTTTAAATTAAACATCTTATAAAGTTATTCCTATAATTTATTATCCTATCATTCTATTATTAATATAACTTTACATTTCCTAAATAGGCGACTAAATAGCTATTTATATTTGAAGGAGGGTAAGGTGTTAATGATCTAGCCATTTGTTTTGTCATGTAGACAAAACATCAATTTTATCTCTGAACTCGGCTACAATATAATTCATATTCCCGGTATCCAGTCCTCAAATGATTTACCATTTTATTGACTTCTTATAGACATGGTATGTATATTTATAAATTTATAGAATTTATAATAGAACATTATTTTAAAGTTAAATATATATCAATTAAATTTCTATGTTTATTGTTATTTAGTACAATAATTATATAACTATTTAAATTTTCTGAATCATATCATTTACAGGGGTCTAAGTTTCTGAAAAGGGCCTGCTTAAAAAGCATTACTAATCATTAAATTAATAAACTGTTATGTTGAATATATGTTTTATTTAAAATATTATTATAAGTGTATGTTATATAAAAATATATTATCAAACATTAATCAACTAATATTTATCTATAAAAAGTTTTCATATCACACTAAAAAGCATTCACTACTAAAACTTTCAAAATCATCAATAAATCAATACAAATAGTATATATTTACAAGAAATTATAAAATAAAAATTTTGTTATGAATTATTAAAATTAAATTGTAATCAAAACACTTATTTAACAGTAAAGGTGCTTTACATATGAAAAAATGATTTCGGCCTGATTTTGACTCTTTCTGTTATTGATATACTTATATCAATATATAACCATTGCAAATGCTATAGATGTAGTAGTGAACTAGTATACGCAGTGTGACACTGCAATAGTTATATGAATCTAGAAATTGGCATATGCCATTTTAGAATAGGTCACGTGTTATATAACAATTGATAAATTCTATAGATTAGTTATAGCTATTATATAACAATATGCCACAAGTAGTGTAACAGTATTAGGTGGTCAATATTAGCAGTATTATTTCCAATAAACATTCACAATTGAAATGGAATCCGAAAAATGATGATAAAATAATAATAAAATTTAAAAGAATACTATAGTGGTGCAATTGGCTAGGGATATTGAATGCAGTGGTAATTTTTAATTAATAATATTAAATAAAATAGAATTGAATTGAATGAAAATTAATAAATAAATAACAATTATAAATAAATAACAATTATAAATAAATAACAATTATAAATAAATAACAATTATAAATAAATAACAATTATAAATGACAATTAATAAATAAATAACAATTATAAATAAATAACAATTTATTTACATATTAAATAATGTAAAATAATATATAATAAGATGAATATGTCTGACGAGATAAAAAAAATATGAAAATATAAATTTAGAGTATCATGAAACATATATACCGTATAACATATTACATTTCATTTAGCCATCTCATAGCATTAAAATAGAATATAACATTTCATTTAGCCATCTCATAGAACTCTCGTTATTTACATATTTACAAAACTGATCTCTAATATTTCTAGATATGAGTATAGATGTATTTGCTCTTTTATTAACCTCTAAAATATGTAAATATATAGTTGTATAATTAATTTAAAGTAGTTAAAATAATTAATATTTTCATAATAACACTACATATCAAGATTTGGTATGCAGTGTTGTATATTCGTGTTGAAAAGTATGAATTGGAAAATATTATTGAATGTTGAAAAAATAATAACATAATAAACAATAAAAAGAAAATAAACAGATTCGTAATTCGAGATAAAATATTTTCCATAAATCATTTTCAGTATATGTAAACACTCCACCGAAATAGTAGACATTCGTGACAGAATTTCGCACGAAAGTAATTAGGCCGAACTTCGAACCGAACTTTTTATGTTACCGACTATTATTAAACGTATACATAATATAGTATAACATGTTTACGTTAGCTACTTTAATATTATTATTTAATTTTAAAGTTATCTATAGGAAGCGTTTTCATTCTACAAAGGAAAAATCTAAAAACGTGGAATTAATTAAAGTGTTAAATTATCTTGAAAAATCTCAGGAAAATCCTAATGAAATGGAGGCATAGGGGTATGGCATATGGCAAAAATAATAGAGAAATTGCCATAAAATAATAAGAAGATTATATATAAAATTGAGCAACTACTATTTGATGAAATAGAATTGAATGAAAATTAATAAATAAATAACAATTATAAAAAAATAACAATTATAAATAAATTACAATTATAAATAAATAACAATAATAGATAAATTACAATTATAAATAAATAACAATTATAAATAAATTACAATTATAAATAAATAACAATTATAAATGACAATTAATAAATAAATAACAATTATAAATAAATAACAATTTATTTACATATTAAATAATGTAAAATAATATATAATAAGATGAATATGTCTGACGAGATAAAAAAAATATGAAAATATAAATTTAGAGTATCATGAAACATATATACCGTATAACATATTACATTTCATTTAGCCATCTCATAGCATTAAAATAGAATATAACATTTCATTTAGCCATCTCATAGAACTCTCGTTATTTACATATTTACAAAACTGATCTCTAATATTTCTAGATATGAGTGTAGATGTATTTGCTCTTTTATTAACCTCTAAAATATGTAAATATATAGTTGTATAATTAAAGTTGTTACAATAATTAATATTTTCATAATAACACAACATATCAAGATTTGGTATGCAGTGTTGTATATTCGTGTTGAAAAGTATGAATTGGAAAATATTATTGGATGTTGAAAAAATAATTACATAATAAACAATAAAAAGAAAATAAACAGATTCGTAATTCGAGATAAAATATTTTCCATAAATCATTTTCAGTATATGTAAACACTCCACCGAAATAGTATAGACGTTGTCATGTGCAATTTGGCAAGCTATGCAATTTGGCAAATACCATTGACTGCGAGGTTATTTCAACTTTCAAAAACTACAATATAAATTATAAATAATCTTGAAAGTTAATGAAATTGCTTTATGGCAATGTAATAATATACGTATAATTAATTTTGTAATTTTTAAAGGTTAAAATAAGATAGTGGTATTTAAAATATTTTCATTAATACTCAATAAAATAATTTCCAATTTCAAGTATTCATACTGTCAGTTAGTTGAAAATAGACACGCCCACTGGGCGTCGCCCAGCCATACATAAATAGAATTGTTAAATTTTAATAATATAATAATTACTTTAATAAAGTAATTCTTTATATACGATATTACTGAATGTATCTACTTATTTTTTAATTGGGAGACATAAGTATTTACTTTACTGATATCGGTCTTGCTAATATGATATACTATATATTTTTTGAATTAAATGTATTTGATAATACTAGTATAATATTAAATAGTAAATTTCCAAAGGAATATATATATTATAAACTATTAAATGCAAAAGTTAGTTAACTAACTCGGCGGTATTAAATATCAAGTATGATAATAAATATCATACATTGTATATATATTTAAATATAATTAACAATCTGTATAAAATGATAAATAATTTACAAAGTTAATTTATTAAATATATTATCATCAGATCTCGATAATTTATTATTCAGTATTCTGTTGATATTATATTTTTGATTTAGTGAAGCCTTAGTTGAAAATGTATTATTTAATAAAAAATAATAAATTTCTTTGACTAAATCGAAACTCATGATAATATACAATATAATTAATAACAATTTAAAAATTATACACATGTAATAATTTGAATTTCAAATTAATCACGCCTATAAATACGCCCAATTATAAAATAATTAAATCATAATATTTAATATTAATTAAAAAAATATATTGTGATAAATAATGATTAATTACATTATTTGTAATCATTGTAGAATTATAATTTATTTTTATATAATTTTTTAAAGTGTATTACAATGAAAATAGATAAAATCACAGGAAGTGTGCCAAATTGCATAGCTTGCCAAATTGCATACGACAACGTTCGTGACAAAATTTCGCACGAAAGTAATTAGGCCGAACTTCGTCGCGATTTCGCTATATGTAAACGCCCCTCAAGGAGAAATAATATATCATTGCATTTATGGTTATTGATAATAATCAAATATTAAATATTAATAATTACAAATATAACTATTTATTATAATATATGCATTGAAATAAGAGTACAAATATAATTAATGAAAGAGCTAACTAATTGTATTCAATAAATTACTGTAGTATTAATTAATTTTTTAAATATAGATTTGTTTATTTCTATTTGAATTATTTATTTATAAATTATAATTATTTTATTGGTTTAGGTTTGATTGGTTTAAAATTAAATAGTAAATAAATAGGGTATGTTTACATTTCTACAAGTTTCGAGCCCCTTAGTCTCTGCCATTACATGACATTTAACCCCGATTTAACCATGATTTGAATACTTATTTTTATCTCGAGATCTAGGTATAATATAATAAATAAGGGTGATATACATGTGATCATTATTTTTAAATTAAATAATCGTTCTACTTATATATAATGTGATAATTTAAAAGTAAGTTTATTGAAATTATATTTTGTAAAATTAAAATGATTCATATATTCATAAGATTATATATTTATTAAGAACATAGATCTTAATCAATTATGAATTACTAATATTTTTAAATTCTTAACTATGTCATTTAATCGTATATTGTGTTAATCTTATAACCACCCAATAAAATAAACAATAACAAGACATTGTCTTTTCTAGTTTGTGCCTCGGTTTGCTATTCTGAAAGTAAAAGTTATTAAGCTACTTCCAAATATGCGTTTATATATATATATATATATATGTATATATAAATAATATTATATAAAATGAAATATTGTAAATATGTGTATATATTTTTGTATAAGTATGTATTTATTTCTATAATGTAATATGTTTAATTGTATGAGTATATGTATGTATGTTGTGATGTATGTTTACTGAATATCTGACCTAATGTATTAAAATATTATATTGCATAATTGGTATTCTAATTTAGTTATATAATTATGTATGTGTACATTGTATATGTATGTGCTTAAGTAAACCTTTAAGTAAACCTGTGTATGTGTGTGCTTATAAGATTATGTATAGTATATTACATGATTATTTATTAGTGTAAATATATGTATATTAATAAATTTGCATTGATATTAATATAATACATGATATTTTAACTTAATAAAATATATTTGTATTATGGATTAAGTATTTAATGAAATCTCGATACATTTTAAAAATATATATTTTTTTAATTCTTATGTCAATTTATTGTCTAGATATTATTTGTCAATAACTTCTGTATTTTTCAATACTATTGTGTATCCACTTTATTCAATATTGATGATTTATACATTATATATTCATACATGTTTTTATGATTTTAATATTATATAAAATATATTTAATTTAGTATATCATATATATATATATATATATATATATATATATATATATATATATATGTATATATGTGGATATATAACATTGTATATAATGTAATAATACATATATGTATATACATATGTACAAATATTTTTATATTTGATAAATTTGAACCAAATTTCAAGAAATCACATATATTTTAAATTTTATTATTAATTTTAATTTATTATTATTTATTATTATTCACTTATAAAAATATATTTATATGATATTTGATCTGTTTTTGCTCATTACTTGTTTTTATATATTTTTATATATATATTTTAAATGACCGAAAATGCAATAAATGTGTTTATAAACAACAGAAGAGTTGAAGTAGATTGGCAACCTACTTTAACAGCGTATTGGTAATATTACCTTAATAATGTGGTAGCTACCATACTACTGCTGAAGATATATGGAACAGAAATTAAATGAAAGTGAGTGCATGTAAATATATATTTTAAAAGGATATATTTTATATTTAAATTTTAATTGTTTTATTTTTTAGATAGGTTATATTTCTAATTGTTTTTATTTTTTCATATTTTAATTAATTCTTATTTAGTTTTGTATTACATTTATTATTAAAAAAATTAATTCAAATAATATAATAATAATATACATTCTAATAATAAATAAATAGTATTTATGTATAGTTATTATTAACTAGTATTTGCTAATCTGAGTATTAATAGATAATTGTATAAATAATAGATAAAAATATATTTGTATTATAGAGTGAAAAAGTAGCACTAATGTATTATATAAAATATATCTAATGAATACCAAAATTACATTTTTAAGATTAAAATATGTTATTTATATCCAAACCTCGGGAGTAAAATTATGTAAATATAGTTGTATAGAATTCATAGAATTGATAGAGGTTTGTTTTGAAAAATATGCTGTTATTAATAACAAAAAAAGGTTTCACGTCACCGCATAGATCACTCCATTGATACTATTGTCACTACTGTATGTGTAAAATCATAGCAATCTATTTGAGTTTTTTTTACATTCTATATGCTCGATACACTATATATACAGGCAATGTACGGCATGTTTATTTCGAGCTTCCTGTCGGCGAACGCGAAGTTAGCACTCCTATTGGTCGGAAGTTTCTGCGGCGGACTCTATGTCGGAAACTCCCTGTTGACGTGCAACTACACCTCACGTTATCGACCAATCAGCGGTTGGGCGGATGCAGGATTACCTCCGCCAAATCAACGGGCTTCGTTGGGTTCGCAACGCGATACGTCGTAATGCGCGATGCTTGTACATAAGCTAACCTTCATTAATGTACGAAATTGTTTTACACATAATTCACTCTATTTAATTCATTCTATTTAATATATTCTATTAAATATACTATTAAATATACTATTAAATATACTATTTAATTCACTCTATTTAATATATTCTATTAAATATACTATTAAATATACTATTAAATATACTATTTAATATACTATTTAATATACTATTTAATATACTATTTAATATACTATTTAATACACTCTATGAAATATACTATATTTATCAATTGTATACATTTTAGTAAATTTCATATTTTTAAGCACATGTGTACTTTTGTATTCCCTTTTAAGTATATATCCTAGCTCATAAATTTAACTCATTCTCAACATATAATTGTCTCAAGCAGGGTCCCCAATAAAATTCTAATGGTGGAATTGTTTATCGGTAAAATGTTTCTACATTGTTGTGCATTTCAGTGGGTACCACTAAATGAGCTATAAACCTTACAGAACATATTCTAATGTTTTACGCATACTACCGAAAGATGCGCAAAGATAATCAATTGTGGTATAATTTGCAAAAATCGTTAAGGGTATCATATGAATAATTCATTGTCTTAATTTCCTTAAACTGAATAAAAGTTTATAAATAAATTTTAAAAATATAATTGTTTATAAGCATTGTATTATAAATATAAGAATTATATTAATAAATAAAATGTTATCAATAAATCAATTAATTTAATAAGTCTTATAAACACTATCTTAATAATATACTATACTTACATATACTGTACATATATGTATTGTCTATATATTATGTATCTTAATATGTATTACAGATTTATTCACACACTTTTTGGTTGATATTTAATTTAATTTGCATTATATTTTTATACCTGAGATATATTCTATGGTGCTTATTTATCATGGAATATGTGAATCATGAGAGTGATGTAGGGGCAGCTAGATGTGGGGATTTGTTCAGATTTTGCTATTCAATTAAAATAACTATAAAACAATTATTTTAAATTCAAATTATGGTTTATCGAATACACTTAATATCATAAACCACTTTTAAAAAATGTATTTGGAAATATTTTCAGTAATTTTCAGTTAATTTTCAACATTAAATTATTCGATGATAGTAATATTAAATTTATATTTCCCAAAACACCATTTAAAAATTAAGACTATTAGTAAATTATGAACTAAAATAATATTGGTTGAATATCATCATCGTTCATAAAGGTCTATTATTGTTTAAGCATTAACTATTATCTTTATAGATAATAGTTAATGCTATTATCTATAAAGATAATAGCATTAACTATTATCTTTATAGACTCTAATTTCTAAGCTTCAAATTTATTTGAATTCATTTCATTATTTATCTCACTTTATCCCTGACTTTATCGGACTATACTGTCTTTTTTGATTTAAAAATTCTTATACTATTATATCACTAAGCACCTTACTCAGATATCGTTAAGCCCCACTCCCCCTACTCAGATGTAGCTAAGCACTACTCACCCTACTCAGATGTAGCTAATCAACACTCCCCCTACTTATATGTCGCTAAGTCACACTCCCCTTACTTAGTTGTCGCTAAGACCCATTCCGCCTATTTAGATGTAGCTAAGTCCTATACTCAGATATAGCTAAGAACCACGCCCCCTACTCAGATGTAGCTAAGCCCCACTCCCCCTACTTAGATGTCGCTAAGTCACACTCCCCCTACTTAGTTGTCGCTAAGAACCATTCCGCCTATTTAGATGTAGCTAAGTCCTACTCCCCCTACTCAGATATAGCTAAGTCCTACTCCGACTACTCAGATGTAGCTAAGCCCCACTCCCCCTACTCAGGTGTAGCTAAGCCACTCTCCCCCTACTTAGATGTCGCTAAGACCCACTCCCTCTATTTAGATGTAGCTAAATCCTACTCCGCCTATTCAGATGTAGCTAAGCCCCACTCCCTCTACTCAGATGTCGCTAAGACCCACTCCCCCTACTCATATATCGTTAAGCCCTACTTACCTTACTCAGATGTCGCTAAGCCCCACTAAACCTACTCATATGCATCTAAGCCCCACTCACCCTACTCAGATCCAGCTAAGCAAACTCTCCCTACTCAGATGTCGCTAATCCCTACTTATCTTACTCATATGTAGCTAAGCCCCACTCCCCCTACTTAGATGCATCTAAGCTCTATTCCTCCTGTTTAGCTGTTGCTAAGATGCACTCCCCCTATTTAGATGTAGCTAAGTCCTACTCCGCCTATTCAGGTGTAGCTAAGCCCCACTCCCTCTACTCAGATGTCGCTAAGACCCACTCCCCCTACTCATATATCGTTAAGCCCTACTTACCTTACTCAGATGCATCTAAGCCCCACTCACCCTACTCAGATATAGCTAAGCACCACTCCCCCTACCCAGATGTCGCTAAGCCCTATCCCCCTACTCAGATGTAGCTAAGCACTACTCCCCCTACTCAGATGTAGCTAAGCACTACTCACCCTACTCAGATGTAGCTAAGCACTACTCACCCTACTCAGATGTCGCTAAGCACCACTAACCCTACTCAGATGCATCTAAGCCCCACTCACCCTACTCAGATGCATCTAAGCCCCACTCACCCTACTCAGATATAGCTAAGCACCACTCCCCCTACCCAGATGTCGCTAAGCCCTATCCCCCTACTCAGATGTAGCTAAGCACTACTCCCCCTACTCAGATGTAGCTAAGCACTACTCACCCTACTCAGATGTAGCTAAGCACTACTCCCCCTACTCAGATGCATCTAACCCCCACTCACCCTACTCGGATGCATCTAAGCCCCACTCCCCCTACCCAGATGTCGCTAAGCCACGCCCACCGCATATGCTCATCGTCTATAACCGGGTGCCTAAGTGTGGCAGCAGCACGTTGATGGACATGAGCAATATTCTCAGTGAAATCAAAAACTTCTCGTCGCTTACGTCACCGGTATACCTCAACTACTCGATTTCACTTTCCCAACAGGTCAGGGGTTAGCAATACCGGTGGTTTCATTTTGGCGCCGTATAAATAAAGCATTTGACCAACATGCATTCAGCATTATGCAATCTGAAATTGACTGAGAGATTATTTCTACTTTCAAAAACTACAATATAAATTATAAATAATCTTGAAAGGTAATTAAATTGCTTTATGCCGAGTTATATATATATATATATAAGTATTGAGTATTTAGTTTATTATGCAATATAGAAAGTATAACAATTTAAATATAAACAATAATAGATACACTAAGTAATAATTAACTTTGTTTTTGATGAAAACTGATTATTAAATCTTGATAATTTAATATTTAGTAATCTTCTAATGTTAGATTTTTGATTTTTGAATTTTGATTGAGCATTACTTGAAAATTTCTCATTTAATACAAAATAATGAATTTCATTATTAATTATTAATTATTAACTAACTCAAAACTTATTATAATGATTCATGATCATGATACTACTTATAATAATATACAATAAAATTAATAACAATGAAAATTTTGTACAAAATCCACACAGGTAATAATTTAAATTTCGAATTAGTCGAACCTATTTTAAAAAAATGAAATCATAACATTTAATAATGATTAATAACATCATTAGTAATCATTGTAGTAGTATAATTGATTTGTATATCATTTTTTAAAGTGTATTTACAATTAAAATAGATATTATCACAGGATGACTGCAGAACTGATGATATTCATTTTGTATCCATTATGTAAGATTACAATTGTCTATTTGTGATTTCTCTAGCTAGATATTTTAGTAATATTCCTCTTCATATAGACTATAGAAATTTAACGAACTATATTCACATAGCATAGGTCATTATATCACTGTTGCTTAGTGGTCATTTTACATAACACATTGTACATAATAGTCTCATTACATAACCTACTGTTACAGCCGATTTATATAGATATTTCTTATGTAACATATACATTGTTATGTAGGGATTACACAATGTGTAATCTTTGTTTTTAAATAATATATATTACCTATGCAACTCATTATATATATATTTCTATAATTTATATTAACAGTGATACAATAAGATAAGTAAATACATGATAAGATAAGTAAATACATGATAAGATAGGTAAATGCATGATAAGATAAGTAAATACATGATAAGATAGGTAAATACATGATAAGATAGGTAAATGCATGATAAGATAAGTAAATACATGATAAGATAGGCAAATACATGATAAGATAGGTAAATGCATGATAAGATAAGTAAATACATGATAAGATAGGCAAATACATGATAAGATAGGCAAATACATGATAAGATAAGTAAATACATGATAAGATAAGTAAATGCATGATATGATAAGTAAATACATGATAAGATAAGTAAATTCTTTATAAGATAGGCAAATACATGATAAGATAGGTAAATGCATGATAAGATAAGTAAATACATGATAAGATAGGCAAATACATGATAAGATAAGTAAATACATGATAAGATAAGTAAATGCATGATATGATAAGTAAATACATGATATGATAAGTAAATTCTTTATAAGATAGGCAAATACATGATAAGATAGGTAAATGCATGATAAGATAAGTAAATGCATGATAAGA
Source organism: Osedax frankpressi (assembly GCA_964035775.1). Lineage (NCBI taxonomy): Eukaryota > Metazoa > Annelida > Polychaeta > Sabellida > Siboglinidae > Osedax > Osedax frankpressi. The sequence goes on from OZ038312.1 coordinate 30,966,721, forward strand.
TAGGCAAATACATGATAAGATAGGCAAATACATGATAAGATAAGTAAATACATGATAAGATAAGTAAATGCATGATATGATAAGTAAATACATGATATGATAAGTAAATTCTTTATAAGATAGGTAAATGCATGATATGATAAGTAAATGCATGATAAGATAGGTAAATGCATGATATGATAAGTAAATGCATGATAAGATAGGTAAATGCATGATAAGATAAGTAAATGCATGATATGATAAGTAGATACATCATAAGATAGGTAAATGCATGATAAGATAAGTAAATGCATGATAAGATAAGTAAATTAAAAATAGAACTGTGTTCTGTTTTCTAGCTATTTTACAACATGCTCATATGTTTAATATTAACTAATTATTATTTAATTATTACTATTTCAAATGTATATGCATTACTACCCATTATCATTTTAAATTTAACTATTAACACTGCTATTATATAATCTAAATAAATGAATATAAATCATTTAATACATAAACTAAATAATAGTATTGAATACTGTACATGCTAATTATACATCTAAATTCACTTCTCAATACAAAACAGGACACATTTCGGAAGAATCTATTATCTTATAGAAAACCAACTCTATACAATAGGCATATCCACTTCATTCCATTTAAAAGGTTGACTTCCCTGCATACCTCATACCATCACTTCTTTCTTTCCTCCTTCCCACTCTCCCTCCCTCACTCTTCAATTCACTTCTCCCTCCCTCCTTTCTTTCATCCCTCCTTCCCTTCCTCACTCCCTCTCTCCTTCCCTCCTTCCCTTCCTCACTCCCTCTCTCCTTCCCTCCTTCCTTTCCTCCCTCCCTCTCTCCTCACCCAAATTCTTTATATTCACAAAACCCAGTCACTAAAAACCACATACAAAACCTACACCTCAGCTACCCGCATCCCATCTACATCAACCTCATCCGAGATCCTCTTGACCGCCTTGTCTCCTGGTTCTACTACAAGAGAACAAAACCCTTGCACGTCAATCTCATGGATCAGGCCAGCCTGAATATGGTACTTAATTTGCAGAAGCGCTGATTTTCCTGATACTTTATCTAAATCAGATATATTCCAAACTGTTCCATTTCCTCAAATATCTTAAAATATTTCTAATTGAGATTTTTCATAATCATATTTAATAACATAAATGCTTTTATCAATATTGATGGTGATTCATTTGAAGTAATTATCTAGTATAAATCTATGATTCCCATATATGTTATATTTACATTATCTTTTCACTTTAGTTCATAATAGTCATAACAAGAATACCAAGATAATCGGTTACCTTTCTCATCCATATAATAGACACATAAGCTTAATTATTAATTATTATTTAATGCCCACTAGATAATAGAAGTATTTTTTAAAATTATAGAAATTGTACAGTTTTTGGTAAATAATTATTATAAAATAAAAAATAATATCACTTCAAATTCTAATAATATATTTAATATAATAATATATTTATATAAAAACAATATAATTAAATATATATAAACAATTCTTTATACCGATAATAAATACCAATAGTGCTAATAGCATTACATATAATTCAACAATACTTTAACAATACATGTAAAGCTTAATAAACTACAATGTTACCGCTATCTAAGATACATGATAATGATAGTGCAATGTATACCGCCAATGTCAAGCTGAATGTTAATAATAGTATTATAATGATATTAATATTGAAAACTAATACTTCGACTAAACTAAACCACAAACTATACTTTTAAATATAAAATATTATTACTTATAATGATAACTATAATAATATAATTAACTATACATATATCTATAACTCTTATGATAAATGGTTTTAATTTAGTTATATTTTGGATTTGGTTTCGGGTTTGGTATAGGTTTGGTTTAGTTATGTTTTGGGTTTAGTTATGTTTTGGGTTTAATACAATATAGAGAATATATTAAAAGTAACTCTAAAATAACATCGATTACCGGGAACAAGATAGCTAGCTTTTTGTATTTTCTTATTACGATATATGTAACTTAATATATATGTATTAAAATTGCATAAAATATCCCATCGAATACCCGGCAATGTCTGGTCTATAGCATCTAATGTTTATATAAAAACAATAGAATTCAATATTTTAACTCACATTTGAATTACCAAATAATTTCACTTTCATAAATTTCAATCCCGTCGTGTCTCATTTTGGAACCTTCACATGACATTATCCAATTGGCTATTCAAACATATCCAATTAAATTATATAATAATATAACTTAACTACTAAATGATTATTAAAGATAGTAGGTACCATTATATGCTATCCTGTATTTTAAAAATATTTTAAAATATCATTTTTCAAATGTGGGCGTTTTTGTCGAGGCGTAAATTAGGGCGTGGCTACATAAATTCAAATTTAGAAATATACTTCAATATTGATTATACGTGTAATAATCAATATGATTTATTTAGAAAATCTCAATTATATTTGAGGAGTGGAAAATTAATGAATAAGAATGTTAAACTGCCGTCAATGTTACAACGGCAACAAAATTATTACAGTTTACAGTGATTTAAATCCTGGATCTACAAAATATATGATAAGCTTATACTATATATGTATCCACAAAATATATGATAAGCTTATACTATATATGTATCCACAAAATATATGATAAGCTTATACTATATATGTATCCACAAAATATATGATAAGCTTATACTATATATGTATCCACAAAATATATGATAAGCTTTTACTATATATGTATCCACAAAATATATGATAAGCTTATACTATATATGTATCCACAAAATATATGATAAGCTTTTACTATATATGTATCCACAAAATATATGATAAGCTTATACTATATATGTATCCACAAAATATATGATAAGCTTTTACTATATATGTATCCAGAAAATATATGATAAGCTTTTACTATATATGTATCCACAAAATATATGTTAAGCTTATACTATATATGTATCCACAAAATATATGTTAAGCTTATACTATATATGTATACACAAAATATATGATAAGCTTATACTATATATGTATCCACAAAATATATGATAAGCTTTTACTATATATGTATCCACAAAATATATGATAAGCTTATGCTATATATGTATCCACAAAATATATTATAAGCTTTTACTATATATGTATCCACAAAATATATGATAAGCTTATACTATATATATATAAACAAAATATATGATAAGCTTTTACTATATATGTATCCACAAAATATATGATAAGCTTTTACTATATATGTATCCACAAAATATATGATAAGCTTATACTATATATGTATCCACAAAATATATGATAAGCTTATACTATATATGTATCCACAAAATATATGTTAAGCTTTTACTATATATGTATCCACAAAATATATGATAAGCATTTACTATATATGTATCCACAAAATATATGATAAGCTTTTACTATATATATATCCAGAAAATATATGATAAGGTTATACTATATATGTATCCACAAAATATATGATAAGCTTATACTATATATGTATCTACAAAATATATGATAAGCTTATACTATATATGTATCCACAAAATATATGATAAGCATTTACTATATATGTATCCACAAAATATATGATAAGCTTTTACTATATATGTATCTACAAAATATATGATAAGCTTATACTATATATGTATCTACAAAATATATGATAAGCTTATACTATATATGTATCCACAAAATATATGATAAGCTTATACTATATATGTATCCACAAAATATATGATAAGCATTTACTATATATGTATCTACAAAATATATGATAAGCTTATACTATATATGTATCCACAAAATATATGATAAGCTTTTACTATATATGTATCCACAAAATATATGATAAGCTTATACTATATATGTATCCACAAAATATATGATAAGCTTATACTATATATGTATCCACAAAATATATGATAAGCTTATACTATATATGTATCCACAAAATATATGATAAGCTTATACTATATATGTATCCACAAAATATATTATAAGCTTATACTATATATGTATCCACAAAATATATGATAAGCTTTTACTATATATGTATCCACAAAATATATGATAAGCTTATACTATATATGTATCCACAAAATATATGATAAGCTTATACTATATATGTATCTACAAAATATATGATAAGCTTTTACTATATATGTATCCACAAAATATATGATAAGCATTCACACAGTTACAGGTTCCTAAAAGTGACATGATACCGATTATTCTAAAATACCAATTGGTAATATTGGGTTATAGATTTATAATTTTCATTACAAATTGTAAAATATTAATAAAATAGCATATGATAATATAAATATTAAACAATAAATTAATAAGGTACCAAAACGCCGTAATATTATAAGAATTATTTATTTATACATGTGAATGAGATAGTAAGTAATTGAATGAGATACTAAGTAAGTAATTGATAAATATTGAGTATTTTATATACGATGAAATTACTAATGGGTTATTATTCTCTATAGACCTATAATCAATGCGTGTTGTCCAATCATCCGGAGTGCATGACACCTGGTGGTAACTCTACTGAGTACGGATACTTCAAGATTATCCCGTTTTTTTGTGGTCAAGATCACTTCTGTAGGTCAGTGATGAACTTACTAAATATTATTTGTATTAATTAGCTACCTAGATAAATAACTAACTCACTCACTAGTTGGTACGTATTCATTGGCATCGTCCAAGCTAATCCCTCACCTGGTCTCCGTATCAGATTAATGTTTCCTGAGGAATCTTAGTTTGCATGAAGTAGCCCATGGTATTTCACAATAACTAATGGTATACGATTTGTTACCCATTACGCGGATTATTGTTTTCTACTTTATAGTTCTAATGTGTTTAAAATCAACAAGCTAACATTATAGCGCGGATTACCACAAACTCAAACTATTGTCTTTTTTTTTTAATGGCAGTGATTTATTTCTTTATTTTAAAAAATAGATGCCTAAATAAATACTAATTTTTTGTTAACTTCTGCGTAAACACAAGAAATTTAAATTGAATATTTACATTTAAAGTTTATTGTGGTTTTCAAAATGATTATATAATCGTTTGTAATGACGACGGTGAAATTTACATAAAATTGCATGCGATTTGTATTCATATCGTTAATAAACATATGTCCTGCACGTCCTTCACTTCCTGCTCCAGTGTACAATCTGAGAAATCATATGAACGCGCTGTGTACAACGTCATTCATTACTACCGTGTGATTGGCTATCTGGATCAATACGAGAAATTCCTCGAAGCACTGCAGGTGGAGCTGCCTTCCTTCTTCCGGGGTATTCGTATACTCTACCATTACCTCAGTTAGTCTCTCTTCCTGGTTAACTTCTATCGCAGATAATCCAGAGCTATTCCAGATATCTGTATGCTCTACCAACAATTCATTTCATCTCTCTTCCTCTTCAACTCCCTCTTCAGATTACTTCCTGATCCCGAATGCTTACTATTATTATTGGTAGATTATTAATTTATTCTTTTTATAATAATTTTTATATTTTTTTTTGATAATTTTAATTTTTTTAAAATAATATTAGGTTTTAATAGTTAAATTTAGTAAAAGAGTTATATATATATCTAGGTGCTATCAATCTATGACATGTATGAATCTACCAATCAAGACATGTTATATTGATTTTTCGATAATGAGTACTCACAATAGAAATATAATTAAATTAGCATTCTTATTTCATATCCTAACATCTATACCTTCGTTAGTTTCTGAAACATAACCCTTACAACACTAACATCTTATATGCCCTCTAACTCTGCACTTCAACTCCATAATCTACTGCAATGTTTAATTTACTTTATCATCACCTCCATAACACATAAGCACTATATCCTTTTTTAACATCATACCTCATTTAATTTTCTGCAAATATCGTAAGATTACCTTGCCAATACCACCTCCTATATATTGAACCCTTCACCCTTACTCACCTCTACCCATCACCACTACCCATTCTTACCACTCCTTACCACTACCTTTACGCTTATACTATGCACTCCAAGTACCCCATGCAGAACAATATGAAACTTTCACTCCTCCACCCTATCACCACCTTACCCCAACCCCCCATATCCCCAGAGAAGCCGCTGTACTCCAAGTACCCCGTGCAGAACAATATCAAACTTTCACTCCTCCACCCTATCACCGCCTTACCCCAACCCCCCATATCCCCAGAGAAGCCGCTGTACTCCAAGTACTCCACAAAGAACAATATCAAACTTTCACTCCTCCACCCTATCACCGCCTTACCCCAATCCCCCATATCCCCAGAGAAGCCGCTTTACTCCAAGTACCCCACTCAGAACAAGCTCAAACTTTCACTCCTCCACCCTATCACCGCCTTACCCCAACCCCCCATATCCCCAGAGAAGCCGCTGTACTCCAAGTACTCCACAAAGAATAAACTCAAACCCTCGCCAGAAGTTTTCGCAATCGTGAGGTCGCGACTCTTCTACGAATACAAATTCTACGATTTCGTTGTGAAGCGATTCGACGATCAATACGCCGCCTACGCGCGCCACTAGTTGCGAGCCTGGCCGCCAGGGTTATTCCTAGTTGCCGTGGTGACGGTGCGGTCGCTTTGTTAGTAGGTTATTTCAACGTTCACGAATCAATATCATTATAAACATATGCAAATTAATTACGATAAAGTGTATTTTATAGTATTCCGTATTAGAAACTGATTATGATTAATTTGAAGATCAGATTTAAACTTTATTTCGTGATTATATATTATAACAGGGTTTAATGATATTTAGCATTTATTCTTAATTTTTTAACTTATATATTCTATATCCTATAGCATATATTCTATACTTTCTGTATTAAATTTGCGTTACATTGTGATATCTATTTGTATAAATATATCAAAGATATAGAATAATGTAGATACACAATACCAAACTCATGTATATTCATAATTTATGGATATTTTGACAATTCTCACTGATTTATAAAATATTTGTAAAACATATTTGTTATTTTTTTCATCAAATTAAATCTATTTGATTTGTATATTATAAAAGTATATACCAGTTTATCTTATAAATATATTTGATCTAAGGAGTGATCTGAAGATTGTAATTCATATTATTTTTAAGTAAGTAAGAATAATTAATTCGCAATAAAAATATGAATAGACAATCCTAAACATTATTTACCATAATTAGAGGTACAGGAACAGTTATTAGGGGGAAGAAGAAATCACCAAGGAATATAAAATTAAATATAGTTATAGTTATATATATATATAGAATCTAAAATTTAAATATATGATTTTGATATATTTATATCACACACTTTTTATTATGTTTACATGTTTCTGAATACATTAATGTTTTACTCAAACTTTGCCTGTTCTTAATGAAACTAAATCATTTTACCACTTTTATTAGAAATTGTAATTATATTTGCTTCATTTATAGATTAATGATTTTTCCGGTTCAATCTAAACTATTTTTATATGAATATAATTTTGGCATTTTTAATTTAGTGAGTTTTAGTTTCAAAAAAGTAATATAAGGTAATTTTAAAAATGAAGTTAATATGGTTATTTAATTTTTATAATAACTGTCTATAATGCATATATGGAAAAAAATAATATAGATACACATATTTAAATATGCATTAATTAAAATGTTGAATAATTTAACCAGAATGATTTATTGTTATGCATTGTTTAAGGTATATATAGAACTTGACTATTTTAAATGTAAATAAACTAAGAAACTAGTATAAAATACTATTTAAATTTATATAAAAAAATATCTACCAAACTTGATAAATATCTATATAAAAACTTGTTCAAGTAGGATATTAAATTATTAATTAAATAATAGATTATAGCATACACTTTATACCTATATGTATTTATGCACATTAAAAACATAATAAAAAGCATTGTGGAGAGGAAATGTATATTGTATATATATTATTATATTAATGTTAAATAAGTATTTTGATTACAATTTAATTTTAATATTTCATAATAAAATTTTTATTTTATAATTTCTTGTAAATACCTACTATTTGTATTGATTAAAAACATAATAAAAAGCATTGTGGAGAGGAAATGTATATATATTATTATTAATGTTAAATAATTATTTTGATTACAATTTAATTTTAATAATTCATAACAAAATTTTTATTTTATAATTTCTTGCAAATACCTACTATTTTTATTGATGATTTTGAAAGTTTTAGTAGTGAATACTTGTGTGATATGAAAACTTTTTATAGATAAATATTAGTTGATTAATGTTTGATAGTATAATTTTATATACATACACTTATACACTTATATACACAACATACACTTATAATAATATTTTAAATAAAACACATATTCAACACAGTTTATTAAATTAATCCATAGTTTTAAATCTAATAATAATAGGATAACTTAATGATTAGTAGTACTTTTTAAGCAGGCCCTTTTCAGAAACTTAGACCCCTGTAAATGATATGATTCAGAACATTTAAAAAGTTATATTATTATTGTACTAAATAACAATAAACATAGAAATTTAATTGATATATATTTAACTTTAAAATATTGTTCTATTATAAATTCTATAAATTTATAAATATACATACCATGTCTATAAGAAGTCAATAAAATGGTAAATCATTTGAGGACTGGATACCGGGAATATGAATTATATTGTAGCCGAGTTCAGAGATAAAATTGATGTTTTGTCTACATGACAAAACAAATGGCTAGATCATTAACACCTTACCCTCCTTCAAATATAAATAGCTATTTAGTCGCCTATTTAGGAAATGTAAAGTTATATTAATAATAGAATGATAGGATAATAAATTATAGGAATAACTTTATAAGATGTTTAATTTAAAATAAACTGCGGTCGTTTGAGAAGATTCTGTAAAAACTATAACCATTTGTGTTGTCATCTAATCAAAACATCACTTGAATCCCTGAATTCGACAACAATACAATCAAATATCTAAATATCCAGGCCTCAACTGATTCAACATTTTATTTACTTCTCATCTTGGGTTCATTCTATATAAGTAGATTAATTATATAATAAACACAATATATATATAATTTATAATAATAAACCTAAATTATTACACTATATTATGTTTAAAAGTTATTTTTTATTATTTATATTTCATTATAAAATTTTTTTAAATGATTGATACTCGTTTTATAGCTGATAAAATATATTTAACTGCATATTATTATCCAAGATTGGTAATGTTGAGTATTATTATATTTCAGATCATAAGGTTGTTATAATTATGTAATATAATTATTTTTAATAATTAAATTGTTATTACTATATATTTAAATCTTAAAAATCCTATTGAATAATAATTGTAAAATTAAAATGATATTATAACTTTTATAGAATATTATTTTATATAAAGCATATATAGTATAGGATTATCTAAAATGTTGATAAAGGTGTTTAAATATCTTTTAATGTACTAACACCTTCGGGAGATTGTATTTTTAAAATGAAAGGATGTTATATTAGTAAATATCCGCATGCGCATTTCATATTGTGCATCTTTGTAGGAATAATGGAAGTTATGTGTATTCGGCATATAACAATTTATATGAATTTGTTGTAAAATGACTATATATATATTATAATATGAAATTACTATTAAATCACCATCTATTATTTCTATATTATTCAATTTCTATCGCCATTAATCGTTGTCTGTAAAATTTATAATTTATAATTTTTTGAAAATTAGAAATCCATGGTCAAATTCCTAACCTTACGAGTATTTATGTTAATATAATGTAATGTACGTTTGTATTAATGGTAAGTTTCAAATATTCTAGATTATTTTAAGATTATTGAGTACGAAATGATATGCATAAATATCAACAAATTATATCAATATTTTGCACCATACGATAATATTGCTTTTGGTATAAAAGAGTGTTTTATCACTCTTCAAATTATCATGAAAAATAAAGGAAACCTTAATATTAAAATTATAATATATTAAAATTATAATATATTAAAATTATAATATATTAAAATTATAATATATTAAAATTATAATATATTAAAATTATAATATATTAAAATTATATTAATATTAAAGATGTAAGTCGAATATATATTTATTATATATATACTACATTATATTCTATCGACACTAATTTAAATGGATAGACATATAGTTAGTATATACACTGATGATCAGTGAACTGATATTAATACTTATTTGGTCTACTATAAAATCTAGTATAAAATAAGTGAATAGCGGCGATTGTACAGATATTATTAATCACATTCAACATTTGAAGATGTGATAATTGATATATTACAAAATGTAGAAATACGTCCATATGTAATATATTTCAGTTCATTTATAATTACTTATTAGAATGAAAACAAAAATAATAATTCTAACAAAAAAAAAGAAAAAGACAACACAAACTCAAAGGAAACGAAATAATGCAAAATTAATGAATATGTGAAATTAATTTAGTAAATATGGAATTATAGAATTTATTTAGAAAATACATAATATTATAGTTAGATAGACTTTAGGGTGTTTAAATATAGAGTATACTGATGAAATACTAAGACTGATGAAATACTAAAACGGTTTGTTTGCAATTGTATTATGAAGTACTTAGTTTTTGCTTTTCCTTATGAAAAAGCAAAATCTGAGTACTTCGTAATATTATACGTATCATGAAATCAATGCCATGAAGTTTTCACCACTATGATTTATTTTGAGGTATTGAGCATTATTCACAATTATTCACAAATGCATTTGAGTTAATTATAGTATAGTATATAATTACGGACGTTCAAATTATAGATCTCTACAAGGATAATAAATATTAATTAATTAATTATTATATTTAATTATAAAGTTGTAATAGTTATGTTAACATATTTTTTCTAAAATAGGAACATTTATATATAGATTGTAGCGTATTACATTAGCATACATCATTATATAACGTAATACGCTTATATCAGCATTTGTTATATACATCACATGCTGGGATTAAAGATACACGTAAACTTATAACAGATCGTTTCACTTGAATAAATGTCAATAAAGATTGCAACTAATGGGCAAGAACACCTTGCCAGAAATCTAAAATACAAGTGCATACGAAGACGCCGTTAAATATCATCAACACGTCTACCTAGAAGATTTGATAATATCCACGACGATATCGTTGAACCATTACCCAAGTTATAAGAAAGCAATATTTGTTCACAATAATCAATAGATTTACACGTTGGCCAGACGCTATCCCAACTAAATACATGACAACGACACCTTGCTATAACACTTTGATGAATTGGATTTCAAAATTGGAGTACCATAAATATCACTTCATAATTACTCCAAACCGTGGTAGACAATTCATTTCTAGACTATGGAACGAACTCGCAAATAATCTCGGCATACATACTAAAAATACTAATTAATTAAAATGATATTTAGATATACGCAAAAAATGCGTCTATACAAATTGTCTTTTTAAACACATCCAATTAAATGTTTGGTTAGGTAATAAAAGTGACATATATTAAGATTTATTAATAATTATATATATGTATCATAGTAATATTATTATTATATAAAATATTTACAATACTAATAAATTATACAAATTCTCAAGATCATTTTATAAAAAATATACATTTATATATACAAAATATATGCCTAACATTAAAAAGTGAAATCTCCTGCACCTATAGGTATATAACTATAATATATTATAGTAATTATTGCAGAAATATACGACATAAAGGTAAAATTAGATCATCTAATATATAATAATATTAAATACACCATATACAAATATATAACAAGATGCATAGTTAATGTTATGAAGTCTGCAATATTTCTATAATTAAAATAAATAATACACTAAAAAGACCTAATTTTATACTCTCGACTTTCAATGATTGTCATAAGTCTGTTGAATAATGCAATTTACTAATAAGCTTAATTAATAAACACGATGTGACGTAAATCGACTTCTGGGTTGGGGAAAACCGGTTAACAAATGCATTTGAAAATAACCGAAATCTGCATATGGCTGATGTCATTTTACTCAGATTACGTCTGTTATAAACATAAAATATAACAATACTATTCAGATATTCCAGGTACTAGAAACTACTAGTTAGTAATTATAGATATTTATAACTAGTAGTTTCTAGTACCTGGAATATCTGAATTATTAATTACTAATAAATATATTGCATATTATAACGTTATGTAGGATCAGTATTATCAGTACAAATAGCATATATATATATATATATATATATATATATATATATATATATATATATAAATATATATATATATATATATATATATATATATATATATACATAGATTTGCATATAAATAATATAAAATATGTTTATAGTTCATAATGATTTATTATAAATTAATTATTGACGTTATACGATATACGCAGAGTAAAGTTAAACAGAAGTATAAAATAAATCACGATACACCGCTAGTTATTGAATTAAGATCGCGAGTTTGAGTTAAATTTTGAATATAGAGACTATATAACTTCTATATCACGACTATATTATTAAATAGACACCGGGAGGGATATCTTCTCATCAGTCGCGACAGATAATCGCTCATATACGATACCGCACTCAATCAACCGCACACTTTGCATTACGTCGGAGTCTTTTACAATACGCCAACACCTTACACACTTAGCCTACCCTTCGCGTCAATCTCCGCAGTACCACGAAGAGGACACGACTTTCGCCGTCTTCGAGTTGCAAGTTAAAATGCGCTACCACCTTCTCAGTCCAGATCTCGTCTTGAAAGCAACGGTCGGCGCAGAGGCGCCAGAGCGTTCAACGGAACACGAACGTTCGGTTGTCGGTCCATCCACGTCGGGCCTCCGACGCTCCTTCGCTCCGGATTACCGTCTGTTACAAATGGGTCCGCGACTCCGGGCGATGTCGCTCTGTAGAAACGAAATCGCCACGGATCTGAGGCGAAACCAGTGATCAATATACAACGGGATGTGATACCCAGTATACGATTTATATTTTAATACTCCTATAGAATTATAATTATCCTGAAACTAACGAGGTGGTCATATTTACATCGTAATGATGTTACATTTCCTAATATAAAAGTCATATGTTGTTTGTTATAATTATATTTAGATATAGTTTTAATAATAGCCCATGGGTGCTCTAGGATTTAATAGCAAGTTTCGAGTGTAGATTAAATTAATTATATATGGACTATATTTACTATGGACTAATTGTTTCTTGAGTACATTTTTACGACTCCCTGTACCCTCAAGCGGATACTACTGTCAATTATATTTATTTTCGTCATATACGGTTTAGTTTCGTACCTTTGAATAATCCTAGACGTATATATTATCTACCTGCACAGACTCATGGGTATTTTTGAACTCGTGAATAATAACCGTTAGATTTGGGTTTCGGATAATTCGGAGGCCTAGGCAATAGATGTCTGGAAGTCGTTTGCAGTTTCACTATACCCGGAACAACAGGGAGTAGTTGGCGGTGTGGAATCAAGACATCTGTAAATATATTAAATACGAGATTTAAAATAGGATCTGATTGGTGACATGATATATATATATATATATATATATATATATATATAAACTAATTATATATACTTACTAGGAATTGGGATTTTATTATTTGCAGAGTGAACTTGATATTTATTTATTTTTGAGTTTCTTTTTATTTCATATTGACCTATACATTTGATTTCAATTATTACTTTATAAAATATCAAATGTAATTATCATATATGATCATAAATCAGTCATAAAGAAAAGATAACCTTGCATATCACAAAGCATAACGTCTAGGAATATTATAATATAGTATAATATAGTTTAGCATAGTTAACTATAGTAAAGTATAGTATAACAAGTATGATATAGTATATTATATCATAGTATAGTAAAGTATAGAATATATCATAGTATAGTATAGTATAGTATAATATAGTAGAGTATAGTATAGTATAGAAAATAGATATTAACTATAGTTATATAATTATAATAATAATTATTAATTTTATAATATATTATACTCTAAAAACTTCGAATAATTCTAAATCAAATAAGCCCTTAGTCCTTAATCATGCATTATTGAGAACAACCAACACTTTGAAATATTGCAGCCTACATTTGCAGCATCTGTACATCGACCCACTTCGTTTAGTTCGCCCGGCATCTCTACGAGGTCATCGCAGTCTTCCGAGTCAGCCACCGATTCTAAACTAGAATCTTTGCACAACGCCAAGTATTCCTCGGTATTAGCTTCACTATCATACGAGTCTAAACTAGAGTCTTTGCAAATAGCTTCGTAACACTCGGTATCTTCCGATTCGCTATCGTTGAAGCTTCTAGAAGATACGTCTGGTAACTCTATAATTAGATTATTTATAATAGTACTCGTTTTGTTCAGCAACTTAATTGAAAGGCAACTTTCTAACTTCGATAAATGTTATTATAGCATAATATATCTGTGTAGCAAAGCTTCCTATTCATGACTTAAAGGCTACCTATATGTTCACGTGTTCTATAATATTCAATATATACACACGATAACATATTTTATATTAATCTACTTTTGACCAACCTTTCGGCAGTACGTCAGTGAGTTCGAAGGGTTCGATTACGGTGGAACTGCTGTCTTCACGATATGCTCCAATCCCAGCGTCTGAATATTCTCTATACCTGGAGATAGTTGTCTCAAATGGGGTTTCGCGAGAAATCACCTCTATCCCAATCTATTCGTTTGCGTAACCGAATTGATTATGCAATCTACGCAATTTATACTAATTGAACGTCTTCCATATAATAAGAGGTTTAAACGTTGAATTGTGTATATTCGGTAAACGGTCCTATGGTAATAAGTTTAAATTGTAGTTTTACATTCCTTTTAATGACTATAAAATGCAAGAGTTAATAATGTAAGTTTTATAATGAATATGTGTTAACACTGTAATATATACACTATGATATATACAATGTAAGGCCTACGCTGTAAGATATATACGTAAAATATATAATGTAAGATATACACTGTAATATATACACTATAAGTGATAAACTGTAAGACATTTACTGTAAGATATACACTGTAATATATACACTATAATATATACATTATAATATATACACTGTAAGACATGCACTGTAAGACATAAACTCTAAGACATACAGAACATGACCTTTCATACCTTATATGTCCATCCATTCCGGAGTCCAGATCTTCTGAACGTAATACCATTCTTACCAATACTAGTTATTATTAATAATAATAATAATATTTAATTCCGTAATTGTTTTGATGATAATAATGGGTTGTCTTGCAAAACAAATTATTTTGTTTATATTACTATCCTAGCAACGCAGATCATTTAAACTATATTAGATTAATATAGAATATATGGATTATATATAATTTTAATTTAAAATAGATAATTATTGTATATTTATTATATATACATAAATATGTATATTATATATATATATATATATATATATATATATATATATATATACATATATATACATATATATATATATATATATGTACATTAATTATACATCGAAATCCTACATGAATAACATTTATCTCGAAACATCGTTTATTCAGAGTTATAGCCGAATAATGTCTGTGAATCCAATAAAACTAGTGAACCTACAACAATACCTTACATGGTGACGGTATAAAGAACAACTGCACTATTGCCTAAGTCGACAACAGTAGTATTGCAGGGAATCGTGAATTAAGTTCGCGGGACGGGATGATTATTTCTTCTGTATATAAACAGTTGAAGTAACGTATACGTTATTCTGTAGAATTCAGAAATTGTCAAATAGGGTATTTCTTAATCTTTGTTTTTTTAATCATCGTATAGCCGTTCTACAGTTTGAACGGCCATCAAATTATTATTCCAGGGTATTTCGATTCGATAAGAAAATCTTAACCTTCGCTGACTCGCCAAAGTTATTTACCTAACACTGTTTTCACTTATTGCACAATTTGTCCGCAGCGACATACTTGTAAAATAAAGCTACGAACTACGCTGTGAACATTTATGGCATTTATGGAATTAACAGAAGTTTATTGAAATCGATACCATAAATATTCAACAAAAGCATTAGTTATTTGTATTTGATGGGCTAGTCATGCATATGTATTACATGCTATACTTACAAGTGTAAAACTATCGGATGCTAGCTTGATCACGTCTGTCGATGTTATATTATTTTCAGATGTGAAGATAGTCAGAATATTGTAGAATTTTTAATCGTTATTGTTACTTTTGTTATTGAAATCTGTGAAATCTGTGATATATGTTATATAACTGAGATATATGATATATAATGTAAATATTATGTGCATAAATGTAGTTTACCCTTAGTATATTGTGAGAAGAATAAATTGATTATATAGTAAGTAATGTTACCATACATTTTTATATGCAACATACTATAGAAATATATGCTATGCTATGTATACTATGATCAATGAACCTATTCCGAAGTATTGTTACAGCACGAAACTATCTACTTCTTTTGAATAAGTAGCGATCATACTCTCTATTATTTATATTATAGTTATTAAATAAAGTGTAGTTTCCAGCAAATAACGAATGTTCTTGTAAACAATATATATATGTAGATTTATAAGAACCAATAGAGTACATTAATATGCTAAAACCCCCGAAAAGACTAATAATATAGATAGCATTATTCATTATTAATATTTATTAATATTTATTAGATCTATTACGATTTAGAATATCTTCCTTGTAAAATAATCTTTTAGCCAGAATACCATTTAGCCATTAGTTATATAAAATAAATACATAAATATCGATAAGTTTCTTTTTACTAAATATGAAAATCTTGAATGATTATGATTAAGTTTCCGGTTTTCTCATTTTTTCTAGGTTGTTCTTAACAAATATAAAGATATAATACAAACATTGAAAAAATCTTTTTACATATACGTCTAATTCTGAAGATTCTTTTATATCAAATGTAGCTGGTTTTCTCGTGCATTTATTCCATTTACTATGGAAAATTCACTTTCCCCGATATTATGAGATTTCTGAATTGCATTTTAATTTCTTTTTATAGCCGCTGCAGCATACAAGATTGTAGTATTAATTATATGTGTTATTGCTATTAGAAGATATATCTACTACTAGGGTAGTTAGTTTGTTATTTCAGTTTTCAATAGAGTTTTTACTATTCGTTATATCTTAACCAATTAGCTTAATTAATGTTTTAAGATATTACATTACATATTGATTATATGCTATGTTTGTATTCTGACTTCCCATAAGTTACTGATGTTATATGTAACCTATCTTAATAGTACAGCTGTATTTCCCTAGTCATAAATAATAAATTAAATTAAAATATAATTAATAAATTGTATTTTCGATTTAAATTTTTTCGAATTTATAGATAGACATTTTTTATAGATGTATAATTTTAATATACAAGGAAATATTTAAAATTATTATGTATTACTTTTTAAAATTCCAGAATACCCATAAAAGTAATATATTATGATATTGAATTGTATTGCATTGCTATATACTATCAAAATTACTTCGTAATTATATATCAAAATTAAATTCATATTTAATAATATTATACTCATCATAATTTATTTGATCTATTTAAAAAATATATTTGCTCATTTGTTATTAAAATAATTATAAGATATTTAACAATATTTTATTTATTTTTTTTTAAATACATATATAGTATATATTATATACTAAAATATTATAAATTGTATTAAGTATATATAATATAGCATACAAGTATGTATATGTTTTATATGTAACTAAAACTATTAATCGTACGAATAACAACGGTTGATTAAGATAGAATAAGAACATCGATAACAAAATATTATCACACTATATAAAAACTATATTATATTTATCATTGTAGAGCTTCAATTCATCGTATGATTCAATATAGGTTTCATCAAATTAAATTAAATATTAATATTTTTTTTTGAATATACATTTAAGATATATACACTCGTATGAATTAATTTATAATGATTAATATTTATTACTAATTCGATGAACCACCCAAGAAAATATTCGATACAATGGATTAATCCATAACCATGCAATAACTAAAGAATGAGAGAAAGTGAAGGGGTGTCGTTTTAATATCGATTTCATGTTATATATTTAACTATATTAAACTAATATTTTAGTTGATGACTATTTCAGATACATATTATTAATTTTCTAACTTGAATGATTTTGAAATTAATTAAATAAATCAAAACAAAATTTAACACGAATAAGGAGCATTTAATTGTAATGGAACATTTAATTGTACAACTACAAATTTAAATCAAATATATAATCTATGTGGGATGACTATACAAATATAGCTTTAATGATATTTTTATATTTTCAATGACGCATTTCAAATAATATAAGTTGCCAATATTTACAAAATAGAAAAATTTTAAAAATAATAACAGTGAATGAATAATTAGTTTCATAAAAATTAAAATTGAAAACTATAATCATATAATGGTCGCAAAGTTGGTTGAAAAATAAATTAAACTATTATTATTTAGTATAAAATTCTTTTAATTCTAATTATCAAAACATGAATGTTAAATAATAATATGATAAATTAAACTATAATATATCTAATAATAAATTAATAGTTATGTTACTGATATTGTAGATCGTATAAAGTGCAGAAATCAAACTACTCCTATTTATAATAGGCATATAACAATAGAATAGATCATTCTATATTTATATCTCGAGCAAATACTACATAATCAACATTAAAAAGTACTTAACCGACTTACTAACTTTATAACAGAAAACTACAACTTAGAAATATTGTCACTAATTTACTTGTCTTAAGACATTCAACATAAAATATCTATCTGGGAGATATTTCCGATATACTGCTAAATAACAAAATGTATCATTTATCAACTAATGTACGACTAACTAAATCAGATATACAATTTGTAATTATATTTATAATATTTATTTTTTATATCTATATCATGTTTCTTATTTATAAACATTTGTGCATTAGTGCTATACATATATGGATACAAGTATATTGTAATTTGTTCAATTAATTAATATATTAATAATATATTATGTAAGTGTAAAATATAAGTATAGAAATAAGTAATAAACAATAGCAGTTACATTGAAAATATATTTAAACTAATGAAATCAATCTAGTCTACTTTTAATACTTAAAAATATTATTTTATGAATAATGAATGAAAAATTGTTCAAATAATTATAATTATCTGATATACGATTCTAATGAATGAGATTATTAATTATTACTGAAATAAAATTAGTTTTGTTTTTTAAATACTATGAATAAATGATATAAATAATGCTAAGCTCTATTGATAATCATATTACTAATAATGAGAACAGTAATACTTTAGTAATAAAACTCCCCCTTATATAACATACTCTATAATATGATATATGTATATTCCGAAGCTATCCAGGGATCAATAATATTCTAGATAGTATATTTAGATAAAATATATGAATATATAATATAATATTTATGTTTGCGTAATATTTTTATATTAACCTGAAAAATGGCATTAATGAAGATGTATGATTGAAACTGACATGACATATGGAATGTCAGTATGATTGCTAGAATGTATTGTATCATATGATCATTATGTATTTTACATATTTTTATTTTGAAATTTAACATATACAATATATTTAATTAGATTATGTTTGACAAATACAGATATAGAAATTGTGATCGAGTTTAATTAATTCATTTTAATAATAATGTGCATTTGTAATATATATCTATATATTTACTTCGATTTACGATATTTTTAATGTAATAACCTACTTACAAGTTGCGATACATTCTCAAGTTTATTAACTTCTTAATAAAAACTGCATTGAATATAAATATATATACACACACACATACACACACACACACACACACACACACACACACACACACACACACACACACACACACACACATATATATATATATATATATATATATATATATATATGTGTGTGTATATATATATATATATATATATATATATATATATATATATATATATATATATATATATATATATATATATGTGTGCGTGTGTATGTGAGTGTGTGTGTATGTGCGTGTGTGTATGCGTGTGTGTGTGCGTGCGTGTGTATGTGTGTGTGCGTGTGTGTGTGTGTATGTGTGTGTGTATATATTTATATTCAATGCAGTTTTTATTAAGAAGTTAATAAACTTGAGAATATATCGCAACTTGTAAGTAGGTTATTACATTAAAAATATCGTAAATCGAAGTGATTTGACAATATCATCTGCTGTGATCTATATTATCTATTCATTTCAAATTTACACGCAATACATTTACGCAATTACACGCAAATTATTAATTTTAGTTCTAGCATATTGGTTAACAAATAACAAATAACAGTATCAATAATAAGTATTAGTACTCGGTAATGAATGTTATTTATTATAATATTTCTAAAATAAGAATTTTGTAATTTCTAAAATATATATTAGTTTGTTTTGTTAACTCATAATCTAATAATAATAATTAACCAGGAGATATAATTTAATAAATATGCATTATCAGATTACATTTAAATATAGATAATTAATATATTACTATTATATAAACTATCGATATTTAAACTCCACATTTCACTATTTCTGCATTTATTGAATATTAATGTTTTGGATTAATCTATTTTCACAAAAAGGCTCTAGGGATGATCATTAGATTAGTAATAAAGTACTTCTAATTTTAATATTAACATAAACCCGCGAGAAAAGATAAAGTTGAATTAATGATATACAATTATAAACAATGCTAAAAAAATGATAAACAATATTGAACAATGATAAATAAGATATGGTATTTCTAGAAAGTACATTGTATTCTATTTCATTTAAAGAGTGCTATATTGTTCATTAAAGTTGTCATGGCATTGTAATACAATTATAAATCAGATACCGATATTATGACACACTATTTCTTTTTGTAATACTCGTATATTAATATAAATGAACTTATATCAAATTTCCTGTTTAGAGATGAAAGGAATACAACATAAAATGCTATGAAATGTATATATGGCATATATATATATATATATATATATATATATATATATATATATATATATATGTATATATATATATATAGATTAATCATAATGGTATAATATACATTTCACTATAGTACAATGCATATCTTACAGTATGTATATTAATATTTATAAAAAATAAGGTTCAACGTCAAACTTCAAACCATATAGGAACTATAGTGTATAATTATCTATAATTATTATCTAAATAACTATAGTTAATATATATATAAACTAAATGTGTGGTTTTTAATTACTATCTTTGATATAGTACATATGTGTTTAGTGATTTCTTGACTCACTAAATACGTATCATTAAACAAAATGACAAATATATCGTGTTACAAAACGTTAAAAACAGACGATAATGTTTTTGCTATGCTTGCGTCCCCTATCAAAGACCCCAAACAATCCAATGACTTTAGATACTTTACGAGGAGTCTAACATATATAGACGACACAAGCCAATGACCCTCGTTACTGATACTTAAATGATTTTCAATACCAACATTAATATCATTTATCACTCGATAATATTCTTTGATTTTTCAAATACAAAATAGGAATATCATAAAATGTGCAGTTATTTTTAATTTATATTGTAGTCAAATAATAACGTAACATAGATAATAAGAATAATTCAGTATCATTTGCTTCTGAATTATTTGGTGAAAATGAAAAGAAATATAATAAGTGAGAATGAGTTAGATATATATATATATATATATATATATATATATATATATATATATATATATATATATATATATAGCTATATTAATAAATGGTATTAATATATGATATTATTGAGATATAAGTTACAACCCTACATAAAATTACTAGATCTCACTACTAATTAACTTAAAAGAAATTAAAATATTTTATATCAACAGAGATGTGTTATATATGTACTATTATGCATTACCATTGTCATAACATTAAACAAAATACAATAATATCCAACTATATATAATTACATATACATTTCAAATATATTGCTACATGATGTATTATCATTTCTCGAGCTATCTTTTTAGACTTGGTAATTTCGCATAAAATTCCACTTTTGAATGAAAGTAACTAGGTTATTAAAAGTAGAAAATGGATATATGTAATTTAATAACGATTATACAAAGTTAAATTTGTATCCCAATATTATCAATATAATCTTGATTATAAATAACAATTCATTAACTAGAAAAGGATTATTATAGTGGGGAAACTATTAATGTTAATTCAATGTTTAGTAGAGAATGCTAATTCTATATTAATACTATAGATCATTATCGAATACATATATACTAATAGGGATACTATATAAAAATGGATAATTTACTGATTTGATATGAATTAACTTCGTAGAAATTAATTTATATTGTAATTATATTTGAAAAATGAACATTATCAGGCAATAGTTTGATAATGTTCATTACTATATATGAATATAATATTACGTAATTATAACATTTTTAAATATAAAAATCGCTTAAATGGATATTTTCATAAATCTTATAATATGATATAATTTTTGTTGGTGTAATTTGTACATATATTCAATAATATAATATGATTCTTTACATAATACATTATATAAAAACAACATCATCATATTATATAACAACAAATTATTTATGATAAAATAAATATAAAATATGTAACATTCGACAAAATATAATTATGTTATATTTTAAGAATTATAACTCATAAATATTTACTGTTCAAATTAATTATAGTAAGATATTTATATATATATATAAATATATATATATATATGTATACATTCATCTATAATATATATATTCAAATATCACCTACTATATTCTCTCTCTCTCTCTCTCTCTCT
>OZ038312.1:30990066-31080066 GCA_964035775.1 Osedax frankpressi
GTAAAATAAATGTATACAAACTAATTCTACAAATTACATCGATTGGCAGCGGTTCCCGGATATTTATATTTATATAATTTATAAACTACCTCTAAAATAACTTCGATTTCCAGGTCCAAATGAGCTATATTTTGTATATTTGCATATTAAAAAAATAACATATATATAACTACATGTATTAAGATTGTATAAAATATGTAATGGAATAGCGGGCAACGCCGGGTCTATAGTATTTAGTATATATATATATATATATATATATATATATATATATATATATATATATATATATATATATGTATATATATATATATATGTATATATATATATATATATATATATATATATATGTATATATATAGACCTCCTATTACTGGCAAATACACCCTCAATGTATATTTTTTGTATAACCAGACAAATACACCCTTTTGAATAATGATTGGTTTTGGTTTTAGTCGAAAATTTACATTCGGGCTACTATTAGGTTAATAAATAATGCCTGGAAATTTGAGAAAGAATAAATCAGTATTTTCTGATATACATGTTTTGGTGGGTGTTTCCATGTTCGTCATCTCCTATTCACGACAAATACACCCACCTGATTTTCCAATATAAAACCAGACTAATACACCCTTTTAATACATTACACTATTACGGAGTAATACACCCAATAACACATTCATAGATTTAGATGCATTAATAGATAATCATTATTTATATATATATTATATTTTAATATTATATATTTTTAATTGTAGCCTAAATAATTCCAATTTATTTAAATATTAATAATATATTAACTATTACTAATATTTTATTATAAAATATTACTAAACCATATTCAAATACAAAGATATGGTATTATATATTATATTATATAATTTAATAGTATACTATCAAACTACTATCACAATCAGAGATTTAATTTGTAATCTTGTCGATTACTTATAATGTATATACATTATTATATTTGGAAATATGGCATATGAAATAATCCTCATAATATAATATACAATATTTCCTTTTAACTTTAGCTGCTGAATATAAATTTAATATATACATATATATATATTATATTGCTATATTTTTGATTATAAACAAAATTTATATATTTATAGAATATAATTTCAAAAGTATACTTTATAATATAAATACATTTTTATTTTATGCATAGGTATTTTACTAAAATGTATTTAATGTATAATTGATATCTAATAACAAACTAATATATTAATTATGAATAAATCGATTATAAATATGATGAACATAATAAGCGTATGTTTTTATATGCATATTTTAATTACAATAGTATATATATTTATAATATAGAATTCACTATATTTTACTTTTATACAATATATAATAATACTTTATTAATTATAAATTATTATCATATATTATATAAAATATACGATATATGTTAACAGAATGTATTCTATGTAATATAATTTAAAGTATATTTTTATTATTATGAAAATATAATAATTTGTTTATTTCTACATTATATAATGACAACGAATACATGAAATATCTATAATTGAAGTGATTAGGTTTATCAATGCAACATGTATAATATAATTTCTATTCGTGTATCTAATTCAAAATATTTATTTCAAATTCGTTATATTATAAAATATGTTTATTGCATATGCCTTATAATTTATAAAAAAATGTATACATTGAATTATTAGTCTAGATATAGATAGTTATCTTTATGCAAAAAATATGTAATAGTTTATATTGAAAATGATAATTACCATTATTTTTTTGGGGGAAATACAATTTTTTTTAAATCCCAAAATTTGGAGTAGTCTTCGAGTAGTCATACATTTTGACAAAATCTTCGATATCGTAGTAGCAGGAATAGTTGCTAGCGCTCCGCGCTTGCTGGGATTTTCTGAAGTCGCATTATATTAGGGGGGATACTCGTATGTATAAATATGAGTAATGTCAGTATATAGTATATATATAGGGGCAGCATCTTATATTAAAGCTTTAATATAACTAGCTCGGACACGGGCATTTTATTTTGACTTATTTTAAGTTATACCAATTATTGTTAAGTATTATAAACATTCATAATATTAGTACTTCGTGATACATTTGAATAATTATGGTGTTTATAAAGTATTTTTTTATATCAAATATTATTTACAAAATCTTTATAATAAAATATATAACACGTGTTATGTATAATGTACATTGTTAAATATAACATTATATATGTAATAAATATACTATGAACATTTTATAAACATGTTATTAACATACTATTAAAACAAATGTTTTATTTACAATATTGCATATATATTTATATTACATAGTATACACTATGTATTACTGTATCTTATATTATTTTATTACTATACATTAATGTATCTTATATTATTTTATTACTAGATTGTTTTATAATAGTTTCTCATAATGATATTGTAATATTTTATTTTTGTATAGAAATAATAAGATATGTAATTAAATTTATATAAAATATATATTTTATAACATTTACAAAAAAGTCTCATTTGTCGTGTAGGTTAATGCGCTGTAAATTTTCGTTATTGCGTTATGTAGAATTACATCTAATTGAATATTTTTAATGATCCTAGGTTCAAATCTCTCATGTAATGCTTTGAATTTTTATATCAATTAAAAAAAATATTTGATATCACTATTAAAAAAATATTTTAATGTAAATGACGATACATAACAAGGATAAATAGTTTTACCTATGTTAATTTACATCAAGTATTGTTACATATTATTACCATTTATAATATTATTACTTAATCATGATATATCTGAATAATTATGGTCATTGTAAATTTTAAATATTTTTTTATAAAATTGTTACCATAAAATATATACCATATACGATATACATGTAATACATATACTATGACAATTTTATGAATATGTTATTAACATACTATTAAAACAAATGTTTTATTTACACTATTGTATATATATTTATATTACATAGTATACACTATGTATTACTGTATCTTATATTATTTTATTACTATGTATTAATGTATCTTATATTATTTTATTACTAGATAGTTGTATAATAGTTTCTCATAGTGATATTGTAATATTTTATTTTTGTATAGAAATAATAAGATATGTAATTAAATTTATATAAAATATATATTTTATAACATTTACAAAAAAGTCTCATTTGTCGTGTAGGTTAATGCGCTGTAAATTTTCATTATTGCGTTATGTAGAATTACATCTAATTAAATATTTTTAATGATCCTAGGTTCAAATCTCACATGTAATGCTTTGAATTTTTATATCAATTTAAAAAAATATTTGATATCACTATTAAAAACATATTTTAATGTAAATGACAATACATAACAATGATAAATAGTTTTACCTATGTTAATTTACATCAAGTATTGTTACCTATTATAACCATTTATAATATTATTACTTAATCATGATATATCTGAATAATTATGGTCATTGTAAATTTTAAATATTTTTTTATAAAATTGTTACCATAAAATATATAACATATACGATATACATGTAATAAATATACTATGACAATTTTATGAATATGTTATTAACATACTATTAAAACAAATGTTTTATTTACACTATTGTATATATATTTATATTACATATTATACACTATGTATTACTGTATCTTATATTATTTTATTACTATGTATTAATGTATCTTATATTATTTTATTACTAGATAGTTGTATAATAGTTTCTCATAATGATATTGTAATATTTTATTTTTGTATAGAAATAATAAGATATGTAATTAAATTTA
Source organism: Osedax frankpressi (assembly GCA_964035775.1). Classification (NCBI taxonomy): domain Eukaryota; kingdom Metazoa; phylum Annelida; class Polychaeta; order Sabellida; family Siboglinidae; genus Osedax; species Osedax frankpressi. Next base: position 30,993,860 of record OZ038312.1, read on the forward strand.
TATAAAATATATATTTTATAACATTTACAAAAAAGTCTCATTTGTCGTGTAGGTTAATGCGCTGTAAATTTTCGTTATTGCGTTATGTAGAATTACATCTAATTGAATATTTTTAATGATCCTAGGTTCAAATCTCTCATGTAATGCTTTGAATTTTTATATCAATTAAAAAAAATATTTGATATCACTATTAAAAACATATTTTAATGTAAATGACAATACATAACAAGGATAAATAGTTTTACCTATGTTAATTTACATCAAGTATTGTTACCTATTATAACCATTTATAATATTATTACTTAATCATGATATATCTGAATAATTATGGTCATTGTAAATTTTAAATATTTTTTTATAAAATTGTTACCATAAAATATATAACATATACGATATACATGTAATAAATATACTATGACAATTTTATGAATATGTTATTAACATACTATTAAAACAAATGTTTTATTTACAATATTGTATATATATTTATATTACATAGTATACACTATGTATTACTGTATCTTATATTATTTTATTACTAGATAGTTTTATAATAGTTTCTCATAGTGATATTTTATTTTTGTATAGAAATAATAATATATGTAATTAAATAAATATAAAATATATATTTTTTTAAATTTACAAAAAGTGTTCGTGTAGCTTAATGCTCTGTACGTTTTCTTTATATATATATAAAGGAAACGTACATCGTATTAACGTATACGTTATGTAGAATTACATCTAATTACATATTTGTAATGATCTATGTTCAAATATATCTTGTAGCGCATTGAATAGTCGCTATATTTGTAATACAAAAATTATATATTTATTTACTGTTACAATATTAAGTTTCATAGTATTTGTTTTCATTATACATAAATGAGTTCAATTTTTCTATAGATATATTATTAACTAGGTTTTAAAAATCTTACAATATATTATCTAAAATCATAAATAAAATCGAAATATGTTTAAAATATTTTGTGCTCGATAATTCTATATTAATTAAATTAATTATGAGTTGTTAGATATTTATGAGTGGCTAGTATATTTAAATATGTGCATTACATTAAACATATTAAATAAGTAAATTACAATAATTATCAGAAATTAAATTAAATACTGTATTATATTATAACCAAATAAAAAATTATATTGTATATAATGATATTGCTTTATTCTATTAATTTATTTAATGTTCTTATATTAGATTTTAATACATTATTGAATTTCGTTCGGACTTTTAAATATATTTCTTCCTCGGAAAGTTTTAATAAACACGGTGGAGAATATATTTTTAATATTTCTATTATTTCTTGCTTTCCTGAAAATTTTTAATTAACTATTTGTAATTATCAGTATTAAAATTAAATATGAATTATACATAAATTAAGAATAATTTTTATTTGCATATTAATAATAACCTGGCATTTTGTTTTTTTTAAATGATATAGAATGTTCCGATAATTTCTGAAATTCTGTTTTATTCCATTTGATATTTACAGCTGTTTGAAATAATGATGTGTTTAATTATATATTTATATACATATATATTATACATAATTAAATATTTTTAAATTGTATTTATATACCTTATTTGATTTTTTTGATATCATCATTTTCACAGTAACTATACTCATCATTATTTATTTCATCTTCAACACAAATATTTTTGATAGATGGATTTCGTGAAGTTTCTCCTGGCGTATCATCTGAAATGAAATATAAGTAGATTACATGCATACATACATGTATATATAAGTTTGAGTATATGGGTGTGTGAATTAAATCATGTAAGGTATTTAACTCGGTCAAATAGTCGATACTGCTATATAATAATGTAATGTTCCTTATACTAAGCTTTCATATATATGGTCAATATATATAGGCCAATATAAATAATAAATAATAAATCTGCATTGATTTATTTGTATGAATGAATTTAATTTTTTATAAAAACAATTAACTTGTATTGAAGCAATTACATTTTATTTAATTATATTTTTTTATTGGTATGAAATTTATTATCATGTATATGTAAGTTTGAGTATATGGGTGTGTGAATTAAATCATGTAAGGTATTTAACTCGGTCAAATAGTCGATACTGCTATATAATAATGTAATGTTCCTTATACTAAGCTTTCATATATATGGTCAATATATATAGGCCAATATAAATAATAAATCTGCATTGATTTATTTGTATGAATGAATTTAATTTTGTATAAAAACAATTAACTTGTATTAAAGCAATTACATTTTATTTAATTATATTTTTTTATTGGTATGAAATTTATTACACATGTATATGTAAGTTTGAGTATATGCGTGTGTGAATTAAGTTATGTAAGGTATTTAACTCGGTCAAATAATCGATACTGCTATATAATAATGTAATATTCCTTATACTAAGCTTTCATATGTATGGTCAATATATATATAGGCCAATATAAATAATAAATAATAAATCTGCATTGATTTATTTGTATGAATAAATTTAATTTTTTATAAAAACAATTAACTTGTATTAAAGCAATTACATTTTATTTAATTATATTTTTTTATTGGTATGAAATTTATTACACATGTATATGTAAGTTTGAGTATATGCGTGTGTGAATTAAGTTATGTAAGGTATTTAACTCGGTCAAATAATCGATACTGCTATATAATAATGTAATGTTCCTTATACTAAGCTTTCATATGTATGGTCAATATATATAGGCCAATATAAATAATAAATAATAAATCTGCATTGATTTATTTGTATGAATGAATTTAATTTGTTATAAAAACAATTAACTTGTATTAAAGCAATTACATTTTATTTAATTATATTTTGTTATTGGTTACAATTCATTACACATTTATATGTAAGTTTGAGTATATGGGTGTGTGAATTAAATCATGTAAGGTATTTAACTCGGTCAAATAGTCGATACTGCTATATAATAATGTAATGTTCCTTATACTAAACTTTCATATGTATGGTTAATTAGTGTATTTAATATACGCAAAACTATAAATAATATTCAAGTATATAAGAATGATAAATTTCATATCATTAATAAAATTAATAATACAAATAAAAAATATAATTATCTATTACATTATTTTTATAAATGTATTGATTTATCATAAATTAATTGAATTAGTTATTCATTAGCGCTAAATATACGATTTTTAATTAGGTCAGGTTTCATAGGTATATATTAATATATACATATATATTTAAAACTATAAATATACATACTCATCGTAATATAAATATTAAATAACGTATATTGTAATAATTACATTGTTATATTTCATTCTCAATTATTAATTCTTTATAATTTTAATAATTGTAATAATATAATTTAATATCAATCAACTATAAAACGGCATGAGGTATTATATATAATATTATCAATACTATTAATTATATTAAATATATCTATAATTTAAAAGATATATATAATACAAATATATATAATAATATTAGTATTTTACTAACATAATTCATTATAAAAATGTAATTTTAATTAGATAATTTAAATAAATTACAACTCTACAATATATAGTCTTGAATAAAACTGAATGACGGAAGTTTATTTTTATTTACAAATAATAATAATTAATAAAAATTATAATCTTTGTTCCTTTTTAATTTAAAAAAATATATATTCCGGAAATGGAAAAAATAGTCTCTTAATAATACATTTTTCTAAAATTTGTAATAAAATAGATTTTTTTTTGAAAATAAAGATAAAATATGAAATATTAATATAAAAATTCTTCATCAAATAAAATATTAAATATGTATCCATTTTCATATGAAAAAATGACTTTATAATATGGGTGTATTAACCCGTTTTACATATTTTGAGGATATACATCATCAATAATGAACCTTATATATTTCCATAAGTTATCGATAAAATAATATAAATTAAAGGTATACATGAAGTATAGCTCATCTTTTATAACATATCATAAGTGCAATATCTAAAACGAACACTATCATGTTAAACTATGTAGCTGACATGGAAACATCCGGTATATTGGATGTTTCTATACTGTGGGTGTATTAGTCTGGTTTTTTTTCCTGATTTGTCTGTAATTGTCTGTGTTAGTATATATATATATATATATCTGTGTATATACAATATATATATTGTATATATAACAATAGTTATATTATGAAATAATAAAACTATGATTTAAATCAAGTTCAATTTTCAAAGTATATTAAGTTATAATTATTATGTGTAATTAGGATTATAAATGTAACTAATAATAAGAATATATGTCGTATTAATTATAATATCCAACTATTTAAAACATAATTATTATATAATCATTAATTTCTATTATGACATGCAATACATAACATGTGTATTGGTATTTACTAAATCATAGTATATATATTGATAAGTCAAATCTTTATATATGATATGCATTGTACTAGTTAAATTACCAATATACCCGGTCATCAATCTTTTCTATAGATATTAATTGACGAGTAATGCCGTGTACAATTTGGTAGGATATGCAATTTGGCACACTTCCTGTGATTTATCTATTTTCATTGTAAATACATTTAAAAAATGATATAAAAATAAATTATAATACTACAATGATTAATAATAATGTAATTAATCATTATTTATCATAATATATTTTTTTAATTAATATTAAATGTTATGATTTAATTATTTTTTAAATGGGCATATTTGTAGGCGACTAATTTGAAATTCAAATGATTTGATTTCAATATGATTATCGGTATTCAAAAGGCAGTATCAATAATATCGAATCATCATGTTATAATATATATCGATGATATAAGAAAACATATATCTAATACATTAAATTTGTAAATTATTTATCATTTTATATAGCTTGTGAATTATATTTAAATATATATACATTGTATGATTTTATTTTCATACTTAATATTTAATACCATCGAGTTGAGTAACTAATCAAGACTACTTGTGCATTCAATAGTTTATAATATATATATATTCCTTTGGAAATTTACTATTCTATATTATACTAGTATTATCAAATAAATAAAATTTAAATAAAAAAATATATAGTATATCATATTAACAAGTACCGAGATTAGTAAAGTAATTACTTATATGTCCAATTAAAAAATAAGTAGATGAATTACTTTAAAGTAATTATTATATTATTAAAATTTAATAATACTATTTATGTGTCGCTGGACGACGCCCCGTGGGCGTGTCTGTTTTCAACTAATTGAAAGTATGAATATTAAAAATTGGAAATTATTTTATTAAGTATACATGAAAATATTTTAAGTACCTCTATCTTATTTAACATTTACAAATTACAAATTAATTATATGTATATTATTACATTGTCCTAAAGCAATTTCATTAACTTTCAAGATTATTTATAATTTATATTGTAGTTTTTGAAAATTGACCTCGCAGTCGATGATATTTGCCAAATTGCATAGCTTGCCAAATTGCACACGACAGTAATTAACACCCCGTAAGATAATACACGATTTATTAAATTATTGCTATCAATATTTGTGAATATTGATGATTATAAAATTAAAAAAATATTATCTACTCACATTCAAATAATATATTTAATATAAAATTATATAAAAACAATTTAATTAAGTATTTTAATATCACATATTCCAAATGGGCCAAACCAAATAATTTCATTATTTCTCTACATAGTATATTTATAATCTTGTGTACTAATAGTTTGTCCAGCATTAATAAGCATTAATAATTTATTAAAGTTTTATAATAATTTATATAATAATAATTATTTAAGACAATTTTCAGTTATTTCAAATTGAAATTAATCTCAAATTGAAATAGATATCTCTATATAATTAATTATATATTTTACGTAATAAATAAAGATTATTTTTTAACGTTTCTATTTATTTCAGATGAGAACAATAATTCTATTCACGTTAACTATATGTGCGGTATTCACGATACCTGGTCAGTAATCTAATATATCCTAATATCTCATACATCCTAATATTGTAAAATACTACCGGATGATAACTCATAATGTGTAGTAATATTATATAACATTATTATAATTATTAGAGTTATGTAACTATTCCGTTATTCTCTCACACAGCGCCGATGGCTCAATACCCTTTGGAAACTCCTCAGTATCCAGGCACTGTAACCGATAGTAACGATGGTTCGGCAAGCGGGAGCGGAAGTGGTAGCGACCTCGACTACGTCGACGGAGGCTCAGGTTATTCTGGTTCGGGTTCCGGAAGTGGAAGTGGCGATCTCGACGATTCGCAGGCACCATTGGACATAATGCAAAAACTCGAGTCAAATTCGGACAACTCAAATTCCCTGTTAAGAAACCACGTGGCCATTCGCAAACTCTCCGAGGGTAATGCTATAAATTTGTCGGAGCTCGGCGGATTAGTTATATCGGTGCAAAGCCTACTGGCTGAGGGAATTGACCGCCAGTCGTTCGTCGAGGCCATGGAGAAAACGGTAGTGAGCTACGATCCGTCCAGGGCAAAGGAACTTATCAAGAAGACGCGAATGGCGTTGCTTCGCGTCGCTGCTCTCTTTGACTACATGAACGCCAACCGACAAGCGAACCTCGTCGAGCTCTCGTCGGTGTTGGGAGCACCGGTGGCCGCAAGACCTACCAGCAGTCAAGATAACAGCGCCGTTACAGTTGAATACGATAACGAAACTAACGGATCGCAGGAGGGTAAGAACAAGGATGAAGAGGACGAGGACACTAAAGAAGACGACGAAGAAGATGAAACTAATGAGTGAGAATACCTATTGATTGCAGCCAACATATAGCTGTAATTACCACCAGCACATCAATGTATCCCAATAGTATTTTGGCAATTCGTCCCAAACATATATTTATTTTTATTACATCATTACTATTATGTTCTGCTATCTGCAATATTAATTTTATAATAAAATTTCTGAAAATTTAAATTATCAACTTAATATTGTAGCGATACTCACTCTTCAAGTGTTTTGTTAAATTTATTATTACTGAATAAATTTGCATGAATATCCGTTACTTAATAAAAAAAAATAGATTTAAATGTTTACCATAACATTTTTCTAGGGAATTTTTCACATAAAATAAGCCTTCTTCAAGTAAATCTACACTCAAATGTTGCAGCTAATAATTTTTAAGTCGATTGTTGTTGCAAATAAGACTAACTACATTTCTGTCCGCAAGACGAAATCGTTCATTTATATTTATCAATTGTATTATAAATATTCAATAAGAATTCAGTGAATAAACTCACCTACAAAAATGATATGTTCACCTAGCTAAAGAAATAACAATACTTTCATTTATTGTACTACAATTATTTTAATATTGTAATATTGTAAAATCATATTTATTTACAGTTTCGTATTATTATATATAAACTTAATTAAATTATAGAATCGTAGAATAGTGAATGGAATTGAATAAAGATTACATAATAGATATTTATGATCAAATGTTATATACTGTAGGACAAATATTCAACAAACAATAATCAATATAAATATTATTTTAATAAGGTACAATATAAATGTAAAATTAATATTTTATTTGGATCAAGTACGTTTGACGGCGAGTTCAAATTATGCAGCGTATTTTCAATTCCACTCCAAATCTAATTCAGTGAATTAAACCACACCTATTTTATGAATCAACTGAATACGCCCATCTAAGTTTAGCATCTATAGATAACTATAGTTATATTTAATTATTTGCATATACAATTTAACCGCCGTTAGTAACTTTATATAATTGTATATTGTTTATTATATTATATGTATACATATGCATATATAGTCAAAGCACTTTGCCATATTGATATACATATGTATTTAAGTTATATATATATACCTATATAACATATATATATATATATATATATATATATATATATATATATATATATAGATATATATTATATAGATATATATATATATATATATATATATATATATATATATATATATATATATATCTATCTATATAATATACTATACATGTAGTATCAGTCGATATTTTTCTCTCGTAGAGTGCGGACGTCTTTTCTATAAATAGATCACCGTTACTCGTTATATATAATTAACTATACAATTTTACAAAATCAAAATAATTCCGTATTTTCTCAATTATGAATTGTATTGTATGTAAAAAAAACAGGAGACAACTTTATCAATAAGATGCACTGGATGCAATGCTCTATTGCATTATATATGCTTACAAGCTTATGGAGCGACAACATCAGGATGGAATAAAATGAAACCCTCAAAAATAGGTATGGAAATAATGAATTGCGTAAGAAATGTATTGTTGTAACTAAAAATAAATGCTCCGATTTGGAAACAGATAGTGTAAATAATGTAATTAAAAGTGATATTATTAATTCAATAGATACTAAATTAGAAAATATTAATAGTAATATGAACAAATTATTATTAAATACAACTACTTATAAAACATATTCAGAAGCTATCCCTAACTCATTAGATACTATTAGTTTAGGAATCAATAAATTTGATAGTCGTAATAAAAATATAATAGCAAATAATAAGGAAATCAAAACTAATCACACTAATGATGATATGAGAAAATCGGATCCTATTAATACATCAACTGAATATAAGAATAATGAATATAAACTAAAAATTAGAAATATAGAAAAAACAAACTGTAATATAAATTATATAAATAATATTCTAAAGTACCTGGATTTATCAACCCAGATTATTTCTAATATTGAATTTGGAAATAAAACAGTTTTTCTATTATTGACATCATTATTCAACAAAAGACTTTTTATGGCACTTAAAATAAATTTAATTAATTCTAATTTTAATAAATTACTTATACTGCCTTTTTTATCAAAATAAATTATTAAATATAGTAAAATACTTGATAATTCAACTAAATCCAATTTAGATAATGAGAAAAAATGTGTTTTTAATTATAAATCTAACATATATGAATTACGATCAATAATAAATAATAAAATAAATTGGTATTTAAAACCAATGTATATTTCTGATTCTGTAGAAAAACAATTCAATGAATCATGTGATAAATTTATTTTGTCTTTATTGAATACTAATAAAAATAATAATTATAATAATTGATATTCTAATAGCAGATATGTACAAAATAATAACGTATCTAATACAAATACACAAAATCAATGACTAGCTATAGCATTGTGCAATGCAAGATCATTACGGAAAAATGTTGATTACATTACGCAATATATTATTGAACATGATATTGAATTACTTACAATTACAGAAACATGGCTTACAGATACTGACCAAGATATAATTAATGACTAAACCTTTAACTCTGCAATATACACATGCTATAGATGTGACAGGATAACATCCACATTTGGTGGAGGTGTAGCAATATTTTTAAAAAATAATATGACTAGATTCAAATAAACATATTATATTAACAAATTGCCAAGCTTTATTTTTAAAAATTAAAATAAACCATTTATCTATATTTGATATTCTCTTAGTTTATAGACCACCCTCTACTCCTACACAATTATTTACTAGTGAACTAACTCATATTCTAACACAAATACCATTAAATAAATTAATTATATTAGGTGATTTTAATTATCATTACGATGAAAATAAATATCCTCATAATATTTTTAAACAAACAATAGAAACCCTTTCACTTAAAAAACATATTACTTTCGCAACTCATATACATGGTCATATAATAGATATAGTTTTAACATCTATAAACAGTCAAATTTATATATCTGAAATTACAAGGGGTGAACTTATAACTGATCACTATATGATTAAATTTAATATCAATAATATTAAGAAAAATGTACCTATAGTAAAGTTAATAAAATATAGATCAATTAATAAAATAAACATTAAAGATTTCATATATTATCTTCACTAGAAGGTAATATACTTTCATCGCTATTGCTAAATGATTGCCTAACATCTACTTTAGACAAATTTGCTCCTATAAAAAGATTAAATATAGCATACCATGCTCATTCTCCATGGTATAATAATGAACTTGAAGATATGAAGAGAAAATTAAGAAGATTTGAAAAAATTTATAATAAAACCAATTCCCAGTTTAACTATAATAATTTTAATACAATTCGCAAACAATATAGACAATTATTAAATCATACTAAGACTTGCTTTATTAAAGATAAAATAAACTCATATGGGAAAAATACTAAAAAAATATATTCATTAATAAACAGACTTTCAAATAATTATAGTCCAACAAGATCCAACATATGCGATTGAATTACTACCAAATATATTCGCCAACTTTTTTGATGATAAAATAAAAAATATAGTACAATCAATTAATGATATAAAACATAAAATTCCAATATACATTATACCACTTTACAATATTGCTAAATCATACTTTCTAAACTTTAAGTCCCCTTCATCGTATGAAATATCAATACTAGTTAAAATACGTAAATCATCATACCCTCATAACGATTCATTACCTAAACAACTTACCGACTTAATAGAACCCACTCTCACAGAACTTTATCAATCCATAATATCACAATCTATACATACTTCTATTTTTCCAACATCCCTTAAATATGCCATTATTACTCCCCTACTAAAAACAGTAATCTAGATGATAAATTACTAAAAAAAAACTACCGTCCTATTTCCAAACTTCCTTTTCTATCTAAAATATTTGAAAGGGTCATTAGTAAACAAATCATTAAATATTTATCAGAAAATGAACTATATCCTATAAATCAAAGTGCATATATCAAAAACCACAGTACAGAAACTACAATAGTATCTATATTTGATAATATATATAATGCGATAGATGAGGGAAATAAAGTTCAACTTGTGTTATTAGATATGTCAGCAGCATTTGATACTATCTCTCATGAGATTTTATTGGATAGATTAGAGGAAATAGGTATAGCTGATAAGGAACTAGACTTACTGAAATCTTATATTACAAATAGAACGTATCGAACATTGATAAATGATATACAATCAGACGAATTCCAACTAAAATATGGAGTTACACAAGGTTCCGTACTTGGACCATTATTATTTTTAATTTATTTATGTCCATTATCTCTATTAATTTCTAAATTTCCCCAAATTAAATTCAACATATTTGCCGACATATTATAATTTACCTGATTCTACCACTGAAAAACAATGATAACTCATCTCTCATTAATTGCACTAATAATATACGCAACTGGCTAATCAATAACAATTTACTACTAAATATCGACAAGACACTGATTAACTGATTAACATTTCAAAAAATTTAACACAAAATAAATTTCCTATATATTTAATTGATAATTTAATTGTTGAACCCTCTAAGACCGTAAAATGTCTGGGTGTCATTATAGATGAACATATGCTTTTAGATAACCACTTACGATTTACTGCTAAAAAAGCATTTTATTATTTAAGTAAGGTCAAAAAAATAAGAAAATTAATGTCATTTCATAATTTAAAAATGATCTCTCAGTCTTATATTATATCTCATTTAAACTATTGTAATTCTATATATTATGGTATAAGTAAATCTAGAATAAATTATTTAGATCGTATATTAAGAATTATAGTAAGAATGATATATGGTTTTAAGCGAAAAGACCATAATAGTATTAACGAATGTTTAACATCACTAGGATGGCTTGAAATGAGAAATTATTCAGCGTGTAGAATACTATGTTTAACATATACTGCCCTAAACGCTAAACAGCCGCGCTACCTTTATATTATTAAACTAAAGGAAAATACCCGCCAATTAAGATCTAGTAACAGTCTGCTACTATCAAATCAAAAATGTAATCTTGATACCTATGGTAAAAGAAGATTTAGTGTTTCAGCGCCAGTTTGATGGAACAACCTTCCTCTACATTTGCGAAGATATAATTCCATCAAAACATTTAAGAAGGCCGTTAAAAATCATCTACTATGCTCAACATGAGATCTTGGATTGATCTTGTGCGGATGTTCTATGACTACTCCGATCACAAATGTATCTGCCCGAATGTCAGAGTCCTCTCTGATTTTATTTTATCATTTAATTCACTTATGATATTATTTTACTCTCTTTAAAACACAAATGAGAACATATCTATTTGTTATTTTGTGTATAAATAAACTTTTCAATTCAATTCAATAGTATATAGTATTAAATAATTCTAACATATATTAATACTATATAATGTTTACATATATTATCACCATATAGTATTTACATATATTATCACCATATTTTAAATTTTCATAAAGACAATAAAATAAAATTAGTATGTTAAAATATATTTATTTTGAAATGCCTAAAAGGTAAAAAATGAGATGTATGGCAATATCGCAATAGAATTCATTGGTGTTAACTTCATTTCGACATCATCAGTAGTTTCATAAGTTTGATACAAGTAATAGCATCTTCGGCAGAGTCGTGACCACCCTCTGCGAATTAAGTAGTGCAAGGTTAACGTATATGCGAGAGGACGGTGTGTGGCATCGATGGGACACGAGAAAGACGATACAAGTGCAATTGAGCTAGACTAGAGAACCGTGGAGATACGAGTCGAGGGGAGAGAAAGTGGAAGGATATACGCTACAGAGAAAACTAACCATTCTCTTGTATAATTACTTTCAGGTATTCCTGGCTTAGCATTTTAAGTGCTCTCTTCCTCGGGGGTCCTCTACGGTGGGGATATATGACTGAGGTATCCACTACCTTGCGGTGGATCAACTGTTCATAACAGCTTTGAATTAATTATCATATCGTGTTTAATTTTAGAATACACTAATCGCTACAAGAATAATGTAAATATAATATATGATATAATATAAATATATGTGCTTAAGAATTCTAATGTTAAAACATTGCCTTAATGGTATGCTGATTCTTAAGAATAAATAAAAATTATGTTTATTAGGAAACTATATTCAAAACTGCAGAGAACATATGCATTATAGAAGATGGAGATATGCTTATCCATAGCAACATGGGATCATTATAAAAGGTAAAGATTTAAACCTTCATCGATACCAGATCGCTTTCAAGACTATGCCCGATGATGATATCATTCATGCTGATTATACCAAGCAACTTCTCCTGAATCTCTTGGAAAGTTGGGGTGTCGTCAACGATGTTGTCTTCAATCACTCCACTGAAACTAATATAAATTGGAGGTGGTAGAGGATGAGGTAGGGGAGGAGGTAGGGGAGGAGGTAGGAGAGGAGAGGAGGTAGAGGAAGGTCGGGGAGGATGTAGAGGAGAGGTAGAGGTAGTCAAGGAGGTAGAGGAGGAGGGAGAGGTGGAAGGGGTAGAGGATGAGATAGAGGATGGAGGTAGGCAAGGAGGTAGAGGAGGAGGGAGAGGTAGAGGAGGAGTTAGGAGAGGGGAGGAGGTAGGGGAGAAGTAGAGGAGGAGGTAGAAGATGTAGGGGAGAAGTAGAGGAGGAGGTAGGGGAGGAGATAGGGATGAGGTAGGGGAGGAGGTCGGGGAGGAGGTCGAGGAGAGGTAGAGGAGGATTAGAGGAGGAGGTGGAGGAGGAGGTGGAGGAGGAGGTAGAGGGAATATTACATAAGTTAGAGGAAATATTACATAAGTTAGAGGGAATATCACATAAGTTAGAGGCAATATCACATAAGTTAAAGGCAATATCACATGAGTTAGAGGCAATATCACATGAGTTAGAGGCAATATCACATAAGTTGGAGGCAATATCACATAAGTTAGAGGCAATATTACATAAGTTAGAGGCAATATCACATAAGTTAAAGTTGGCTCACCATGTGTTATAGTCGATGATTTCACGTACAGGACGTACAAAAGTATCAAGGACGATTTCACAAGTGTGATCAACTACAGTAACTCGAGCCAACTCGAGACCTCCAAACGTGTATACCTGCAATTGGTGGTGGGGTACAGGGCATTAGGTTATACATGTCTGTGTGAGTGAGTGAGTGAGTTAGTAAGTGAGTGAGTGAGTTAGTGAGTGAGTGAGTTAGTGAGTGATGTGTGAGTGAGTGAGTAAATGAGTAAATAAGTGAGTGAGTGAGTGAATGTACAACAAACCATCTCACAATCTATGGCAAACACTTTAGGATTACGGTCTGGGATTTCTTTGGTGATCTTGAAGCCGATTCTATCTTGAATTTTGTTAGTATCGTAGACATGGAACTGCAAAGGGAGTGAGGTTGAAAAAAGTGATTGAGGTTATGACCTCACATAAGTTATTGAAATAAGTAATTGAGTTTAACAGGCACATTCAGGATATTTCTTTGCACTTTTTTCATAAAAGTTTACAAATAGGGATTACGTGTCTGTCACATCACTCGACTTCATTATACAATCACGGATACATTACCACCCCATATAACTACATACATTTCATCTACTATACACAGTAATTCAAATCTAGGCAAACTGCAATAATTGATTATTATCCGATATATTCATAAATCTAAATGTAAACACCGCCAACGTAAACAACATTTCCACAAGTCTCGTAAGGAATTACACCAATTCATTTACGTGCGCAGCGACGTTAGGCTATCCGACATTCGCCTCTACTATAGCTAAACAACAAGCCAACACGTACCGGATAAGTAGTGCATCCTTCTTCATCTGAAGTTTGATTGCAACACGTATACCTTGAGTCGATGTGACCTTGTTCTGAAATAAGTTGTGGGAAAAGTCTATCAATTAATGTCCGATTAGGAGTGAACAGATATAATGTATATAATGAACAGTGGTACATATAAGTGAATTGGGGATGATTCATTTTAAGTAATCGATATTAATTGAAGGTGATTCAATTGTATAAGAACTAACGATTCTTCTTGAATAGTTTTCCTCTGTGGTAGTTGCACTCGCTCTTCTCGTAGGAGTGCTTTTCAGTGTCATAATCAAAACGATAATGACATCTGGTGCAGATCTTTATTCCAGCTATTAGATTGGGCGTAGCTTATAGAAATGCTGGTGGTCATTGTGGGATTGCTAAGGTATATATACTGATAAGTCTGTTGGTTAATAAAGATTAATTTTCTACATTATTTTCAGCTTTAACTATACTTACTAATTAGCAAATAGTATCAGATACATTGTAGTATATAGATAAAATGGCAAATAATAATATGAAAATATTGATTATATATGGTTTATAATTTATAGAAAACAGTAGAATCAACAAATAGAATAAACTAATTATAAGAAATAAATATAATATATATAAATCAAAGTTGATGATAATATTTCATGATTTCATGAAGTTTGTAAAATAACTAGTTTTATTTCTATCACATATACCATACAAATATGTATAGTACATATTTTACAATCTATTGAGGGATTCAATTCCATGAAAGGTTTGATTCAAGACAACCATGGTAAGAATATCAAAGAATATAAGTTCAATAGAACTTAATATCCCAAGCATCCTATATAATCTGTTTATCCATTGGTATATACTAACTCTATCTAAATACTATAGTAGTATATATATATTTAATATTATTATTTATAATATTCTTTTAATTATAATTTTTAGATATTTAATAAAAACAAATTATTTTTGATATCATTTATGAGGAATTGTCAAAATATTATTTGAATCGGATTCTAAATTGAACCGATATTGTAACTTTCAGCTTGACTTTATTATTTACAACATATCAAATTCAAAGTAACTTTGAATATTTTGATTTTCAAGTTTGTAATAAACAGAAACTTAATTATCGAAGATTTATTTAAAAATAGATACAATCTTTGAATTTTTTCCTCAATGGCCTTCTACAAAAACAACTTAATTTTATTGTACAGTGGTTGCGCTGTAAGGACACTAACGCAGTAGCGCTCCAAGTTTTCCTATGCTCTGGGCTGCTAGGTGAAGGTTGGTCATTAGACCCTGATTTGTAAACCGCAGAAACTCTGGATAACAGTTTTCGTTTAACTGTTCTGTGGTCATCACAAAACGCTCCATTTCCTTGAAAAACGTCCTTTCTGGAATTGGTTAAAAATACGCGAAAATGAGTAGAGGTGTAGGGATGAGGAGAGATAGAGTGGAAGGAGCTATGGCATTAAAAATATATATGGTTAGGTGAAGTGAAGAAGTGATGTGTATGGAAATTGGAGGTATAATGTATGTTGCGAGGAGTAAATAAGTTAGATTTAAGAAAGGTGGAGGGAAGTTGGTCCGTGGAATGAATTGGCATGCAATGTGGGATGCAAGATTGTTATGAAAATGAACTGGTTATGAAATCAAACCACAGTCGAATAGAACATAAAATTGACTGGCTTACAGAATTACTGCCCGACTAACCAATTGATAAACTTACCGGTATTGTTTGGCATTTTAGCTTTGCGGTTGATCGAGTAGGAGATCTTGCGAGCTCTAGCGCCGAGCAGGTTTCGTTCATGCAAAGATTGTTCCAATTCCTTGGAGCCTTCGACTGTATCCAGGAAGCGAAGGTTAGGTGTGCGCAGTCCATACTTTGACATAAACAGAGTATCCATAAGTAGCATGTTTTTTAAATGCAACGCATTCACAGGAGACATGTAGAAATAACTATGTAGAGTAGTTAAACGCGGGTCAATCGGGTGGGTTTGATGGGACTAAAAATGAGTTAAGGATGGGCTATGCGAGAACGTAAAGCGAAGCGATGAAGAGAGTTGCAAATTGTTACGTCGCCCTCACTAATCGATGCACTACTCTCGGTGTCCTACCATCTCCTTGTTTCTTCTTCAGGGCGAGTTTGTTGATATCGCATCTCACTCGATGAAACTTGGATATGAAGACATCTCGATTCTTGCTGCTTTTGAACATGTGGTACTCGTGGTTGATGGCCTGCGCGACCGGGTATAGAGTGTAAATAATTAGAAAGGAGGATAAGCCGAGTAAGACAGTAAGCTAATGAAGAAGGCGGAGGTAGAAGTGACGGGATGAATAAATAAGCAGAAAAAAAGTGATAGGAAGAGGGTGAAAAGAGAATGGTGGAGAGGAAGAGAAAATAGCACAAAGAAACATAAATATGGGATATATATACAGGAGTGGGATTGCGTGAGAGTAACTTGCGGAAGTGCATTAGACAATGTATATTGATTATGGATAGGATAGATGATAAGGAGGGATTATTAGTGGTGGAGATTATTTAATATGGATGATTTATTTGGCGAAGAAAAGTGGGAAAAGTAAATGGAGATAGTGGAGAATGAGTAGTGGAATGAGAGAAGCGAATGGTAGTGAGTGAATGTCAGTGAGTGAGATAGGAGTGAGAAAAGGTGAATTGAAAACAAAAGCAAAACAATTCTATAAAGGCAACATATATAAAGACAGATATTAAACAAAGCTACCGTAATAAAAAACACTTAAAGGTCATTTGCATTCTGTTTTCGAAATGTAACTATTTTTTATATGTAACAAACCATCCAGGTCTTTTTAGTTTTACATTACATAATTTCGTTTATATTATTTTTGTTATCACATCGAGAGACATTACAAAACTACTATATTACTGCGTTTGCTGAGAATATTCTAATTTTTGTGAATTTAATTTTAAAATTTTATGACACTAATCCTTTTTTATTATTATTTCAATAATTTGCATTGTTTTACATTCCGCACAACAGAATAAATTACATGTCGAAATATTAATTTTGGATACAAAAAGTGCTTTGTTAGCCGCAAATAAACAGGAAAAGTATGGCCAAGTCGGAGGAGAAGGCGGATGAGTCAGGAGGGGAGGTGATAGGAGGAATCGAACATACGATGCCAGTCGACCAGACTCTCGCTCGGTTTCTCCCCTCTCGTTTTGAATACCTGATCGTGGGAAGCGTCGGGATCGTCGACGAAAATCTGCACGGACAACAAGTGGTGAATGTGCTCGAGCGCCTGTTGCCGTAGCAACAACGAGATCACGTTTAGGCGTTCGTAAGTTACAGTCGGCTTGTAGTGCCTGGTTTCGGGGGCAACCTGCGGTGGCGACGAACAGACTAACGGCATTACAAGTTCGATGTCTAAATACGCGAGATCTTAAGTATTCCAAAAATGAAATTACCGTTCAGATCGTTAGCCGAATGACAATGGGATACGGTCGAAGCAACATTCATCTCATAAATGATGGAATCAATTAGAGATGGTTTGATAACGACATTTTTACAAAATAAAACAAAAGATGCACAAATAGACAATCTAAACAAACCAAACAGAAAAACAAGCCTTCTAAATTATATATTAGTAATTAATTAGAAATTTGTTTGCACGCCAATGCATTACAATGCATTTGTTCTCATCTCGCACTGGTATGCTCACCTTGGGCTTCGGTTTAGGAATGTGTGCAACTCGCCCAGAAACCTTACTAGCATGCTCGGCCTGTTGTAATTGGGGTTAGAGTCGTATAGTAATGGGATGAAATACCATTACTAAGATTAAATGAATTGAACTTATTTTACTAAGAATTAATGCTTTTAATTCAATCTTTAAAATACATACAGTTGAACATTTCTAATCTTATATTAATATTAATATAGAAAAAAGTTACATAACATTGGATACATACCAGAGTTGAAAGTTTCTTGCCAGCACATAGAGCTCGCCTCTTCATGACATACAGCGCGGAAGGTTGTTCGGCTTTTTTCTACGATAAGTAAAGTGCGAGGTGAAGGTAAAAGCTCAGAGGGATAAAAAGGAAAATGAAGAATGAAAAGGAGAATAATGATGGAAGAGGAATATTGAGAGTGAAAGAGACGAGAAAGAGGGAGATGGGGATGGTGAAATAAAGAATTGGATGAGAAGAGAGAACTCATGCGAGCCATCTAACCGAATGCACTGAGTTCAGTGAAGAGTAGTTTTCAGTAGCCCTGGATTGGCGGGAACTTGATGCCTCGGAGAACTGAAATCAAGGGTTTACAGATTTAAAATTTCTGCTTAAATCACGAGACAAGCATTCGTTATAATTAAACATTAAAAACAGTGAAAAGATGAATAATAGGTGATCCTCTACATGTTAGTTTTTATAGGATTTTTGTAAGGAACCACCATTGAGTTTTGATCCTTGCCTATCAGCATGCTGACATTCGAGTCATCGTCTTCATCGGAAGAACAAAGAATATTTTCGGCTTCGTTGCCGACACCGAAGTGAATCTCACCTTCTTGATGTTCGTCATTGTCATCGGATAAAATAATCACCTGGTACAGAATAGCGAAAATTCAGATTGGCGAAATTGAGAGGCAAAATATTATGAAGTAAAACAGTAATAATGAAAAATATTTGTTAATAAGGAAAGCATTATTAATAATATAAAAACTTCTCCGGTACTGATGATTTCAGTTATCATGCAATCATTATCTTCGTTATCTCTGTAAAGTGAGAAAATCATTAAGAAATACAGAAACTATGAAGTATACTTTATTATAATTACATCCAAAAAAATAAATATGTATATTGCTAAATATTTAAAATTGAGATGATTCATGAACTAGTAATCCTAGCCAAGTGTTTAATTACCAATTAATAGCTTCTTGGTTTCATTAATAGAAATGACTAAAATTACATTATTAATTGTCATACTTGTATAATAATACTATATTATGTACTATTACTATGTACAGAATATAAAAATTAAAACTATTTACAGGAATTTGGGTATTGACTAACAATAGTTTTAACTTTAAACAATATCATTTTCTATGAATATAAATATCAGAAAACAAATAAAATAAAATTGCTGAATGAACTGAATGTGACTTATTTAAAAAGTAAAACATTTGACTCAAACTTCTTTTATATAGTAAATCATTTGGCATACATACATATTACTGAGACGACTAGGACCGCATCTACCAAGGAAAATGCTAACGTAACTACCGAATAAACTTACTAATTCGAATACAATACTAATAATATATATCAAAAATATGAAAAACATAAATATCACAACTCATGACATTCTAGAATTGATCTAAAGGAATAATATTCTTTAATTAAAACACTATTTATTTTACTATTTCCGTTACTCGTTCATAGATAATTTTTCTATAATTATCATATCAAAAATAACCCATCATAATTATCATCATTATATAAATATTTATATTCCAAATAATTATTAAATAATTTAATAAAAATTCATATAATACATCAATTATATATTTAAAATTGTACAAAAGAATCATATAAATGTATATATAATTGATATCTAATGCCTAGAGAAATAGAAATGTTATTTTAATTATTATAGTAATACAATCGTTCAATAGGTAATAATGTGTAATGGAAATACCATTTGTGATAAATATATACTAACGGTATAACTTTAGCTACTTTCTCTGATGTACCACTATCATTGTCATTATTATGTGATCTTTTTGCACTGTTTGTATTTTTAAATCATTTTAATTAATATTTTATAGTAATGATGTAAATTACATTTTATAATTAATAGTTTCAAAATTCTATGTAACTAACACTTTAACAGTTTCATTAGTTTCAATAGCTATTTTATTTGTAGTTGTATTTTCATTTAGAATGTTATTTTCGAGGATGTCGCAACCATTTTTGTTCTCATTAGATATTCTTAAAGGATCAATCGCAGATTTACAATTACCAGATCCAAGATCGGTCGTCTTATCACTTTTACTACTAGGCGAAATTTCTGATTTTTCGTTACTAGACAAGTCAGAATTTGTTATACTTTTACTTGCATTTGTTTTACTAGACGATATATCAGATGATTTATGCTTAGTTGATTTTTCTTTAGACTTGATCTTTTTAACTTTACCTTTCTTAACCTTACCACTAGTATTATGTTTATCTGTATTTTCCTTATTTACTGTGTTTATCGAATCATTTTTATTGTTTTTTTTATCTTTTTTTCCTTTTTTTTTTCTAGAAGAACTTTTACTACTAGACTTATCCTTTGTAGGTATTACTTCTTCACTTGATCTGTCGACTATATCATTGTTGTTGATTTGCTTCGAAGATTTTCGCTTTGAAGATTTTTGGTGAGATGATTTTTTTTCTAATGATTTCCTATCAGGTGATTTTTTTTTAGAACATCTTGTGGATCTTCTAACATCATTTAGATAAAAATTATTTGAGTTTGCATTAGAAATATTACAATTTGCAATGGCACTATTTCTATCAGTAATAAGGAGTTCTTCTATTACATTACAGTTCAACTTTAAATTATCAGTAATCGTAGATAAATTAGTTCCATTTGTAATTTTCAGATTTTCATTCAAAACCGTGGTAGCCTCAATATCATCCGCATTATGATTAGTCGTCATAACCTCCGAGTTTTTACCAACCACTTCAATCTCGAATGCATGATCAGCCACTAGAGTCTCAGTATTTAGTTTCAGAATTTCAGCATCCGTAAGCTTTTCAGTCTTAGTAGGCATTTCAGTTTCAGTAGGATCCACAGATTCAGATTTAGTAAGATCCGAAGTTTCAACGGTCTCTGTAGGCTCGATATTGCTCGATTTAAGTCTTTCTTCGTCCCTATGTTTTTTCAGCGCTTGATACTTTGAGAAAAAAGAATTCATATTCATTGCTGGTACAGGTGAAGATTCTAAATTCTCATCAATGACGAGTCGTCCTTCATCGCTGGACATAGACTGTCGTTGTATTCTCTGTGTTTACAAAGGGGATTAATGATATACACATCATAAATAGTATTATTTCATGGAATATAGGTCAAATTCAGGAAATTCTCCCATTTGTAAAATACAATTTGTAAACTAGAATGCAGAACAAATCATAAAAATAGACAGAAGAAAAGTTGATGAGTTGTAAGTTAATTAAAAAATGTGATAAAAATATATATTATATTATTAAATTTCTCAAAAAATATTAGACACATTTTTTTTATTTTGAAGATATTAAAAATATATCCTAAAATAATAGGATTTTAATTACGCTATTAGAGGAGATAGAATCAAAATATAGATCAAACATATTCTAATATTATTAAAAATATATTCGTCACATCCAATTATATAAACCTTATATGAATACTGTTTTTAAATAAAATAAAATTGTATAAGAATAGAATAAAGGTAAAAATGTCCTGTAAACAACTGTAAGACTACCTATTATATAATATGTATAATTGATTAAAATGTAATAGAATATTTATATTAAAATAAATGCAAAATTAATATAATAATATTTTTTATAAACAAATTGAATATAAATGAAAGTCCCTCTATATAATCAACAGGATTTGATAATATATTAAATAGAAATCATTTTTTTGATTAATATTGAATATTTATTTGATGATTTAAATATTAATACTACATGACTACATTCTATTAGAACACGATACCATAAGTATTTGAGCAGATATTATATATTTTGGATAAACTATCTATGAAGATAATATTTTGTTGTTTTAATACACACACGTTTAATTGACAACAAAATTAAAATGACCTAGACGGTTTCCTGGGAAATATATGTTATATACTTATATACGCAAGTGGGAGAAAATGTATATTTTAAATGTGATTTTAATTAAGTGATTTCAATTGTGATTTAAATCTGACCGGCAATTTTTTTTATTATGGAGTAAGTGATTAAGATCTAAATATAAATAAACCGACTCTTATGAACTAACCGATACTTCTGTATCACCAAGATCTTTAACCATACCTGTAAAAAATCAATATTATTTCATATCAATTACCATTTAATACAAATAATATATAATTAAAAAAAGCAGAGAAAATATGATAATTAATAGCAAGTACATATAAAATGTATATTTGAAAATTAATTAAGATATTATCCTCTAGTGCTAATAAATAATAATTAAACTCTTAATTATAAATAATAATTAAACTCTTAATTATAAATAATAATTAAACTCTTAATTATAAATAATAAGTTCAATATCAAATTAATATTTAAAGCGTTTAGAAAAAGTATTCACAATTCAGTATAAATATCATAAATAGCAGCACTCTCAAATACATGCGGATTTAAAACAAATTAACATGCAATATTATACATTATATAAAAAGGGCAAATATTGAATTACAAGCGATTATTTTTAAATGTTATTATATAAAAACAAATTTCTTATTTATTGTATATACTAATTATCTAAAGGGTATATTGATTAAACTATATAATAGGTATAATTATAAAAAAAGTATATTGATTAAATTATATAATTTAAAAAAATAATTAAAATTAATACTCTATAAAACTGTATAAGATTTAGCAATTAATTTAGAATAGTATAGATAATTTAGAATAGTATAGTTAATCATAATTTCTTAGTTTAATCATATCTAATTATATAGTATAATGGTGTATAGCTTAAAATATTACCCAAATGTATCTTATCTTCAAATAATATCAAATGGGCGTTATATTACAGAATTCTCAAATTGAAAAAAATTGCTAATGGGATTATCTTGAATAATTAAAAAAAAATTATAAAAGATACTAACAAAATCTTTGAAACAAAGATATATAACGTCTGATAAAATATGTAAAAAATTAGAGGAAATAAATGTTGACTTAATTTATGACTAATTAAATGAAATATGAATTGATAAAATGCTTTGTATACTACAAAAATTTTAATTTTTAAATGAATATCCTGCAAAGATACATTATATAACAATTTTGGATATTATATAACAACATAAAAGTTCCAGGTATTTTAATCGAGTGTAATTTAATCATATGAATATAATATTTATATAAATCCAATTTCAATTAAAGAATTGACTTAGATTGTTTCTAGATTATTTCAAGACCTTTGTTTTTTGCTTGGATTCGTAGAAAGAAATTTACCTATTTTATTTGTTATTAATTATTTATTTTAATATGTTGTTAATTTATTTAAATTAAATAATATTTTAATTATTACAAAAAAAAAGTGCACACAATATAATATTATACTATTATTTCATTGATAAATTGAATATATTCATTTTATTAATATAATAATTTTATATGGTTTCTTTCTAAAATTCGAATCACTATATCTAGTAAACATATAATAGTTAATAAAATCATTAAAACAAATGAAACTATTTAGATTGTTCGCTCACACTATTGGCTGATTAATCCACCCAAACCAAGATATCGGATTATGTAACCATTATATATTCTATAGGATTATTTTGAATAAAAATGATATAAATCAAAATAAATCCAATATATTTAGCATTAATAAATAATATAACAATAAAACTTAAATGCTGATCAGCTGAGAGGGGTACAATTATTTTATGTAATTATTTCTAAAATATAGAGAAATATATTTTAAAATTAATATAAAATAATTATTAAAAAAGTAAATTAACTGCATATTTAATGATTGCTGGGTTATTCAAGCAGCCAGATAATCTAATTATTTTTTTAATACAAATTATGAATTATATATATCATTACAGTAATTAATTTATTAAATAAAGATATTGATATTGATATTTTATTGGCATATGTAAATAATTGTTATAGAATATTGTATTAATAAGCATAATAAGCATGATATTAAACTATACATACAAAAGAATAATGAATGCAACTACAAAGCTCATTATTG
Organism: Osedax frankpressi; assembly: GCA_964035775.1. Lineage (NCBI taxonomy): Eukaryota > Metazoa > Annelida > Polychaeta > Sabellida > Siboglinidae > Osedax > Osedax frankpressi. The sequence goes on from OZ038312.1 coordinate 31,018,479, forward strand.
ATAATAAAAAAACAACAAAACCTGGCAAACAGAGTGATATAAATGTTTTGAAATCGTTTCATGTGCATATAACACATATATACAATTCATGTTAATTATACAAATGAATATACCTGTTTGCCAGGTAATAGGTTTAAATAAAATTATATTTTTAAGAAATGTAACCAAATAGTATAAATGATAATTTAATGAAAAGATAGTTTATCATAAATGGATTACAATATAGGCATTCGAATATTTGATAAATAAATAATACTCATTGCATTCATTTATCAATTAAAAATAAACTAATAATTAGTAAGCAATTGGTTAACAATAGCTCTCTAGATCATCCAGGCAATTTCATCTTTTTAATTACATAATTTCTTTTATATTATTTTTTATTTTTGTTAGCTCATCAGGATTTGAAAAAACTATTACATCGCTGTATTTCCGGACAATCAAATAGAGTGGTGTAATACTTTGATAAAAACCTTTAAGCTTTCAAAAAATTATTGGATAATATAAAAAAAATTTGCAATGTAAAAAACCACTACAAATGTTTGCTAGCCTCTTAAATTGTTAATAAAAGGCGATATTTTAAAATTATGTTTGTTTGCAATCGTTATTCGAAGGTGCCTCGATTGAAGTCTCAACACCACGTCACACAAAAGAGGCGCAAATACAACCACCAGCGTTTTGTAATACAATGAATTATTATTGAACAGTAGTGCTTACCACTCATATCGGACAGATAGTGGTCGGGATCGGTAGCGTTTTCATGTTTGAAAAAACACCTCGACTCGTAGCATGAGTCCACCGGACAAAAGATATTGTGAAAATGGTCGAGGCGTTGAAGCATCGGATGCTAATACGTTGATGGACTGGATGTATGTGGCGTGATAAGGTTCATTAATATTGATCACCAATGCAATTGTGTCTCGCATTGAAAGAAGGTAAATTCAATATTATGATTAAGCGGTTGTAATTTCGATTTATAATCGCTATTAGTTATTTAAATAAAAATAATATGAATTATTATATTAGTAGAGTATTTAACATAAATAGAACATTTTGAACTTAATATTTCTTTTTTAATAGATACTATTCTATTATAATATATACTTATTATCAGTAGATTAACAGGAAATTGGTGTAGACTATATTGATATATTGTTACATCTGTCTTGCATGAGTATATTAAACACAGAGTCCTCAGATTAATCTAAATTCTCGAGAATTCAATTCATCCAAAAAAAAAATTGGAATAAAAATCAAGTTTTATTATTATTGTTCGTTAATTATAAATGAAACAAAAATAATAGTTTGGGTTTGAATTAGTAAGTATATTAATCAAAGTAAATTGATAATAATATCCTAATAGTAAAAGTATTAATTATTATTATTTTAAGAAAATAGTAACCAATACATCAGGTAAAAAATAGCTTAACTATTATACACTGCTTTAATTTAGATTAAATATATATATATCAATAGTTATGTATTTATAAAAAAGTACAGGTTTAGTCCATCTTCACCATATATATTACAGAAAAATTAAATATTTGAAGCATTGTTAATAACCCTCCTTTAAGAATAGCATAGCCAGGTTATTGAATATGGATTAAAGTCATTATTTTATACACAGATGTATCAATTTATTAAGTGGGTATTGAAAATTATTATGGACAAAGAGTATATGAAAAGAGAGTATGTTAAAAATGATAATTAAAAGCATCAATTAGAAATAACAGAATATGTTACCTTTATAATAGATACTTTATTGATGACCAATAAAGGTATCTATTACTTAGAAATTGATGTTCACCCAGATTTCCTAGAGGAAATTGAATACATATATATTACAATACACTTTAAATTGATGTTTACGGAGCAAGATATATTAAGTCCTAATAAATCTGAGAAGGTTGTGTTGGTTAATAATCAAGTATACCATTAGTTATCTCATTTTAACTTGCTATCATAGATTACTTTTTTATAATTTAGAAATTAATATTATATATTAGAGCTTTAATTTAGAACTATATGAAAGATTATCATAAGAAAAGATATATCACTCATTTTCTAGAAATTTTATAAATACCAACCATACATTCTGCGATAGCGTTATCAATAACCACTGTTTAATTGAAATAATCTATTAAACTAATATCATGATTTAGAATTTAATTTGTGTAAACTTGCAAATCCATATGCTTTGAAGTATATAGATTAATAAATTGATACTGAACAATGTTTATAGTAAGATAGATGTAGTACTTTAAACAGTTGTATTCATTGGATTAGCGATATATTTCTGATGGGATTCCTGTTTATCTAAACATAAAAATAAAAACCAAGTCGATAACCTATATAGCGGTAGAGGGATCAAGTCAACTGTATGGCTGTGTTTGAAATGTGTAAGACTCTAGTCAAATCAGTGAAAAAAAACAGTACCACTTTATAAATATAGAATAAATGTACTGAAATTACAATGAAATTCTATTTTATTATTCTCATATAAAATTCTGATGTCATGTTGTACTATTAAATAACACAAATGAATGAATACATCAAAATTATAAATGATGTCTATTTAGTTAACCTATATAGTTCATTTAATATGTATAAACAATATTATATATATAAATATATCATTCTTTAGCAAATTGAAATTACTTAGTTAACATTTCAAATTTAATTTATATATCTGGAATATTATCTCATAATATAAAAACGTTCATAATATAATATATTATACTACAGGATGTTATAATATACACTACATGACACATATATTATATAATATTTTTCCTCTGTAATCAAGCATATAACTTTATAATAGTGTATTACATAATGTAATTCTCCCCAAGAAACCAGATGATATAACTATTATAAATTATTATATAATTATTTTAAATACAAATATTTAAATACAAATATAATTAATTTTTTCTTTTATTATATAACAAAAAAACTATAATGACTTGGATGGTTTCTTGGTTAGTTACCACGAAACACTACATGTCATTTTTACTTTTAATTATATAACAAATGTGAATATATATTTTATTTGCTTACAAAATATTTTGTTGATTTTATATTCAAAATTATATCAGATTGTATAATAGTTACATCATCTTGTTTTGTTGAGTGGAAAGTAATAACTATTGTATACTATATAGTATATATAATCATAGTGGTGTATACATAGAAATATTTTAAATATACATATAATACATATAGTTATTTACTGATATAATATATATAACAAGTTAATTTGGATAAAATATAATATTATTGATAGTTTAAAAAGGAATATCCTTACATAATATTATATTATATCAAGTAATTAGTTACTGTATATCTGTAATATAGTATATATGTTTACAAATTTACAGCGCGCATAACTCTCGCATATTTCAAACTCGTCTTGAGTTAATTGACTTGATCCCGATATGGAGTATAGTTTAAGATAAAATAGGCCGTTATTATATTCCTGATATCAACAATATATTACATAGTCATACGTATCTATATAAATCGGTCGTATTTTTTCGGAACATGAAATTTATAAGTTAACTAGATATTTTCTTACATAACACAATTTTCAAAAATATTATCTAGCATAATTTTTAATTAATTAATAAAAGTATGATTAATAGTTATAAAGTGTACTTACTAGATGTGTTAATAACACTTTTTAACTAGTTATAACTTTATAAATAAATTATAAATTCAGAAAAAGGTTTAAGAAAATAAAACAAATTAAATTATTAAAAATATATAGGAGAATAGTATTTTCTTATAAAATAATTAATAATTTTATTTATAAAATTTTTTATAATATTAATAGTCATGTATTATATTATATTATTTAAATATTGTATAATTAAAAATTGTTAGGAGTTAGCTATACAATGTAATAAAATGGCGGCAATGGCATTCAAATGGATTCAAATATGTAATAAAACAAGGATAATAGATTTATAATTTTATAATATTTGATCAGCACCGCAGCTGAAGTAAATAAAATAAATCTATATAGTAAGGCATTTTATCTTTTAACAGGCATGATATAATCCAAGATTATATTGTATATACTCACCAATAACAACCAAATTAAAAAATTAAATATAAATAAATAATTAGTTCAAACTACTTATACCATTATGATGATATAGCATCGGATAAAAGCAAGCTTATAAGCTTTCTTTTATATTATGTTTATATCCAAGCCCTGTCACTCTCGTATTTTTGCGTATATAAACAAATAATATAATGTAAACATCACGTGATTGCTTGGATGATTTTTCGCAGCTAATTCAATAAATATAATAACAAAATATTTTAATTAATTATAATTTTATAATGTTTAAACAAAGTAAGGGATGCAGATGTTCTGCTATTAATTGCAATGGTTATTCTGCTATAAGTGAATACCCATTTCACAGATTTCCATCCAACAAAGAAAGGTAAAGTAATTGAATAATATAAGAAATAATGTCAGCAAAATATAAATTTGTATCTATATGAATCAAACTTATACTATATAATGTTATTTAAATACAACTATATAAATACATACATACATATATATATATATAGTACAGGTTATAATATATACATAATTATTGAATAATGATATATTTTTATATAATTTAAATATAAGTATTATAAATTTAGATAATTCATATTACCTCATACACTTGAATAATTATATATACTAATTTATTAAATATGTTTAATGTTTATAATATTTATATATCCTAATATTATTAGATGTACAAAGTGGGCCATAAATACACGTAATTTAGTGTTAATACAATGTGTAAAACATAATGGAGCAAATGATTTACGAAATCTTCGAATTTGTGGCAAACATTTTGAAGACTCACAATATACTAATGGAGAAAGGTATATTATTTTATATATATGCATCTAATTTGATTATATAAACCATCCTATGTTTCTAATTTATAAATTAGAAAAATATTGAATACTGATGCTTATCCAACGAAATTTGGCATTCCAAATCCTCCACCAGCTATAAAAAAAAGACGTATCATAATAAAAAACTCATCCAATAAAGGTATATATATATTTACAAATATTAATTTATTAATATGAACTATATAATAATATATACAATAAAATTATTCAATTGCAGATTTTTCTGATAATGAAGACACTGATACATGTGAAGAAGATAACTGTATTGAAAACAATGATGATGATATCTTTATAGCATGAAATAGCCTTATTCAATTGAAGAGAATTGCTGCTCTATCTGCAAGTGATTCGTATGAATTAATGTTAGAAAAAAAAGATTCAGAAATATCTGAATTAAAATTAAACGTTAAGGCATTAAATGAATCTGCTAAAATATTACGGAAAAATAATGCTATTTTGCGCTCAAGATTATTTCGACTAAAGAAAATAACGAAAAAAAATATTAATTCAAAAATAATATGAAAAAAACATTAACAATAAAAATGAAAGATAAACTCACAAAAAACATATTGAATTAACTAGTTTTAGCAAAATGAGAGTAAATCTAGCTACTCAAGTATTAAGCTTTGGATAAAATTGGATGAGATGAAAATAAATATACCAGATAAAACATTTACAAGTACACAAATGATATTAACAGAAGATGTAAGAAAATTAAATATGATTGAAAAGAATGCTGTGGTTACATTAGCCGAGGAAATTGGGCTACATGCACTAATATCCATGTAAATACTGCCTATTACTATTATTTAAAGAAAAAATTGCAAAAGTATTTGGATGCGAACTGGTTTATACGATGAATTTAAAAAAGAATAATGCACAAAATAACATACCGACTTCAAATTTTATAGAATATATAAGAAAATTAGAAACTGTGTATCATAATAATATTTTAAATATATTACATGGAAAAGAAGTATGCGAAACATTTATCAATATTGTACACTCGAATAATATTTATTTTAATTTCTGTTGTGATTGTAATAATACTAATGATTATGTTATTTGTTTATTTTTAAATTATCAATTTAAACATTTGTTATCAAAAGACAATTTACTTTACGATGAAGATACAGAGAAAAAATGTAGAAAATTATTAATAATAAAACATATATAAATAATAGTTAAAATACCTTATTTGTTTAATTATTAGGTCAATTATATATATCATATAAATTATCTTTATATATACAAAGTATATTAATATATATATATATATAGTATATAAGTTTAAGCTCTGCGTATTTAAAGTATTTATATAATGATAATTTTTTAAAACCTATAATTACTTAGATAATTAGTCATTAAAAGTTCATTTAAAGAAATTTTAATTATATATATAACAATTTAAATAACTACAATAATATTATAATTATATTATTAAATATGTAATAAGTTTTCTGATATAATACATACCTTTAATTGTTAGTATCATGAGTTATCCAAATAATTGTAAATTAAATCGAAATAAAAATCATCCAAGCGATGTTTGTTTATATTATTTGTCCATAATTTAGGTCAAACTCATATACTATAGAAAACATAGAGAGTGACAGGGCTTGGGTTTATATATGTTAAACGTATATTAATTAATATAAGATACTTATTATTTACATATCTACATCCCCTAAATAAGGAAATAATAATATCCGAATCGATATAAAACAAATACATTTAAAATAAATAATATATAGTAAACTTTATTACAATAAATTTATTAATTTGTAAACTTATTGGTTAGATTATTTCAGTCAATTATAAAAAAAGATGTCTTAGATATGCTTTATATTCTAAGATATTACTCAAATATTGATATTATAGTTGTCTAAAAAAGAACATCAGCGAGTCTAAAATATACATAGATTTGGCAAAATCTATGGAAATATAAAAGTTATTTTGTTTACATCATACATGGTGAAGTTTTAGATATATCACCATAACTAATTAGTGTTCCTATATTTATTCATTGTTCTGTAAATACAGTATTATTTCAAATATAATGTACAATTTTATATTCAAAATTATATCAGATTGTATAATAGTTACATCATCTTGTTTTGTTGAGTGGAAAGTAATAACTATTGTATACTATATAGTATATATAATCATAGTGGTGTATACATAGAAATATTTTAAATATATAAAATTTGTATTATAAAATAATCATTTAAATAGTAATCCAAAAATAAAATACATTGAAAAAAGTTATTAATTAGTAATTACTAGTTACCTAATATATATATATATACAGAACATATATAACATGTTAATTTAACAACCGATTTATAAGTAAATTTAATTTATATATTTAAAATTCTATCCATAATAAATAAATGTAATAATTTATAGTTTTCTTTAGTGTTTATTATAATTAGAATAGTAGACATTATAATTCGTAAATGATACATTAATAAATTATATACATATTTATATAATGTAATAATAAATTATTAGTCTTAAAGAATTTTGATCTAATTTCTTTAATATTACTAATAGTTATGATAGTATTTTTAATACTTAGTTAAATAGTTATCTATTGGTACCATAATGATAGTTTAATATATAATATTTTATTATCTACACTTCATTTTAATGTTGAGAAGGTATTCTACAAGTAAATTGAGTTTATAATTTAATAAAAATATTTCATTTGGGAGTGTATTTTTACCAAGAAATATAACAGTAATTCTCTTTAAAATAAAAATAGATTTATCTTTGTATTAATGCACATTAGTTTTAAAATGTAGAAATTTACTAATTAATGATAACCAGCATAAGTTGCTAAACTTTTTGTTGTTAATTGTCATCATATCATTTATATTGTATATATTAAATGTATTGTTGGGATGTACTTCGTAGATTGTATGACATATTTATAAAAAATATGAAATATAAAAAATGTATTTATAAAAAATATATCCATACATTTCTGATAATTTATCTTGTAAATATATTTCATTAAATGCAATATATGCATAGTGCTCAATATAATAATTATAATCAATGGAGGTTATATCACTGGAGGCTATATCACTGGATGTTATATCACTGGATGTTATATCACTGGAGGTTATATCACTGGAGGTTATATCAATGGAGGTTATATCACTGGAGGTTATATCAATGGAGGTTATATCACTGGATGTTATATCAATGGAGGTTATATCAATGGAGGTTATATCACTGGAGGTTATATCACTGGATGTTATATCAATGGAGGTTATATCACTGGAGGTTATATCAATGGAGGTTATATCACTGGAGGTTATATCACTGGAGGTTATGTCACTGGAGGTTATATCACTGGAGGTTATATCACTGGAGGCTATATCACTGGATGTTATATCAATGGAGGTTATATCACTGGAGGTTATATCAATGGAGGTTATATCACTGGAGGTTATATCAATGGAGGTTATATCACTGGAGGTTATAGCACTGGAGGTTTAAATGTAGCATTCAAAGTTTCTTGTGAAGTGGAAATCTAAAAAATGTTTAAAATACAATAAATGTTAAATATGTATTGTTTACATTTGATATTATTCCCAGCATGAAATTTTGTAAAAATATTCACAGATGAACGTATACAATGCATAGTATATACAAAATACAATACAATATACAAATGGCTTTGAAATCATTGGCAATATGAACAAAGAATTACATGATATGTATTTTATATATAAATAAAATTATGACAAAAACTATTGTTCATATTGTTTTCCTCAAAAACTTGTGAAAGAATTACTACTAAATTATCAAATATTTATTAGTTCATATCACAATGCAGATAAATGGTATATATGAATAAGATAAAATAAATGTTGAAATAAAATGCATTATTTATACTGCACTGTGCAGTAGTTATGAGCCAAATATTTATTTACGCCGAGTTCGAAGCTTCCTTTCTGACAGAACAGATGATGGACTTGTTGACGTCTCTATTTTCTTTTTCCTGTAAGGAAAACCAGTCTACGAATGGTAGGGTAAGAGGGTGTTAGCTGTAGAATGAGATAGACGGGGGTTGATATAGATTATATACATACAACTTTAAATAAAGTTTATAAATAATATAAAATACAAACTCAAATACAGACACAAATCAGAGAAAAAAATATAATATGTTTCTATATCACCCACAAATAGTTCAACTAACACCTTTTTAGAGGTCATATGATACTGTGCTAAAAATAACAACATAAAAAAGTTGTCAAACATTTTTTGTTTAATATTATAAAGATATAATATGTTATCTTTAGATTTTGTTTAATATTATACAAATATATTATGTTATCTTTAGATTAATATATGAAACTCATTATTACGATAAGTATTACTATCAAAAATAAATTTTTAAAAGCTCATACTTAATGGTAAATTATATAAAATGTATTATTTTATTTAAAATAATTTAAAATAATTATCATTACAATAATTAAATATATATTTATTTTAAAAAAAATATCATATTTATGAAATGTGGTCAGGCTAATAGATATTACGGGCATGTCTAGCTTGAAATATTTAATATCAAATATTTAGATTACAATATTTTAAACTTCAATACGAACAATTATAACACGTTAAATTTGATTTACTAATTATTGAAATGATTACTTCTCTACAAATATATCATAAATGATTATAAATTACAATGTTTAAAAAGTTACAATATTAATATATTACATTTACATGTTTAATATTCGTGTGTATCGCCGATAATAAACCAAACGCATGCAATTTCTATTTTTTATATTTCTATGAAATATTAAAATAGTAGATTGTATATTTATTTAGAATATTATTAAAGTACTTTATATTATATATTATCAAAACACCCTATATATACGAGTATACACGAGTATACAGGGTACTTTGATATTAGATCCGATATTTTATTGATCAGATATGCTATTTAAGAATTTTTTTAACAATCCTGTTTTAAAATTATAATGTTTATCTATCTAATTGGCATGTTGATGTTTATTTGATTTACATCTAGAACATCATATAATTGAATTTTATTTTATTCGGAGTAATGAATTTTATTTTATTCATGATGTATATTTTATTAAGATTTTAAGTAAGATTAAGCAAATTTTCACAAATTTATATATATTTTATATACCCTAAGGGTTTTACCCTTATGTTACACATATAAAGCAATATATTTAACATATGATTATTTTTTATTTATTTAACAGTATACAATAATAGTAACAACAAGAAAGTACCTATTTTCAATTCAAGGGTTTACTTTGTTAATAATATGATAATGTGATAAATATATTTATATAAATAGCATTAGTTATATTTTCTACTTATTTTTCAATTGAGGTAATTTTATATTTTATTATTTACTACTTCATATTATCACATTAATACATTATATATATATATTATTATATATATATGTATTATATATATATATATATATATATTAATTATGGCTCATTCTTCTAAAAGGAGTATTATTATTGAAATCATACTTATCTATCATATATTGATTTTATATTTATAAATATATATTGAATAATTATATTTTCATAATTATATAATTTTCTAGTCTGTTAATAATTATATATGTATAAAAGTATTTTTGCACTTAGCAAGATGTCAAAATTATTAAAACTTAATTCAAAGTAAAATTATTATTACATTTTGACATAGATTCAACAGAGCATTAAAATTCTATATTTATAAATAAAAAATCACTCATATCTAACATAACTAACAACTGTGAACTAAAAAAAAAATAAAGTTATTTACTTTATTTAAAATTACATTTCTATTTCATTTACATTTAAAATCACAATGCTTTTATTATATTCTATTTCTTAAATATATTATGGTAATTATTAGACCTCATAATATCCTATTGGATTCGTAATAACTATTTATTGAAAGATTATTATCATTAATTATTTTTTTTTAATATTTCGAAAAGAAATATTATAGGGGTTATTTTTGAAAATCATTGAATATATATATTCAGAATTTCTTAAATTTTCTTTGATTTCCATGGAAAAAAACAAAATGTTCGCTTTTGTTTTTGTCAAATCGTCATCATAATGATCGAATTGGCAGATTTCTAATTGAATTTCGAATCTATTGAAATTAAATTTTATGATTTTGTAGTCATGACATCGATTTCGACATCATTTCGCTAAGTGTAAAAGCATTGTAAATACACTGTACATACTTTGTATATATATGTAAATGCATATATATACAATATAATGCATTTTTTTAATTGTATATTTAATAACATTGTAATAAACCTCAAATTCAATTTATACAAAATTAATTTTTATAAGAATTTCATCAATTAAATATATATAATTTATTTAATAATGCATTAAATTAAATACAATGTTCAGGAAAAAATATTAATACATATTATTAATATTTTTTTATGTTTTAAATCTGAAAATATTTTTATAAAAAAAGTTATAATTTTTCTTTGTAATTAAAAAAAAATATTGAAGATCAATAATATGTCTTTTATGTTGTTAAATATTATACGGAATCAATTAATATCGACAGAGTTATGGGTATATTGGTAGAGTGATATTTTCAATATTAAATACATGTAAAAATCTACACTGCAGCACTTAAAGGTTTGTTTACATATATCGAAATTGCATCAAATCTACAGAAAAAATAATTATGAATCAAAAATATGATATAGTTTTGAATTTGTTTTGGTAATTCCACGAAGTATTAAAACAAAACGATATTGTAATTTTAGAACAAAATGTAAAAAATATTTAATTTCGAATGTCAAATTTCACTAAAAATTCCATTTCATTATGTACAAATCATTTGATTATATTTTAAAGAATTATATAGAAAACCCAGAAAACTAAGTTGTTTGGGTTAGATTTTTAAAATATATATTTTGATATTATTTTGGGATAATATTATTTTCCCATAATAGTCGTATAACGGGCGATTTTAAAATATATTAAACTTCAATTATAAATTCATGTGCTATTTGAATTTAATATTTATTATATAAGAATATTCCTAAGTCTCTGATTTCGCTTTGAGAAAGGCACCAAGAAAACAAGGTGATGTAATTATTATAAAAAATCATTAAAATATAATTAAATTCTATCATATTCTATTCTATTAAATTCTATATTTTCAATATAAAATAAATATAATAACATTTTACATAATATAAAAAAATAAACCACCTAAATCGTTTGCCGAAAAGTGACAATCGAGTGCACATAGATAATCAAAAACCTTAGCGTTGCCATTATGGAATAAAGTTGTCGCCGTATTTGTATTCCTATGTTCTCGCAACCTATTCGATGATGACGATGATGGCAACATTATGTCATCGAGGACTGGAGACTCCATTTCAGTCTGTGCGTTTCCGTCGCTGATTTCAATTACATCTTCGCAGTACTGGGAACGCGAACATTATTAATAAACTTATCCGGTGACGTGATTCTCAAGGATTACGATTCCGGGAACTAGTTCTATAGCATACCGATTTGAAATTTAAATGAAGGGCTTTTAACTTATTTAATAGTTTTGAATAGTATTAAAATAATAAAAATCTATTAGGTAAATTATTACAAATCAAAGTAAAAAAAGTGTAATATATCACAAACATTTTTCTTCGAAGATGAAGGTAATATTTTCTTCTAAAATAATTTGTTGATGATTATTACTTCTAGTCAGATAATTAATAAATATCAATAAATATAGATATAAATGCATAAACAGATATTTTCATGTGTTGATCAATACTATATAAATGATCACAAATTATTTATACTTATATAAATATATATATAAATAAATAAATATATATATATATATATATATATATTTATTTATATATATATATATATATTTATATATATTTATATATATATATATATATATATATATGTAGAGGTAAACGAGGGGATCTCGAATTAGAACTAACATTACAATTGTTTACAATGGGTTGATTATAATTAAACTTGTTCTACTATATTTTAAATGAATGTGTCTCCAAATTACAATACAAACATTAGGCGTTTTATTCTCCTGAATTTCTCGCTTTGATTTTTGAATCTTGTGATAAATAAATAATATTAAATTGAAAGTAATAAATGAACTATACCAGTTATATAATATATATATACATACGCGAGGTCAACATCTAGAATGTAAGTTAAGTAAGCTTTTAAATTGTATTTCACTAAATCTATGGATTCTAATAATTTGAAAAAATATATCAACTATGATATTATAACATATGAAATAATAATAATAACCAATGTATCTTTACTAGTCACTTTCCTTTCGCTTTTCAAGGATTCCAATTGAAATTTTAACGATTCAACAACCTTTGCTTTAGTAGCTATTGTAGTATTATATTCAGCTTTCTTGTCGTCAAGCTAGATCATTAATTATATTTTATGATCAATACAAATATTATTTTAAATAACAATACAGAACAATTTAAAATATATTTTAATATCTCAAGATAAAATTTAATAATTTGTAAATTATTCATTTTTTACTTACCTCAATTTCAAACATAGTTTTCATTTCTTTCATTTTATTCCTTAAATTATTGATTTTCGTAACCTATAAATATTTATAATTTGATATATTCAATATAATAATATAATATGTATTTAAACACCCAAACCCAAACTAACATGTTCTTCGATCAACTCACTATCAATAATTTTCTCAATTATTATTTCTTTTTCAATTATTTTTTCAATTGGAATCTCTTTTTCAATTATTTTCTCAATTATAATTTCTTTTATCACTATTTTTTCAATTGGAACTTCTTTTTCAACTATTTTCTCTAATGTAATAAATTTTTCAACAATTTTTTCAATTGGAACCTCTTTTATAATTATTTTCTCAGTTATAATTTCTTTTTCATTACATTTGTCAAATAAATCTATTTTCTCTGTAAAAGAAAATTATAACTAAAAATTTAAAATAAATTTAACTATCTATAAAATATATAAAATTATTAATATATATGTATATAAATGTTAATTGAAATTTTAAATTAATTAGGATAAAATACTTTATTTTAAATTATCAATATATAAATAAAATTAATTTCAAGTTTCATATTATTTACTAAATTATGATCAATATTAAATAGAATTAGAAATTAAACGTTTTCTCTTAATTTTATCAGCAATCGGACTAGGAATTGCATCTTCGTAAGAATCCAAATTTAATTGTAGTTTGTTCAATTTCATCCGATAGAGGTCAATTTCTTCACAAAGTTTAATCTACAAATAAAATAAACCAATAATTTATGTTCATTGGTGAGAACTACGAAATCAAAAATGAGAATCATACTATAATCAATTATCTAGTTTTCAGCAATTTTATTAAACCTCTCGGTCTTTCGATGATCTCAAACACGCCTCCATATCGAAGATAGCATCTTTTACGTTAGTCTCTTGTACTGTTTTACACTTTTTATACGTTTCCAGTAAATCGTTGTATTTCTTATTCAGATTTTGATATTCTCTCTGAAGAATAAACTAACATGGTCAGTATTTACATAATATAGATATACATTAATGACAATATCAATAATAGCAAAATCAAAAAATATATATATATAATTATATAAATGCTTGGGACAAAGTCGTATATAAATCCATTCTTACATCCATCGATTAAAACTCCAATAATAAATATTGTTTTAGTGCATTCAGGGAAGTATTTTCATTCAATACTGAGAATAAATTTAAAAGGTATATTTATACCTTCAAATTATAACTATGAATCTAAGTCTAAAATCTAAGAAGAGAAGCCACTCTTGATTAATTCTGTTTTAATAACAACCAGCGAATTTATCCATCATTTGTGTATATTATTGCAATATTAATTTTGCATTCCTACCTAAAAATGTGAACGCATTCTAGTATTTAGTATTCTACTATTTAATCGTTGCATACAAATAAATGAAATTTCTACCTCGATTCGCTCGCAGTTTATGTTCGAGTCCTGCGTTATTTTCTGCAATCGGCCGGTTTCACATTCAGCCGTCGCTAACTCGTCGACAAGTCTCTCCTTATCCGCTGTCAATTCTTCGATGTTTCGCTGAATGTCAAGGACAGATTCTGACAGTTTAATGGACATCACATGGCGATGCAGGTTCTGAGCAGAAAGAAGCGCACAAAAATCAACGACGGAAAACAATTCAAAGATAATATATTATTATCCGAGAAATTCTATTATAACAATTTAGGTAATCCTAGCTTAAATTGAAACTTTAGCTATTCAAATTAATTAATATAGCATTCTAAATTTTCAATAATACATATTTTATATATTCAAATAAAGCATTAGGCAATAAGCATGAAGCATACCATCAACCATTAACCCTATATATATTTATATTTATATGTAAATATTTGTCTATAATAATATAATACGAGTTCCACTATATAATAAATTATTACGCCATCTGTCATAATATTAATAATTATTACGCCATCTGTCATAATATAAATCATTATTACGCCATCTGTCATAATATAAATCATTATTACGCCATCTGTCATAATATAAATAATTATTACGCCATCTGTCATAATATAAATCATTATTACGCCATCTGTCATAATATAAATAATTATTACGCCATCTGTCATAATATAAATCATTATGCAACGCATATTTTATATATATCTACAAAACATCATATACTTATTAAGTTTTAAAAACTAAAATATTTATAATGGAAAATTTAATTTAAATAATTATTTTATTTATAAAACACATTATTGAGATATGCATTTAGGAATACCAACTTTTATTAAACACTCTATACATATAATATAATAAATAATTATTAAAATACATACAATTTTACAAATAATATCTATAGCAAGTTAAAAAATTTAAAATTTCGAATATATAATTAATATTAATTTTACTATGTTTTTCTAAAGTTATTTCTAAAGTTATCTCTGTTTATTACATTTTTCTAATGCAAATAAATAAATATAATATTTGCATATCAATATGTTACAAATGGCGTACTATTTAACGTGATAATAAAAATCATAAATATAAGTATTCTTATTATTATCATAATTAATATGATGTTAATAATAATATTTATCATAGTAAGTATTATTTTGATCGTCCTTAAGTAATGACCATCGTTAAGTACTAATTTTGTTGTGTCTATGAGAGGCAAAACACACAAACCTTCTTGGACAACTTCGTAGGTGTTCCGGCACCGCTACCCTCTTCAGATTCTTCGGTGTCGAATTCGCTGTCGATTTCGCTGTCTCTGGTGACGTTTTGCACTCGTTTCAACTCTTCATTGAGAATCTCGACCCGACGTTGACCCGCATCTTCCAGTGCCATTATCTGGTTTTTGTGTCGATTTCTGCGAGGGCGGTGAGGCTATACGATGGTCTACGGGGCTAAGGTTCTTGCTGCATAGCTAAGGTACCGTAATGAAGTGGGCCAATGGCCATAGCCAGGTACTAAATGGTGTAGCTATGTTGCGAGAACCATAGAGCTAAGGTGAGGAGGAGGTAGCTATGGGGCTATTGATTGGATATGACAAAGCCGGTTGGGCGAATGATTTTCAACTAGAGGATGGGTCTACTGTCCTTAAGGTGAAGTTACTAGTTGTCGAGCCATAAGTTGTCAAATCTGGTTGGCGTAGTTGGTGTAGTTGGAGTAGTTAGTGTAGTTGGTGTAGTTGGTGTAGTTGGTGTAGTTGGTGTAGTTGGTGTAGTTAGTGTAGTTGGTGTAGTTGGTGTAGTTGGTGTAGTTGGTGTAGTTGGTGTAGTTGGTGTAGTTGGTGTAGTTGGTGTAGTTGGTGTAGTTAGTGTAGTTAGTGTAGTTGTTGTAGTTGGTGTAGTTGGTGTAGTTGGTTTAGTTGGAGTAGTTGGCGTAGTTGGTGTAGTTGGAGTAGTTAATATAGTTGGCGTAGTTGTTGTAGTTGGTGTAGTTGGTGTAGTTGGCGTAGTTGTTGTAGTTAGTGTAGTTGGCGTAGTTAGCGTAGTTGGCGTGGTTGGCGTGGTTAGTATAGTTGGTGTAGTTAGTGTAGTTAGCGTAGTTGGCGTGGTTAGTGTAGTTGGAGTAGTTGGTGTAGTTAGTGTAGTTGGAGTAGTTGGTGTAGTTAGTGTAGTTGGTGTAGTTGTTGTAGTTGGTGTAGTTGGCGTGGGTGATGAGAAGCCAGTATACCCGCGTGCGTGTAGGTGTCGCTACTAACGCCATGTCGGCTTCGCTACTCTGCATGATATCTTGCATCTCGGTGCAGATTTCGGTGCGCAGTTTCAGTTCGATTATGTTGAGGTCGCACACGGAGAGGCGAAGTTGTTCTTTGCATTCGGCAAGCTCCTCCTTCAAATCCTCAATGACATCGCAGAGTCCCTGGAGGCGAGGCGAGGGGTAATTAGAAGTGGGGGAGGTTAGAAGTGGGGGAGGGCTATCGGAGAAAGATGAAGTTGTTCTTTACTCTTGGTAAGCTCCTCTCATTCTCCGACATCGAGGTATCAGGATATTACCAGGTTAATCAATACGACATGGCATAGTGCTAATATATCAAAACAGTTAATCAGTTAATTAATGTACACCAAAGTTGTTTGTGTAGGTCTTAATTTCTGTTTTTTTATGAGAATTTACTTTCACCAATAAAAAGATAAAGTCAAGTTACGATCATCAAATGATAAAAAATAAGAAATAAATAAAAAATGAGATTTGATTAAATTTAATAAAGTTACTTAAATATGATACTTTATAAGATACTTTATAAGATACTTTATAAGATACTTTACAAGATACTTTACAAGATACTTTACAAGATACTTTATAAGATACTTTATAAGATACTTTATATAAGATACTATATAAGATACTTTATCAGATACTTTATAAGATATTCTCAAAGATTTTTATATTTTCATTTCTATTCAGCATAAAACTTATTTTTATACGTATTTAGGGAAAAACAAAATACAATATTTTCACAGATGATAGAATATAAATTATATTATATTTTATATATTATATTTTCATACAATTGGATACAATTTGCATTTTTTATTTCCATCGGAACTATATCCCAGTAAACAGATAATAATATTTAATTTGCTTAAAATATAAGATCAAATCTTTGTTTTACGATATAAAAATATAATTTCTATTACATAACATAAAAAATGAAACGATATTTTACCGGTAGAATTGTTTATCGATGACAAATATTTTATTGGAAACACCGTTTTTAATGATGATAATGTTGAGCATTTTAGAACAAATAGTATCGATATACTTTTTACCGCAAAGATTATCGTAATTACCTTAATGAACTATGAACTTATTGAATTTGAATTATAATATAATGCCATATACACAATTATTATACTATTATTTATTAAAGAGATATATTATAATACGTGTATTAGACGAGAAGGTATTTTGGGTAGCTAAATGGATAACTATAGGTGTTAAAAATCAAGAAACAAGCATATTTCTTAATTTCTGTTATTAACTTTTTATTTAAAGATACGGATTGTCATATTTTTTGAAATTTTAATGGATTAAATTACCCATAATACAATTAATGATCTTTACCTTATTTATGCTAATGTTACCGTATTTGATCATCTTACCGGTAAAATGTTTGAAAATTTAGTAGCAATTTTAGTGTTTCACGCCAAAATCTACAAAACAGCCGATAATCAATTCCACCGGTAGACTGATTAATGGTGGGAACCCCGTTACTCATACTCCACCTGTTCGGTCGAGAGACTCTGCTCCAGTTTTTCCTGTTCATTACTGCTATCGCTGTTGTCGTCGTCTTTCTCCCGTCTGTCGCACATCTTCTTGTAGGCACGCGTCAACTCATTGTCTAGACTGAGGTCATTGCACATTGTGGCTGGCGGGGAGGGGCAGGTGGGAGTTCAGTGGGGTTATAAGGGGTTATAAGGGGTTATAAGGGGCGAGGGTCGTCATAGGGTGAGAGCGGGTGATGATATTACAGAGAGTATTATTTTAGAATGCAAGGGATGTGAGAGGTCGAAGTGAAAGAAGGTCGAAGTTAAAGAAGGTCGAAGTGAAAGAAGGTCGAAGTGAAAGAAGGTCGAAGTGAAAAAGGGCAATGGGGTTGACCTATGAGGTTCCGCTAAGGTTCACTTTCGCTAACATGGAGATGCCCAGCCGATTGTTTTACGAGCACATTTTGCCGGCATTTCAACAGTTAAAGGTTCATCGGCTGGTCGCTTTTTTGCTCGACGCGTCGGTTCATTCACAATCACCACCTGGCGGCGAGTTGGGTGTTACGGGGTGCAGGGGAGTGGGTTTTGTAAGGGTGTGGGTTCATTCACAATCACCACCTGGTGGCGAGTTGGGTGTTATGGGGTGGAGGGGAGTGGGTTTTGTAAGGGTGTCGGATCATTAACAATCACCACCTGGCGGCGAGTTGGGTGTTACGGGGTGGAGGGGAGTGGGTTTTGTAAGGGTATGGGTTCATTCACAATCACCACCTGGCGGCGAGTTGGGTGTTACGGGGTGGAGGGGAGTGGGTTTTGTAAGGGTGTCGGATCATTAACAATCACCACCTGGCGGCGAGTTGGGTGTTACGGGGTGGAGGGGAGTGGGTTTTGTAAGGGTGTCGGATCATTAACAATCACCACCTGGCGGCGAGTTGGGTGTTACGGGGTGGAGGGGAGTGGGTTTTGTAAGGGTATGGGTTCATTCACAATCACCACCTGGCGGCGAGTTGGGTGTTACGGGGTGGAGGGGAGTGGGTTTTGTAAGGGTGTCGGATCATTAACAATCACCACCTGGCGGCGAGTTGGGTGTTACGGGGTGGAGGGGAGTGGGTTTTGTAAGGGTGTCGGTTCATTCACAATCACCACCTGGCGGCGAGTTGGGTGTTACGGGGTGGAGGGGAGTGGGTTTTGTAAGGGTGTCGGTTCATTCACAATCACCACCTGGCGGCGAGTTGGGTGTTACGGGGTGGAGGGGAGTGGGTTTTGTAAGGGTGTGGGTTCATTCACAATCACCACCTGGCGGCGAGTTGGGTGTTACGGGGTGGAGGGGAGTGGGTTTTGTAAGGGTGTCGGATCATTCACAATCACCACCTGGCGGCGAGTTGGGTGTTACGGGGTGTAGGGGAGTGGGTCTTGTAAGGGTGTCGGTTCATTCACAATCACCACCTGGCGGCGAGTTGGGTGTTACGGGGTGTAGGGGAGTGGGTTTTGTAAGGATGTCGGTTCATTCACAATCACCACCTGGCGGCGAGTTGGGTGTTACGGGGTGGAGGGGAGTGGGTTTTGTAAGGATGTGGGTTCATTCACAATCACCACCTGGCGGCGAGTTGGGTGTTACGGGGTGGAGGGGAGTGGGTTTTTTAAGGGTGTGGGTTCATTCACAATCACCACCTGGCGGCGAGTTGGGTGTCATGGGGTGGAGGGGAGTGGGTTTTTTAAGGGTGTGGGTTCATTCACAATCACCACCTGGCGGCGAGTTGGGTGTTACGGGGTGGAGGGGAGTGGGTTTTGTAAGGGTGTGGGTTAATTAACAATCACCACCTGGCGGCGAGTTGGGTGTTACGGGGTGGAGGGGAGTGGGTTTTGTAATGGTGTGGATTCATTAACAATCACCACCTGGCGGCGAGTTGGGTGTCATGGGGTAGAGGGGAGTGGGTTTTTTAAGGGTGTGGGTTCATTCACAATCACCACCTGGCGGCGAGTTGGGTGTTATGGGGTGGAGGGAAGTGGGTTTTGCATGGGTATTGGTTTCACGAGCGAATGAGGAAGTGGAATAGGGATTCGTGAGGGAGATGAGAATGGATCATATGGGGAGGAATTGTATTTCATGAGGTGGGGGTAGTGGAGTTTATAGGGTTCATGGGGAGTTGGTTTCATGAGGGATAATGAAGTTCAATTCATATGAAAGGAAAGGAAGAGGGAATGTAAGGAGAGAGCAGGTTTTAAGGGGGAATGGGGATCATGTCAGCAGGGGTGAGGTATGCGAGGTCTTTGAGAAAGAATGAAAGGGTTTATAGGGAAGAGGCAAAGTGGGTTATATGGGAAGTGGGGTATATGAAGGAGGAGGTGTGAGTTTCATTATTGAAGGGAGAGTAAGTTTAATGGAGATTGGGCTATTGGTTTTTATGTGGGAAATTGGATTTATAATGGATAGTATAGTTTATAATGGAAGTGAGGGGGATTGATTATATGGGTTGAATTTGGATTTTATATAGGAAGGATGGAGTGGGTTTTATGTAGGGAGAATATGTTTCATGGGTGATTTTATCGAAGATGGAGGTAGTGGGTTTTATCGAAGGCTGAGGAATGTAGTTTTATGGAAGGATGAGATGGGAAGGGGTTTCATGTAGAAACTTTCCTTGTAGGGGTAAAGATATATTATTAATATGAATTTAGGGCGTTATTGGAGAATGTGGGAAGGAAGGAGAAGATGGAGAAGGCAGTGAAGAAAGAAGGGAGGAGAGGAGAGGAGGAGAGGACAAGGAGGAAGGGAGGGATGTGAAGATGGGTTAGAAATAGAATAGGGCAGGTGGATGGGGAAGTAGCTAGTAGAGGGGGTAAAAGAAGACAGGCTGAAGAATATAGGGGAAAAGGATAATAAACCTTCCTGGCGACAGCGCTGTAACGGAGTGCATGGAATGTTTCGTCGAAAATGCTCGCGCATTGAGAAGCATTCACAATCATAGAGACACGGCCGTGACCGGAGAAGTAGCTCTGGAACACGCGCGTAAGTTTGCTGTCTCGATAGGGTACCAGGCGGGGTTCTCTGGATAGGGGCCGGGTGGTGGTGAGTGGGGGACGGGACGGGGAGAGGATTCGGAGGTCGAGGCGAGCCAATCGGCTTCGGGAAGCGACAGTTAACCTGTTATTGGATTGGTTGTAACGCAGGTGAGTCATGCACTTGCTGAGCGCCAACAAAGACTGGTGTATGTTGCCGGCCTCTCGAAGCCGAGTCGCCTTGGAGTCGGTTTTCGCTGCTCGTTCGGCTCCGGCGAGATCGCAAAAAGATAACCTGCGAGTGTTAAAGGCTTAATTCCCATTAATTAGAGAAACTCGACTATTTGATTGGATCGCTTCATCTACTTAATAAGTAATTCTATTTGATCATCTATTTCGTAGGTATCTATAGTAGCTATTTAAATAGCTTAACTGACTTAAAATGTAGCTATTTAATAGATTAACTGACTTAAAAGGTAACTATTTAATAGATTAACTGACTTAAAAGGTAGCTATTTAATAGATTAACTGACTTAAAAGGTAGCTATTTAATAGATTAATTGACTTAAAATGTAGCTATTTAATAGTTTAACTGACTTAAAAGGTAGCTATTTAATAGATTAACCTACTTAAAAGGTAGCAATTTAATAGCTTAATTGATTCAATCAAATCGCAGCGAGAATATTGGATTCAATCAGTATAATATATATAAGTAAAATATACAAATATAATCATCAGGGATGAGGAAGATTTCAGATGGAATGGTGTGACGATTATGACATACGAAAACTAATAAAGACAAAGACTAACATGCTGATATGAGTCTTATTCTTGTCATGGGTGTCGAGCCTAAGCAATTTCACAGTGAAAATGCAGTGGCTGTAAAAGTAGGCGGATTATCGCGTGGAAACAATTTAAGCAATTGGGTCCGTGGTCATTATCAATGCGGATACATGCGACTATTTTATATTCTATTCGGTAGAGGTAGCGTGGGGCAGAACGGGGTCAAAAGTAGGCGGGCTATTTTAGTTATTCGAAGAGGTAAGAGATTCAAATAGACGGGCGATCTGCGAGTTAACGAAATAAACCTACGACTTGAATTGATGTTCAGCTTGGTGGCGGCAAACATGAGATTTCGCTTGCCAATGGTCAAGAGTTTGTAGGCCTCCGATGCAGAGTTCACATGTATCTCATGCAGGTCTGAGATTGAAGAAATCAGTACTTAATATCATCTAAATCGTATTTAATAATAGCTAATCCTTTATTCAAACCTTACGTTAACCATTACTGTTATCAAACCCTAATCTATAATTCTTCATTCAAAACTTACTTTATTAAACTTATTATAAAAAATAAATAATAAAACTAATTATTTTGGAAATTATTAATAATTATAAATATTTTTGATAGAATTTTGCATTATAATTTTTAAAATATTATTAAGATAAATAATTATAATATATTGCCAATCATAATTAAAATCAAAATCTAAAAGCTGTGATTTTTTTATAATTAATTTAGCTTTATTTATATATTATTTATATATTCAGAATATAGATGTGAAATTTCAAATTAAAAAAGCAATATAAATGATATACATGATATAAATGATATACATGATATAAATGATATAAATGATATACATGATATAAATGATATACATGATATAAATGATATAAATGATATACATGATATACATGATATAAATGATATAAATGATATACATGATATACATGATATAAATGATATAAATGATATACATGATATACATGATATATTCTATATAGGCAACACTGCCTATATAGAAAAATTAAAAAATGTTAAAATTAAAATAAATATTATTATTATATTCAGTAAAAATTACCTATATTATTTGTAATTTTTTTAACCAAATATCTATACTTGAATATTCTAACCATCAAATAAGAAAATATTATTATCATGTCATATCACAGCTAATTAAATGTTATATAACAACCGTCACATTTCATTTATATTCTTGAATTTTTAAAATTATTTACCAACAATTTTTGAATTTATTATTAAGATATGACTAAATAATAAACACTCATGAGTGTTATGCTGATCAAGACATAGCCACTACAATATAATATTAGTAATTACAGATTATTATATATTAATATAGTAGATATAAAATGGAATTTTAGAATAAAATTATTATAAATGTTGATCATATTTTTATGTATTTATATGTATATCATGAACCAGTAACTTTACTTGACACTGAATAAGAATCAGTCACTGAATCATTAACAGTCTAAGAACCTCGTCCTGCATATTTACCTTCTGCATATATTCAAATAAACATAACATAAACTTTGTTATTTTTACTGTGTGCATAATAAATATAAATAATAAAAGTGTATAATCTTTAAAGTGCATTTTCTTGGAATAATTATTTTCATTCACTTTGGTTGTTATAAATGTAACAGTTTGTTTAATTTAAGAGGTAATCCAATAATTGTTATTTATATGTAATGATTAATTATGAATTGATAAAAAAAATAGCTGGTTTTTGAAATATGTATATAACTTCATATATATTCAATAAACGTTCGAATTTATCCACAAAAATTGTAAATATTATATAATAAAGTTCTGGACATCCAAAATTCCAGCAATAGTTACATTTGATGTGGCTGTAGAAATGCCCGTCTACAATATAAATGTTATCGTCTGCAACCTCCCCTCAACGAATTGTTTATAAAAAACCTTTAATGTATGGATTACGGCAATGGTCCTCGCGGAGAATCAAGTTCTTTCTCGCTTTGTTCTTCAACGGCTTCTTTTCTTTGTCCACTGGTAGGAACGTAAATGGTAAACAATGGCTGCATCTAATTATAGTGCCGGCTATTATCATATTTCTGCATCGTTACAATGGCACAGTTACGATGGGAGTGAGCAGATGATACCATATATGCACCGAGGTAAGATGCGAGAAACGGTGCGACATAATGAGGATATATGATGTAATAAGTGGTGGCACGTTGGGTACCGATGACGCAATGAGTAGTTGCGACACAATTAGGAGTATGGTACTGTATGTAGTTATGATGTAATAGGTAATTACGACAAATACGTAGTTATGACGCAATGAGTAGTTATTAAGAAAGACCCTGTAACGGCTCCAGCATGTCGTAGATGCACTCATTGTAGAGTTCCGCAAATGATATCCACACGCTGAATGTACATTTTCCCAGGGCTGAAATGTCAATAGCATCCAGGTCTGATGTCAGCATCTCATCTACACAACGATTTGGAAGTTAGGGTAATAGTCGGTGTTAGTATCAATATTAGTGCAGTTACGCAATTTCAAAGCCAAAACTAAATATTATATAAGTATTAATTATATCGATTTATATATATTCATTTTTAATTATTTAATCTATTTAATTTCGCTTATATATATATACAGAATAGACTAACTAAGAAAGAATAACTATATATATATATATAAGTGTTATATATATATATGTACATAAGTGTTATATATGTACAAGCGAAAGTTATAGAAGATGGTAAAATATACAGTGTAAATATTTTAATAATTTTCTAAAATCAATTATTTCCTTATTTTTTCTAATTCCATAATTATCCTGAGAGTTTCCCCCCTATTCATGAAATATGTTTTAATTCGTCTAGACGATTGTTTTTAGAATTCGCCAAAAATAATATTTTTGAAATTTTATTTTTTCTCTCTAAAATGTAAAAATCTATTGTCGATTACCAATATTGAATTGTTCTTTTAAATACTCGAACATTTTTCCCGCGATACGTATATCTCGATTTACCAAATATTCGTTTGGTATTTCAAAGTTTAGAAACTTTTCGGAGCTTGCCCATAATACAAAGATGTGGCGACGATTATGCAATACCTTACATTTTCGACTTAAGACATTTTCGACAAGAATAAGATTTTTTTAAATTCCAATTGAAATCCTTCCTCGTAGATTAGAGTTTTTTAAGCTCCCACTAACTTTAAAGAGTAATGCAATATTTTGCTATCGGCTCAGCTCGCCTCATTACAAAATACGCATAGAATATTTATATAAGCCCATTATTTTATCCAAATTATATTAATAGCATATGATATTATTAAATTGTTATTCAATTAACAAATCTAGAAAATATATTTTTTAATCAGTATGATTATATACAATAGACATTTAATATATATTAGATAAATGTATTGTATTCAGATTTTGTTATATATATATCTATTTAAAATATTATTAATTAATAATAGCTATCGAGATTTGATATTACAATATCTTCTGATTCTATGTTATTAAAAAGGTGTAAATATTTACAACATATGATTAAAAATCTATTGTTTCAGTTTATTTCTTAAGAACATATATATACACATATATATATATATATATATATACATATATATATATATATATATATATATATATATATAAATAGATATATATATATATATATATATATAAATAGATATATATATATATATATATATAATTAGATATATATATATATAAATATATATATAAATAGAGAGTACTGTACTCTCTAGTACTGTACTGTATAAACTGTATAAACTGTACTCGAGAGAATTATCAACTGCAAGTTACCTTCAGCGATGCTATTCAAGTAAGTAGGGTCGGAGAGGTTGAAATTAGCTTGATTAACACCGGACTTCGAAAGTAAATCTTCAGGCTGCAAAAGGGTTTGGGTTTGGGTAAACAAGTGTTATGCAATCGAAGGTGTGATGCAATGACGCGGCAATGACATCGCAAATCGGAAAAATATAATCAATTAATAATTATGTAATTATCTAATTCGGACTATGTCCTAAAGTATTTACATGAAGGGGATCATTTTAACATTGAAAATAATTCAAATTAATACTGCAATGTGAATTATAAATGAGAATAAAAAATCACTTAAAAATATGCAGTTATGAAATTAAGAGTAATGATTACGGCCATGATGTACCATGGCCTATATATTCAATGCGAGGTTAAGTCAATCTACGGTGCTAACTATTTCGAGGGGATTATTGTAGAGTTTTAAAATTCTCTCCTTCTCTAGAATTTGCGTTTGCAGTTCCTGTCGAGTCAGCTTCTTGATGTTGTTAAACATGAAGGGTTTGGAGGCGATTTGCTGTAAGTGAAACGGCCAAATAAAGCGAGGCGGCGGGCTGAGGTTTTAGGATACGCCGAACTGAACTGCTTACTTTTGGTTGTTCGAATACGATATTTAATTAATGTATCAGTTTCTACAGATGGTAAAATGCTATCCCACGAGAATCAAAATTCGAAGAACCTTAATATGCTTGCCCTTTATGCTGTTGAATATAGTATGCAAAGTTCTGGGTAGAATGCCGGGATTGCTACTGTCGCCTGATTGGTGGAAATGAGGTCGGTCATTGCGTCATCGGGGTGTGTGATATATAATAGTTCTGTGTACTATGTAAATATAGTAAACTATAATATATTGCACTACATTAATAGTGTATCATATTATAGTTTGTATACTAGTCCATAATAATGATTTCAATATAGTCACTTTCTAGAATGACTAAGTAAATATATGACAGTATTTAAACATTAGTTAATGCACACTTCGGAGTGCATTCCCCGGAGTGCACTCCCGGAAGTTTATTCCAGGAGAAAGTATTCTGTACATAACAATCATTCGGATCATTTTATTTTGTATATTTATAGTAATTAATATTTTATACAAACGACGGGATCTGTTTTAAATATTTCGTAAAACAAGTTATTTTATACTAACTCACCTTGTATCGTGTAGGTCTTGCCAGAGTTGCTAACGCCGTAGGTGAACACCAGGGCGTTGTTGCGGCCGGTCAACAGGTCCGACACCGTGGTGGAGAGACATCCGGAGAAGAATTGTTGTTGGGACGTGTTTTCGTTGAATATACGTGAAAACGTAAAGCGGTTGACCACGACCTGTGAGGTTAAAGGGCGGGGCTAGGTGGAGCTGGCTAGAGGTAGGGCTAGAGGTAGGGCTAGAGTAGGTGACAAGTTGTAGGGGAGGCTACATATGGGGTTAAAGGGCAGGGCTAGGTGGAGCTGGCTAGAGGTAGGGCTAGATGTAGGGCTAGAGTAGGCGACGAGGTGTAGGGGAGGTTACATATGAAGTTAAGGGCGGGGCTAGGTGGAGCTGGCTATAGGAAGGGCTAGAGGTAGGGCTAGAGTAGGTGACGAGGTGTCGGGGAGGTTACATATGAGGTTAAAGGGCGGGGCTAGGTGGAGCTGGCTAGAGGTAGGGCTAGAGGTAGGGCTAGAGTAGGTGACAAGTTGTAGGGGAGGCTACATATGAGGTTAAAGGGCAGGGCTAGGTGGAGCTGGCTAGAGGTAGGGCTAGAGTAGGTGACGAGGTGTCGGGGAGGTTACATATGAGGTTAAAGGGCGGGGCTAGGTGGAGCTGGCTAGAGGTAGGGCTAGAGGTAGGGCTAGAGTAGGTGACAAGTTGTAGGGGAGGCTACATATGAGGTTAAAGGGCAGGGCTAGGTGGAGCTGGCTAGAGGTAGGGCTAGAGTAGGCGACGAGGTGTCGGGGAGGTTACATATGGGGTTAAAGGACGGGGCTAGGTGGAGCTGGCTAGAGGTAGGGCTAGAGGTAGGGCTAGAGTAGGTGACAAGTTGTAGGGGAGGCTACATATGGGATTAAAGGGCAGGGCTAGGTGGAGCTGGCTAGAGGTAGGGCTAGAGGTAGGGCTAGAGTAGGCGACGAGGTTTAGGGGAGGTTACATATGAGGTTAAGGGCGGGGCTAGGTGGAGCTGGCTAGAGGTAGGGCTAGAGGTAGGGCTAGAGGTAGGGCTAGAGGTAGGGCTAGATGTAGGGCTAGAGGTAGGGCTAGAGTAGGCGACAAGGTGTAAGGGAGGCTACATATGAAGTTAAAGGGCGGGGCTAGGTGGAGCTGGCTAGAGGTAGGGCTAGTGGTAGGGCTAGAGTAGGCGACAAGGTGTAGGGGAGGCTACATATGGGGTTAAAGGGCGGGGCTAGGTGGAGCTGGCTAGAGGTAGGGCTAGAGGTAGGGGTAGAGTAGGCGACAAGGTGTAGGGGAGGCTACATATGGGGTTAAAGGGCGGGGCTAGGTGGAGCTGGCTAGAGGTAGGGCTAGAGGTAGGGCTAGAGTAGGCGACGAAGTGTAGGGGAGGTTACATATGAGGTTAAGGGCGGGGCTAGGTGGAGCTGGCTAGAGGTAGGGCTAGAGGTAGGGCTAGAATAGGCGACGAGGTGTAGGGGAAGTTACATATGAGGTTAAGGGCGGGGCTAGGTGGAGCTGGCTAGAGGTAGGGCTAGAGTAGGCGACGAGGTGTAGGGGAGGTTACATATGAGGTTAAGGGCGTGGCTAGGTGGAGCTGGCTAGAGGTAGGGCTAGAGTAGGCGACAAGGTGTAGGGGAGGCTACATATGGAGTTAAAGGTGGGGCTAGGTAGAGCTGGCTAGATGTAGGGCTAGAGTAGGCGACGAGGTGTCGGGAAGGTTACATATGAGGTTAAGGGCGGGACTAGGTAGAGCTGGCTAGAGGTAGGGCTAGAGGAAGGGCTAGAGTAGGCGACAAGGTGTAGGATAGGTTATATATGAGGTTAAGGGCGGGGCTAGGTGGAGCTGGCTAGAGGTAGGGCCAGAGTAGGCGACAAGGTGTCGGGGAGGTTACATATGAGGTTAAGGGCGGGGCTAGGTAGAGCTGGCTAGAGGTAGGGCTAGATGTAGGGCTAGAGGAGGGCTAGAGTAGGCGACAAGGGGTAGGGGAGGCTACATATGAGGTTAAAGGGCGGGGCTAGGTGGAGCTGGCTAGAGGTAGGGCTAGAGGTAGGGCTAGAGTAGGCGACGAGGCGTAGGGAAGGCTACATATGAGGTTAAGGGTGGGGCTAGGTGGAGCTGATTTTTAGATACATCGTATAGTTACTGTTAAGGTGTATTTCACTATACATCAATGAATAGAATATTTAACAGTAAATTTATATCGAATATAGAAAATTAATAAACATGAAATACAATTATATTAAAATACCGAATTAATATTAAAGTCAAATTAAATTACGTTTTAATAGAAAATATACATAAATGGCTATTTCCCTCAATTCGCAGGATCCATAGATAAAAGAGACAATAAATGAAACGGTTCAGTCGCAGGTGATTTAACTTTTAGAAATGTCCATGACTAATCAACCCTTTACATATACGATATGTCAGTTGATCTACTAAATCATGTGTGTGATGTTAATATACATTCATGTGCACAATGTATCTAAAAGTAAAACCGTTTCAAATGTTCTCATATTTAGTTCATCAACCATTGGATAGCGCATAAATTTCATCAACTCTTGATTAGTACGTAAATTTCAAAAAGAATTCAAGATATTCATGCGAACAATTTGCCTATGGCCAGATCTATGCGCAGTGGAAAACCACGAACTCTGACCTTGCCGGGGTTGTTCTCGGCGTTCTTGAAAGTCGATGAACCCGGCGGCGCTATCAATTTCACCGAGAACTTCGAATCGATCGAGAAGCATCCCTGCGAAAGTGAAACGTAAAGATTGCGGGGCAATGAAAAATCTGCAAATAATCACAATTTCATGTTCGTCTGCACGCGCGATCTTTCGACGAATCGTAAAGAAATCGACGTGGAATAAACGCGAACGTGGTCGCAGCGTAAACCACGCCATAGCCATACACTCGCTGTCCGCAAAAAGTATCGCGCAATATTTCGATTAAACATTTGATTCAACTTCGCTTTTGGTTGTAACCATACTCGAATGTCGAATGAAACCTTATTCTCCCCGTTAACGATTTCCTCCTGAGAAAGTGGACGCATACGTAGGTAAACCATCAAGTGGTTGCCAGGGACTTGCTTTGGTAGTTTTGGTTCTTCTCTGGATACGAGAATTTAGCGTGATTTGTATAATCGTATTCATAATTATAACGATCGAAAACGTTATATAAATATAGAATTGCCATTAACAGTTGTTACATCACAATGTACATTTATGTTCTGAAGTTTCTAACGCGTTATTGAATAATTCCAATAATTTTCGACGTTCGTTCATTTTGTCAAGAGCCGACATTCTGTTCATTTCAGACCCAATAATAAATAGAGATTCCCGTTCCATTCTATATAAAGAAAGTGATATTAATAGTATTATAACTTAATATATAATATTAAGTAGCATTTAAATTATAATACAAAGCATTACTTTTAATAATATTAATAACTAATAATTAGTATAAACATTAGAATAGCATGCACTATAATTATTATAAATTATATATATGTATTAAATCAATTCGAAATCATAGTATATTTAATATAATATAATATTATTTATAAATAACACAATTATTACAAGAATGTGTAAAAACATCAGACATAAAAAATAAATATGTATTAATTTCCAAGTAAATATATATTATTTTTTTACACTTCATTGTCTGAACTCAACAATGTAATCAATGCCAAATATATGTCACATGTCCATTATCAAAACCTACATCATAATATATTATAGGATTTTATATAGTAACAAATTACCATAATATAATGTAATTTTAATGTATTTTATTGACAAATTAGCAAACAGAGCGATTTTTTGTTAAAAAAAATTTAGATGTGTTTACAAAAATAAAAAATAATATAAAAAAATGTATTTTTCTGGAAGTGACAAATTTAACTAAAATGATATTTCAGTGATATTAATTGAATGATATCAAGGTTCATTGATTTTGGAATGATAAGGTATTATTAATGATAAGGTTTAATGTACTTAATATATAATGCAGGTTATGATAATATATACGGAATTAAAGATAAATTATATATTATATAATATCCTTTATAATCAAGCATATCACTGTATATTAATGTATTACACAATAGTGTACTATTGTTAAATAATACTTTGCAGAAG
Organism: Osedax frankpressi; assembly: GCA_964035775.1. Taxonomy (NCBI): domain Eukaryota; kingdom Metazoa; phylum Annelida; class Polychaeta; order Sabellida; family Siboglinidae; genus Osedax; species Osedax frankpressi. The sequence continues at coordinate 31,050,131 of OZ038312.1, forward strand.
AACAATTCGCACAATTATAGCATATATGTATATATATTGTAGTAAATACCAATTAAGTATATATGTACTTATGTATATAAGTATATATGTACTTATGTATATAAGTATATATGTACTTATGTATATAAGTATATATGTACGTAATCACAGCGCATGCCGAATGTTTATCCGGTCGGAATTGAATTCCGGAGGAAAACGAAAATGTGACGACTTGTTTAATCATTCCGCCAGCATAGAAAATGTTCAATTACAAGCGTAAAATGCCCGTGTAATGAACCTTCACCTTCCCATGTGTTATATTAATTATCAAATTAAATTAATTATTATTTAATTTGAATTAATATAATATCATAATATATAATATAATTATGAACATTAGAAAATGTATTCAATTAATTAAAGTACATAAATAGGGTATCTATATGGAATATGGGAGATAATCTATATAGAAATCAATACAAATGGCTAATAATATTTCTTTTATAGCTAAATAGATTTTTGACAATTGTTTATTATTTACATCATAATATTATGAATATAAAGGTCAACATATATTATATAATATCATTTGTATAATTTAATTTAATTTAGTTTTAATTATTCAATAAATAATTAATAATATATTAATATTAAAATAGATTCGATAAATGAACTTGATCTTAGTATTATTATAATATTATTGTGAGATAAAAACAAATATTATATACTTCTAGGATAATATCCTCAATATGACAAGTGAAATATGCACTGTTGTGGATAAAACCAAACAATAATTAATTGAAATAGCACTTTTCCGCATTGAATATGGATATAACTTGAATATTTTTTAAATATTTACAATAATTATTTTAATTTTACTTTCTTTTTAACGGTCAAAAATTCAATTAGCAAAAACTATATCGTTATCCGTATAACAGTCGAAATTATTTTTATATTTACGAAATTCTGCTCACAATAACAACGGGTAATAAAATTCTTTTTTCGTCAGTGTGTATAAGTATTTTAATATAAATACAAAATTATGCACACATATATATATATATATATAGAATATATTCCCTCATATGTATGATTTTATATGGATCACAGTTATATTATAATAATAGTATCACCTTTTAATGCAATATCACGATAATATTTAAAAACATGATCATATTAAATTTATGAATTGGATTGAATATCCTCGAATAGTCTAAAAAATTAATCATTTAATATATATCAGAAATATATTCGTTTATTATGCGTAAATAGTATAATGAATATCAAAATACAACACAGGCTAATAATAGATAGAAATATAATTATACAGTAATTCATTTATTATGTACGGTTTTCTATAAATCCTATGCATTAATAAATTTAATTTAATAAATTAGAGTAACACAAAATCCAGTTAAATGTATTAACATTCAAAATATAATGTTAATATAATATTTATACAATTAATTATATATAATATACTATATATTATGATATATATAATGCTACATATATTATAATTTAAGAAATTTTAAATTAACTTTGTAAATAGTTGATTCGAAGTATATTACAAAAATAAAGTGGTATAGATATATAGATTAGAATTGTTTAAAACTAGATACCAATTACTTGATAATCAAACATATTTTAAAAGAAGGGTAATAAGTTTATTTATTTTTATATAAAATTTAAAATTTAGCGTACAATTATAATTGGTTGAAACTAAACGTTTTATAAAAATCCAAAAGATGGCGTCAACCTAATAATCATAGATTTCTATTTTTAAATATAAATCTATGCTAATAATAGATATTTTAAATTTCTAATCGATATATATATATATATAACATTATCTAACCTAGTTAATCTTGTGTATTTTATATCAAGAACATATATAAGTAATAAAACAATTTATTATATATGATAAAAAATCAGTGTTTAATACAAAATTATATTATCTATTACCAACATTACTACTACTGAAACTACTACTACTACTATTACTACTACTACTACTACTACTACTACTACTACTTCTACTACTACTATTACTACTACTACTACTACTACTACTACTACTACTACTACTACTACTACTACTACTACTACTTCTACTATTATCTATTTATTAATAGGCTGGGCAAGGGAGGGTATTATGTTTATTATGGAGTAATAATAATTAGATAATGTCATTTAGAGAATAGTTATAAAGGAATGATGATATGATTATTAGATATATAAATAAATATGAAAATAAACGTAGTAATTAACTTAAGATATACATGTTAGTAATTTAGTATAAAAATAATATATTATTGATAATATACAACTTTTCTAGTTGTTTTAAAGTACTGGGTATATATCGATTGAGGACAGGAATCGTATTCCTAATAGGAGCTGAGAAAGTAAAAGAACTCGACACATTGCTTGATTGTAATAAGTTAATTCATATTCGAAAATTTTCTAATGATCCAAGTTTAATAGTAGTTATTCCATGACAAATTAGAGATGATAATATATATATAATATTCTGTGAATGATACACATCTATAAACTGGGCTATTAAGAAGGTGGGGATTTTAATTTATATTGAGCTAATCAAAATACTGGAATATTCGATAAAGGGTTGACATAAAATTATATTTATGTCTGATCTAATTATTCGATCAAGTAGTTTACATTTGAAGAAGAAAAGCAGAAACTCTACTTTCTAAAATGTTTCTAGTTTCTAAGTTTCATGAATAATTTCTTGGTAATAAAATGTACAAGTTTATGAATTCATTGATTGGTAATTTGATTTTTGCGAGATGTTATGTGATTTATGATGGGTTAATAAATATTCCTATATATATTATTTGATTCATTGGGTTTAATTATATTTTTTTTTATTTTAACTACTGGGAAGTAATAAATAGGCGAATGAGTGGATACGTTTATTATATCAGATTTTTTTTATTGTGTTAATTGTATTTAACTATTTATTGAATTGCATATACAGATATTATATTTATATGCTATGAATATAGTAGAGTGACCTCATGATAAAATGTGTCATCAATGTAAAAGTGGTATATATTAGTAAGATAGTTATTGAAGATAATATTGAGATATATGATATAAGAGTTGAGTTGGTTGATAATTTGTTTTCGATAATTGAATTGACTTTGATTTTATTAGATTTAATATTCATATGAATTTACCAACGTTTCTGCATATGATATCATATATGTTAACAAAATCAAGAAAGTTAGAAATACAACAAAATTTCATTAACATGAAAAATATCATCAACATTCTTAAGTTTGGTAATATAATTAGTATCTAAATAAATTCCAGAATTAATTAAGTTTTATGCAAATAAATAGCATAAATCTAACATCAAAAATAGAATACAAATTATTTAGTTTAGCTTCATAAATAGTTTCAGATGCCATTTTTGTTTTTATATGGTAGCTTTATAAGTTCGTCAGACTATCCCTTACTTATAACAACCCTCATTGATCTAACATCTTTCGCTGGGATTGAAGAGAATAGTTAAAGTGTATTGGTTTCTTTTAGTTACATTAATATTCACCTCGACCACTTCGTAGTGTCTGGATCTGAATCACATATTCCCAATAGGTGGGTAGTATCTAAATTCAAAGAGACTACTTGGTTGGCTGCCAGAACTCATCACACACACACATATATATATATATATATATATATATATATATATATATATATATATGTATATATACATCTGTATCTGTATATACTAAGTTATTCTGAATCTAATAAATAGCCCAACAAACATATTGTCAATCTAAGGTGATCATGAGGGAGATGTGTAATCACTTAGTACAATGCCTATATATAAGACTTGCATCGTAAACTTTACATCGCATATCTTCTTACTAATATAAGATTTGTTATTCATATATGGTTGATTTATGTTATAAAGATATTGAATTGATCTTGATATAGCTTTTATTTGTAACATACTGATATTTCCAAATATAAGGTTGGATTAAATTGTATTTATATTGAATAGATCTCAATGAGGTTTTATTTGTTACATATATACACGCATATTTCCAAATTTGTACCATTAAGATAGTTTGAAAAATATTAGCATTGTTAATAGTTAAGCATTTTTACCGTATTATTTAATATTTCCACATTTATAGAAAAATAATATGGGAAAAATACAAAAATTATTTACGATATTAAAATTTGTCAAATCATTATATGGACTAATATAGAGTCATAGCATTATATAGAGTACTGACCAGTGGACATTGACAACGCACAACACGTCCAATACGATTACCAAATTCTTAGAAGATACTCCCTCAAACATATGTTATATTTATATTCGCATATATTGGTATAGGCATATAATAATTATAGTATATATTATCCATATATTATTTAAATAATAATATGTATACATAATCAATTATAAATACTCGGATACATAGTATTATTATTATATTTATTTATTATATAAAAAAATAAATATATTATTTATAATAAAATTTGTATAACTATATTTTAAAATCAACCATAAATGAACGATCAATGACCAAAATATTTTTAATTCAGTAATATATATTACTATATAGTATCAAAATATAATGTTTAAATATTTAAAAAATATGTTATATATTATTTACACTTCGCGTTCAAACAAATTATCAGTTTTTATAAATCACTTAATTTTATAATAAAATAAGGATATATTATGAAACTTTATATTTATAATAGTCGTATTACAACAGCTATTTCATAAAAATGATATAAACAATTTAAATATCGTAAACAAATATGAATTTTGCCCATATTATATTTCAATTGTCACACTTTATGATATATATTTTGAAATATCAATATATAACAAATAAAAGTTATATTGAGATCAATACAATATCTATAACACTTTAAACAACCATATATGAACTACAAAGACATGCAAATTGCACAAATTATTAAATATATTATTTGTAAACAAATCAGCTCATTTCTTAGCCCTTCTAACCAACCCTTTTTATACTTAATTATATGTATTTATTAATAACTTAATATCTCATAAACTTTATATAAATTATAAATTATCAAAAAAACTGTACAAGTAGTTTAAATATTAAATTATATTCGGTAATTTACAAGTAATAAATTCTTTATTAAAATTAATATAGTATGTATATAGTCAAATTGATTAAAATCGCCAAAGTGAACTTAATTATAATTAACATATACCAAATTGGCAATACATAAACTTATTATTCTATATAATAGGTCATAATATTGACATATGTATCATATAATGAATGTCTCAATAGATTATTGATATATTTCATGATATATTCATACATTTGTATTATTTCTATATTTGTATATTATTTTATTAAATTTATAATAATTCAATAATTACTTATATATAGTCTAAAAATATAATGTTATATTAACTTATAATTATTATATTAATTTATACTTATTTTATAATTATATAATATAGTTATAATATATATTATTTAATTTTTTGATGATTTTTATTATATAATTAAACTAATAAGTTAATAAATTATTTAATAATTTAATTATGCTATATATCAGGATAGTAAATCACTTAAAATATTCTTAGTTTTATTTATTATATCAATTATTAAAGTTTAACACAATATTACTGTTTAAATTGGGTTAAACGGTTTAAAACTAGATTAATAGACTAATTTTATTTGTTAGGTTTATAATATAATAATTAAGTTAGTAAAGTATGTATTATTATTATGTATTAGTTTAAATACATTAATTCGGTTACCATAATTAGTTTTATCGGATTAACTTCTTATTAAATAAGGCACTTAAGTATTTATGATAATAATTAACTAGTGAAAACTTTCTATCAATAAATACAATTTTAGGAATAAATTAATACAAGATAATTATCTAGAATTAAACTTAAATAAAATAATTAAATGATATTTAAAATATATTTTTTATATACATTTAAACTTTCCATATATTTCAAATTTTAAAATCAAATTCATATTTATATATTAATTATGAAATGCTGTAATTTTGGTTATGCTCCATGCTAAATTAATTCGTGAATACTAGAAAAAATTAGAACATTTCTATTAAGGATTCTGATAAAATTATACATTTAAAACTACATTTTTTAAATATCACTTATACAGATATGATCTAATAGATAGCAACACATTTGTAAATAGCACAATGCAGAAAATTATTCAGGATAGTTATAAAACAGTGAAAGCACGATATATATTTAGATATATGTAATAGGTATACACATATATATATATATATAATAGATTATGCTCTAGATATAATTATACCACTCGTAGTGTTTTAGAAAATGATTTTCTAATGAAGTGAAATCAGACAAACGACGACACAGCGAATTACATGCGAAAACAAGTTTGTGAATATTTGCGATTAATAATCTTTGTTCATTTTAAACATCGCTTATTGTCTACTCTATAGCAATATTATGTCCGCAAACATTCTATATAATTAATAGGGTTATTATATTTACTCATGCAAAATAAATTTACAAACTGGCATAACTAAATCTAAATATGTGGTTGAAAAAGTTAAGTAATATATACGATTATTATAAAACAATATAATAAATATATCTTTGTAAAAACACCATAATAATTTTGTTTACATCCAATTATGTATACGTATATTCATACATATACTTGTTCATATTTATACATATACATAGACTTTAAGATAATAATACAAATCAAGAGAATTTTTACGTCGTTTACCTATGTTCTATATATTATTTACAATATTTACGATTGCGAATTTTAATATTTTCAATAATTAATATATAAGAATTTAAAATAATTAATATAAGTAATTTAATTGTTCCGATATTTGATTGACAAGGTGAGCTATTCCGAGTAAGAGAGCCAGATTGTATCCAACGGCGCCTCTGTAAAGGGCTGATTCTTGCATTATAGGCACACAATCTTCACAATAATTAATAAGTTAGTGATCCCACATGTCAGATTGAATTTAACCGGTTAGATATATTTAACAATTACACGGTGACCATATCACCTTATTCCATTTACTATTGTTTCATAACTATTATTATATGTGGTTTGTATCGTGTCATTGAGTGCATAATAAGGTAAAGGTATAATTATTTTTTGATTATTAACGAAAGAATAAATAAGAATACATTTTGACGCTGCAGCTTGAAGGTTGCACATTTAGAAATTAATATTATTTTACATAATGAAACATACTTGTGTCCTCAAGTAATCAAAACACAATTATCAAACACTAGGTTAATATTCACTTATAATATTTGATATATGGAAATAGTTGTCATTAATTCTAAAGTAGGTCATATAATGCTAAAGTAGGTCAAACAATGCTAAAGTAGGTCATCTAATTCTAAAGCAGGTCATCTGTTGATAAATAAGGTCATCTAATGTTAAAGTAGGTCATCTAATGTTAAAGTAGGTCATCTAATTCTAAAGCAGGTCATCTGTTGATAAATAAGGTCATCTAATGTTAAAGTAGGTCATCTAATGTTAAAGTAGGTAATCTGATTCTAAAACAGGTCATATATTGCTAAATTAGGTCATCTAATGCTAAAGTAAGTCGTCTAATGTCATTACATAAGAGTTGTCTCTGTTAATGCTAAAAAAGGTGAGCAGTTTTATTTCAAATATAATCAAATACATATTTGTAAACAAGGTGTGTTCAAATAATTTATAAATATTTTACTCCTTGAGTTACACATATTTAATGATTACAGCTATTTGAGATCTGTAAAAATGAAATTTATTGAAAGAAATTGTTAAAATTATTTTTAAATTTAAAAAAAAAATCATTTAATTAAAATCTATGTTTTAGAAATTATAATTACAAATATTCTATTCTGTATTTGACCATAAATTCATTATAAATTTAGATACAAGTTTTAACAAAGGTTTGGTTATTTATGTTGTGACATTATTCAATTTATATATTTCTATGTAGAAAAAAATGAATCATGTTGTTTTTGAATTTATATATATATATATATATATGTATATATATATGTATATATATATATATATATATATATATACATATATATATATATATATATATATATATATAAATGTACGCCTAAGCTAACGAATACAATTTATACATATTAGAAGTTAATATTCTGTGTTTTATACTCGATATCATATTTTAAACTGGTATAGGATACTTGTATTCATCTATTAGTCAAGTATACTGTTTATGTAGTTGCATATCAAATCAATACAATTTACATTACGTGCTAGGCTTATTCTTTGAAGAATAACACAGTATTGGAACTAGGAGGACATCTACTATATTAATCTCTACATTATATACATCATTTAAAATTATTTTTATTTATAAACTATTTCTATTGTTTATTTTAATGATGATAATTTCAATTTTATCTATTCTTTAATAACCGCTATGAATCCTTTTGGTTTTAAGATACAGAAAATAATTATATAATAATTTATAATAGTTACATCATTTGGTTTTTGGGCATATATATATTCCTAAATAAGTATATCAAAGGATTATCTTATATATAGGAAATATCCTATACGTATATATATAAATCCAATAGAACCGTTGATTGTGAATACATATAATAAATATACATAATATATTCAGAATTGAAATCATCAATGAAGCATAAATGGATATTTACACATAGAAAACTATTGTTGCTTGCTAAATATATCCATAATTCATTATTAGATAATGATAGTTTTATTTAAGAAAATACTATAGTTTAAAAATATATATTTCGTTCAAATTCAGTTTACCAAAATTAAATAGTTTTGGAAGTATTAAATTTCAAGAGCATATAAATTGAAATTACTATTTTTTTAAACTTTTTTTGTTTTAACAAATAACATCAATTATATGTATCATATATTTAGATTGTTTTTTAGTATTGAAAACATATATAGTATTTTATTTATATTGATATTAATTTATTTTAGAGTATTATAAATTATAGTTTTTACTTAAATTATAGTATTTTCTTAAATATTTTCCCTTCTTTTATTCCAATTAACCTTTTTAAACTATTGTTGATTTCGAGAAATTTCCATACATATCCTATATATGGGATATCACTGAATTGTTTTAATGAAGTTATTCGACAATGACTCTTTGAAATTAGAATAAATACTAACTGTAATGCACTTCAAAGATAAACAATGTTAGATGCAATGTTCATATTATAAACATGCTTATATGAATCTGGAATGCAACATTAATTCGATACGCTGTTATCTATTATGTATCATGTGTTTTACTGTATATATTATTGGTGTCGGTCATAATATATATATATCATGGTGGTGGTGTCATATAAAATGGTGAATTTGTACAAATATATATTTAAGTTATAGTTATATATATATATATTGAACAAATATTTGATCTCGTACATTTTCAGTGTACCTCAATATAGCTCGCAACTTAATCATTTAACTGAGATATTTCAGATTATTTATGTAACAATGAAATTGCAACACCATAACTCAGAAATACATCAGTAATTAATTTGTATTATTTTGGATGCTGAGTAATTGACAATTGCTTTTAAGGTCAATATTCGTGTGTAAATGTTTTCCTCTAATTTAACAGTTTGGTCAATTTTGTGAACATATTACCTAATCAACCCATGAATATAGTACCCTAGTATCCAATTGACCCATGAATATAGTACCCTAGTATCCAATTGACCCATGAACATAGTACACATGTATCCAATTGACCCATGAACCTAGTACACGAGTATCCAATCGACCCATGAACCTAGTACACGAGTATCCAATTGACCCATGAACCTAGTACACGAGTATCCAATTGACCCATGAATGTAGTACCCTAGTACCCAGTCGATATAAACCGATGGGAAAATCAAATATAATGTCTAGTATAATATGGTGTCGTTACATTTTGAGTAATTAGCATTTCCTTCCCTGTCCTTTTCAGGATACAATAAATTGAACAGTTTATACTTTTGATGTATAAAATACATAAAGCCCACATCATTCTATACAGATTAATACAATTCTATTGAATGCAAGTGCCCTTATAATACTATATTTCAATCTATTGTTTTATGAATAAAATTCATATTTTTTAAATAGAAGAGTTGAATTAATTTATATTTTTAAATTTTATATATTAATTACTATACTATGTTTGGGTACTGATTAGATCAATTAGCTCAATTATACAACGATTGTGGCATATTCACTGAATTATAGATTAGACAAGTTGTTTTACGTTCGGAAAAATTATGCAGTTGAAATATTTACTTCATACGAGAATTATAATAATAAGTTATAGGAATTGAATAACACAATTAGCATAGATGTCAATGATATGATTTTCGGCGATGAGATATATAATTAATAATATTATTAGTATTATAAAACATTGTTATAGCGATAATACAATGTATTATTAATGATTGTATCATTAATAACTGACTAATTAGGAATGTGTTTAATAACTTCTATTAAGAGGCGTGGAAGTGAATTTTGAAATCACATTGCAAAGAAATAAAAAAGATAATTTTATAGATTCTTTACCACTGTTTCAAATACTACGACCCATATCAATGTCATGTACCCGATTCATTGTTATTGCAATGGAAATACAAAGTTAGAAAAAAATTCTCAAATCCAGAATTAAAAAGTATTATTCATATTAGATACAGACAATTACCGGAATAATATTTATGATCTACCAACAACAATTAATTCTAATGATATTTCCGATTAGTATTAGTAGACATTTATAAAATATTTTTTTATAAATCCTTCGATCCTTTCACATTGCCTAACAGTAACGGATGCAAATATCTACGTAACCCTTACCGCTTACCACTTACTGCTTACTGCTTACCACACCGAAATAATAATAATTGTTGTTAATATTATATTATATAATAAAACTGGAATTATGTTCTTGAATTATAATAATAAATGGGAAGATCTAATATTTACTTTACCTTTCCCATAAAGTCAATTTCTGAGTTCAGCAAATATGTTGAAAGTTCATTAATTGAAAATAACACTGAAAAATTACTTACGATATTTTGTTAATCATATTATAAGTATTATAGTTGTAAAAATATTTATTATAATATTTTCATATTTTCATCGCAATACCGCAATATTGTTGTAACATAAATTTCTTTATAGAATTTTATATTTTTATTAAATTAGTGCGAAAATGTGAGACTTGATACAAATATTTCTATTGCACTTTAAAACCAATATTATATCGCTGCCGAGGTGAACGTACTGCCCACAAATATCAGTCCTAAATGAGTATATTATTACTAGTTAAATATTATCGTGGATACGATTTTTGAGTTATAAATATACATTACAATGTATTTTGTATATTGTTAATATTAATTTAGATTCACAATATTAAAAAAAATTTAAATTCTTTTTTACGTTAACACTTTATTGTATACAAGTAACCGCAGTAAAGTAAACATGGCATTATTTATATCAAAATGATTCATACACTCTCATTTGAGAAATAGTAGAAATGAGATAGTAATAGATAAAGAGAGTTATGGTGTAAATGAAAGATGATAACCTTGAAATAATGACTAGTAAGAAAATGGGAATAATAAATTTAAAATTTATATTATTAAACTATACTTTAATTTGCTATCAAATTGATTACCAAATATTATATACATAATCCGTTGCCATCTATTTATAGAAAATGTATTACCATATCAATCTGGAAAAATAATTCATGGTTTTTTTGGAATTCATTATTACTGTATATATTCAGAAAATGTCTTGCCTAATATATCTGAATTTTAAGGAACATAATTTGCAGAATAAATAGGATATTTAATTGCCTTATTTGGTGGAATAGACTAAATATTAAAATCTGAAAAATGTCCAAAAATGTATCAGAAATGTATAATGAAAATTATTTTATTTTTGTAAGGTAATTATTATTTTGTAAAATAAGAAATATTATTTCCAATATATTATTCTTGAATACTACCTATTTCAATATTTTACTAGTGTTTTCACTTAAATATGGTAGATTATTTCTTATATATAGTTAACATTTCTGTAATGTAAATGATTGAACATTTTATAAATATCCTCATTATATTATAATCAAGTAATTATTTATGATTTACAGTATTTTCAATATATACTAGTTTATAAGTTATCTAGTAAAAATATAATAGTTCATTTATAAATGTATTTTAATTAAATAACTATAATAGCTAATATTAAAAAAATCATATAAAAGCGATATATTTTCAATTTATTAACAAGATTTAAATTACTTAATGTCGTTATGAATAATTGTAATATAAACTTACAATTATAAAAAAGTTTTCATCGACATTCACGGTTAAATATCAATTTATGAATTCTACATATATAACTGTTTATTAATTAAATATATTTTATGAAAAGCCATTGTTATTTTTTTTTTGACATATATAAAATGATGGAATATAGATTTAAGTAAGCATTATATAGTTATATTTTAAAGATAAATGGATTGTCAAATATTAATATTATTTTATAAGATGAGAAAAAAAGTAATATAGATTGGTAATATAGTTTAATTTCAATGTAACAATTATATAAAATAAAATTCCTTTTTGATGCGCGAACTCTGACATATGTAAACAACTAACAAATCGCATGCGTATTCGTTTCAGAAATTCGCCATTTTTATCATAATCGTACCACGGTCTTTGTTTAAAAATGTCATTTTGTTATGCCAAAAATTGCGAGAATAATGTTGAGATTGAGTCTCCGGATTCACCTAAAATTGCTTTATATGGGTATGTTAAAAACTAGTTATAATCATATATATTACATATATTTAGATTTATTTTTGATTTTTCATTGTGACATTATCACTCCATTTTTATCTTATTATATATTTTTCATTTAAATTTCAAATTTTATCCACTCGCGCCTAACTATCAAAGATAATTAAAATAATTATAATTACATATTATTCAATATATATTATAACTATTATATTATAAAAGAATATATATATATATATTCGTTTATAGATGTCCTAAAGATATCGAGATTCTTAATATCTGGAAGCACAATCTGAGCATCGATCTAAATGATTCTTTCGAATTTAGTTTGTGTTCTCTTCATTTCGTTGATGAATGTTTTGATCCAGATGATCCAACAAGGCAGACGTTGTTACCAGGTGCTGTGCCTACTCTATTCACTGCCGATCCCCAAGAAGAAGCCCAGCTTCAACAACAACTGGCACAACAGCAAATGCAACAGGAGCAAATGCAAGATTACCAACAAGATACCATGAACCAAGAACAACACCATAATGCACAACAGAATCAATTACATATCGACCAAATGCATAACCAGCAGATTCAAGACATCGACGACGAAGCAAGCATCGGTATCGAACACATGCAACAACAACAGCAGATGCAGCGACAACACCACATGATACAGAGTCAAGATCCCCCCGAGGAAGTAGTCCACCAACATGATCTCATGCAGATGGTGCAGAACAACACTATCCTTCAACAGAATATTCAGGTCGATCAAAATGGTCAGCATGTTATGACTAACGGAATGCAGCCGGAAATGAATATTATCCTGCAACAGGAAGTCGGCGAACAAGAAGTGGTTGGTGAAATTTGATTCCATTGATCACATTACAAATGCATATATAGTATATATCTAATATTCAAATACGATACAAAATATTCTCTTAATTTACTCTTTAATCGTTTTATTCACCATTTTTTCAACTATTAATTTAGTTATAATTTGTCACTAGGTGATGGAGATGAGCGTGCCCGGTTCATTGATGCCTACCGGTCAATTAGATATGTCTAACGGTGATGTTGAGCCTAAAACTCCAGAAGTTTTGACTGTCAAACAATGCAGGAAGCCCCTCGCAGGTTCAAGTTATGCCGAGTTTTACAACCGTGTTTTTTTAGTATAAAAATAAATTTCCAAAACTCAACATATTATTAAATGTTATGAATAATATCTGTAGTAATGTTATATAATCTATCGCTAGTATATTTTTCGAAATAAAATAGATTTCTGATGCTGTATCGTGAGTAATTTACCTTTTGTCGTTTGTTGTTACTATTTCCTAATGCTGTCAATCACCGGTTATGTTTAATTACGATTATTTAACTAATTCCGCAGAACTGCTCTCCATCTACAACAACAAACTCCATATCATTCGCTTATGCCGTAAGAATGTTGGTAGTAAGATCCCGGTTAAGCAAAATAATATATATCCCTTGTGTAAACTCAATACGTCCTCTATATATAAACCTAACATTCCCCCCTTCCTTTTACGCAATTTCACAGCATATGCCTTTGCAGATAAAAATAACCAATCGAAAGATTCTCACATACTCTAAGAAGTATAAGAAGAACCAGGCCCTCATGGAACTCATCAAGTTACCGTTATGCCGTGAACCGGTTAGACTCTAACCTTTATTGCAACGAAGCCTGCCAATATTATTATTATCTTTCGATTTCTTTCTTGCCACCTGAATCAATGTCGTACATATTAATTTTTTTAAAAAATAAGGCATAACTCATGTTCTATTTTTCCCATAATTGAACCCCTAAAATACTAATTAATAGGTAGGTTTTATATTTTTATTTATATTTTATATTTAGGTTTTAGTAAACACCAGTGATTTTCTATTCTACTTTCTAATAACCAGAATTACATTTCAATTAATCCACTATTCAACATGATTACAAAATACTTTTCATAGATTCTATAAATAGCATAATATAATAATTATTACATGATAACATTATTAACCCTTGACATTTGATTTTAGGTATCCATCGATATCAATTCCCTACAGCTCGGTTAGTGTTTAGTAAAGATTTGACTATAGTTTCAAACCACTTCTCTAGCGTTCATTGTGTCAATCCTTGTAATTTACAGCTTTCACTGCAACTCGATAGTGCTGTATGTATAACCCAGTTATTATTGTTCTTTGTTTAGTTTAAGATGATTCTCATGATTCAATTTTGGAAAAACGAGGTAATCTGTTTTTCATTTACTACATTTTATAGATTACTTGCTTAAAATTTTAAATAATTTGTATTTATTAATTTACTTTATCTATAGATAACCTGCCTACATTTATTGTATTAAAGTTTTACATATCTTTCTTATACAAGGTTACATTTTATAGAAAAGTTAAGTATTTAAGATTTACTATCTATTGTATTTGTCATTTCTAGTTACTTTTTATTTAAATTTGTATATCTGTATATCTAATTTTAATGAAATGTAGATCTTAATTAACATACAACACGTTTTATCAATAAACTAGCATAATACAGTTAACAGACTATGTATTTACTATGTATGTAAACTGGTATATGAGAATATCATTTTAATATGCAAATAAATAATATTTTCACTGATCTTAGAAAGATAGATCTATATGCTGCTCAAATGAGTTATTTCACCAGGAATACGTATGTGGTATAAATGCTAGGTATTAATATAAATATGTGGTATAAATGCTAGGTATTGTATTGGAATGTGATCATTGAAATGAATTATGGATCACTAGAGTCAGTAAATAATAATCACAGGGGTGTATTATTATTTATTAGCAATTTTATAAAAATTATAATAAACTAAGTAACCTACAATATAATATATATGCAATTTAGCTATTTGTTATGTTTTATATGAATATATTTAATATAATATTATATATATGCAATTTAGCTATTTGTTATGATATATATGAATATATTTAATATAATATTATATATGCAATTTAGCTATTTGTTATGATATATATGAATATATTTAATATAATATTATATATGCAATTTAGCTATTTGTTATGATATATATGAATATATTTAATATAATATTATATATGCAATTTAGCTATTTGTTATGATATATATGAATATATTTAATATAATATTATATAAGCAGTTCAGTTTTCTGTTACAATTTGTTCCGACCCACGCATGTTCCTCCCACAGTCTGTGCGCCCTAGTTCCTCGATGTTCACTCTAATCACCATTCCCCGATATCTCAGCTTCGGACAATAAGGTCTACCATAAGAAATCGTACGAAGATCAACAAGTCATCCTTACTGATTTGCAGATCAAAATCACCGGAAATAGTAAACTCATCGGTCAACTCCATTACATGGTTAACTCCTCTTCCCCGAATAGTTGTCCCGTTCCCAGCCCAGTCTCCCCAATAGCTCTCCTACGCGTCCGCATCCCTCTACATCATCCAGCATCCGCGAACCTCTCCCCATCTCTCCCTCATCTCGGATACGAAATAATACAAATTTAGATTTTTAACGATTTTATATTCACTTGCCACATCGCCTCCACCCCTTATTCCATCATCCCTTCCTCTACTCCATTCGTCTCACCCCTGACCTAATCTGCACGCATCGCACTCCATACCCATCCCATTCCCACTAATACTTCCATTCCTACCCCATCCCCACCGCAATTCCCATCCCATCCCCACCGCAAGTTCCCACCCTTACCCCATACCGATCCCATTCCCACTAATACTTCCATTCCTACCCCATCCCACCGGAAGTCCCCATCCCATCCCCACCGCAATTCCCATCCCATCCCCACCGCAAGTTCCCACCCTTACCCCATACCGATCCCATTCCCACTAATACTTCCATTCCTACCCCATCCCCACCGCAATTCCCATCCCATCCCCACCGCAAGTTCCCACCCTTACCCCATACCGATCCCCGCCAACGCCAGGAGTCCCGCCAGATGGACATTATCCGGTTGCTTCGCAAGTCTCGCATTACGAACGCCGAGATAGAGAGGCTCACTTGCTTCCAGAAACCCGTTCACTTGATGGCACCCGACTCCGGCCAGGACCGAGACGATTCGGACCCGCTCGACGGCGACGCGGGTCTCGTCGATTCGTGCCAACCGCAGCTGTCTGACCCGCAAGACCTACCGTCCGGGGTCGACTACGTGAAACGCATCAACTCGCATTACAACCTGAACTCCGTGCGCTACAGTATCCAGGAGCTCATCACCTCCACCTGCCAGAATGGTTGGAGACGGGGCGAGGGTTAATTGCAGTTCTAATAGAGGGTGTGGGTGGGTTTACTGCGAGGTCTAATAGGGGAAATGAGGTAGGGTTCGCGGGAGGTCTAATAGGGGAAAGGAAGTTGGTTTAAAGGGAGGTCTAATAGGGGATGTGGTTAATTGGAGCTTTAATAGGGGGAATAGTATGGATTGAACGGGTTGTCTAATAGTTGGATGGGGTTAACTGGGGTTCTAATAGGGGAAATGGGTTAACGGGAGGTCTAATATGGGGTAGGGTTGGGCTGATTTATAACTCCATACCCACATCCTCAGAGTTGAACTTCAAGAACCAACTGGAGATCAATTGCATGATTTCGATCAGCGTGGACAATAAAGACATGATGTTTGTGCGAATGAAACGGATGTTGGCTGAAATGCAATGTCCAAAACGTCCAGAAATACCAAAACATGTGATGAAGAAGGTTGTTAGCTTTTATATAATAGTAATAATGATCTATGTTTACCTTATGATCTATGTATACCTTATAATCTATGTATACTTTATAATCTATATATACCTTATAATCTATATATTACTTATGATCTATGTTTACCTTATTTTCTATATATACCTTTTGTTCTATGTTTGATCTATATTTTCCTTATTATCTATGCATTCCTTGTGATCTATATATACCTTATCTATGTATTTCTTAATTATGTATTCATTATGATCTATATAATCCTTATTATCTATGCATTCCTTGTGATCTATATATATCTTATTATCTATGTATACCTTATTATCTATGTAAACCTTATGTTCAGTGTATTTCTTTTTGATCCTGTAGAATCTCATAAATAAACATATATGTTTTAACAATAGTTTAATTAAAAAATTATATTATAACTGTTAATTATTTGTTACTTATTAGTTAATAATTATTTATTATTGTAGTGCCCTAAATATAATTCTACAAAGGATATGTTATTATTATAAAATATGATTGTTATAATACATGTTATTGTTATAGTATATGTTAATGTTATAGTATATGTTATTGTTATAATACATGTTATTGATATAGTATATGTTAATGTTATAGTATATGTTATTGTTATAATACGTGTTATTGTTATTATATGTGTATAGTGTTATTGTTATAGTATATGTTAATGTTATAATATATGTTATAGTTATCATATTTTGTATTATATATTTGACATGTTCTCAAAAATTGTGTACAATAGAGAACAAAAGATTTATTGTTATTACATTTCATACAATAGATCAAAACACTGTATGCTGATTGTGTTATACTATAATATAATATATCCCCATTTCATTAAAATTTAATCCTCTGGAAACATTAGAATTATTATTAACATTAAAGCATTAAAACAGCTATAAAAATATCAGTTGTAATAATAATAAAATTAAAATAATATATCTACTTTCAGAGATAACATTGTTTGCATTCCTCTGGTCCTATATTAATGTATAACTAATAATATAAATTCATATACTATAGTTACTATATATATTTATGTACTATAGTTACTATATACATTTATGTACTATAGTTACTATATACATTTATGTACTATAGTTACTATATACATTTATGTACTATAGTTACTATATACATTTATATACTATAGTTACTATATACATGCATGTACTATAGTTACTATATACATGCATGTACTATAGTTACTATATACATGCATGCACTATAGTTACTATATACATTTATGTACTATAGTTACTATATACATGCATGTACTATAGTTACTATATACATGCATGTACTATAGTTACTATATACATTTATGTACTATAGTTACTATATACATTTATGTACTATAGTTACTATATATATGTATGTACTATAGTTACTATATACATGCATGTACTATAGTTACTATATACATGCATGCACTATAGTTACTATATACATTTATGTACTATAGTTACTATATACATGCATGTACTATAGTTACTATATACATGCATGTACTATAGTTACTATATACATTTATGTACTATAGTTACTATATATATGTATGTACTATAGTTACTATATACATGCATGTACTATAGTTACTATATACATTTATGTACTATAGTTACTATATATATGTATGTACTATAGTTACTATATACATGCATGTACTATAGTTACTATATACATGCATGTACTATAGTTACTATATACATGCATGTACTATAGTTACTATATACATTTATGTACTATAGTTACTATATACATTTATGTACTATAGTTACTATATATATTTATGTACTATAGTTACTATATACATGCATGTACTATAGTTACTATATAAATTTATGTACTATAGTTACTATATACATGCATGTACTATAGTTACTATATACATACATGTACTATAGTTACTATATACATGCATGTACTATAGTTACTATATACATTTATGTACTATAGTTACTATATATATTTATGTACTATAGTTACTATATACATTTATGTACTATAGTTACTATATTCATTTATGTACTATAGTTACTATATACATTTATGTACTATAGTTACTATATATATTTATGTACTATAGTTACTATATACATTTATGTACTATAGTTACTATATACATGCATGTACTATAGTTACTATATACATTTATGTACTATAGTTACTATATACATTTATGTACTATAGTTACTATATATATTTATGTACTATAGTTACTATATACATTTATGTACTATAGTTACTATATACATTTATGTACTATAGTTACTATATATATTTATTTACTATAGTTACTATATACATTTATGTACTATAGTTACTATATACATTTATGTACTATAGTTACTATATACATTTATGTACTATAGTTACTATATATATTTATGTACTATAGTTACTATATACATTTATGTACTATAGTTACTATATACATTTAGGTACTATAGTTACTATATATATTTATGTACTATAGTTACTATATACATGCATGTACTATAGTTACTATATACATGCATGTACTATAGTTACTATATACATTTATGTACTATAGTTACTATATATATTTATTTACTATAGTTACTATATACATTTATGTACTATAGTTACTATATACATTTATGTACTATAGTTACTATATATATTTATTTACTATAGTTACTATATACATTTATGTACTATAGTTACTATATACATTTATGTACTATAGTTACTATATACATTTATGTACTATAGTTACTATATATATTTATGTACTATAGTTACTATATACATTTATGTACTATAGTTACTATATACATTTAGGTACTATAGTTACTATATATATGTATGTACTATAGTTACTATATACATGCATGTACTATAGTTACTATATACATGCATGTACTATAGTTACTATATACATTTATGTACTATAGTTACTATATATATTTATGTACTATAGTTACTATATACATTTATGTACTATAGTTACTATATACATTTATGTACTATAGTTACTATATACATTTATGTACTATAGTTACTATATATATTTATGTACTATAGTTACTATATACATTTATGTACTATAGTTACTATATACATGCATGTACTATAGTTACTATATACATTTATGTACTATAGTTACTATATACATTTATGTACTATAGTTACTATATATATTTATGTACTATAGTTACTATATACATTTATGTACTATAGTTACTATATACATTTATGTACTATAGTTACTATATACATTTATGTACTATAGTTACTATATATATTTATTTACTATAGTTACTATATACATTTATGTACTATAGTTACTATATACATTTATGTACTATAGTTACTATATACATTTATGTACTATAGTTACTATATATATTTATGTACTATAGTTACTATATATATTTATGTACTATAGTTACTATATACATTTATGTACTATAGTTACTATATATATTTATTTACTATAGTTACTATATACATTTATGTACTATAGTTACTATATACATTTATGTACTATAGTTACTATATATATTTATGTACTATAGTTACTATATACATTTATGTACTATAGTTACTATATATATTTATGTACTATAGTTACTATATACATTTATGTACTATAGTTACTATATACATGCATGTACTATAGTTACTATATACATGCATGTACTATAGTTACTATATACATTTATGTACTATAGTTACTATATACATGCATGTACTATAGTTACTATATTTATTTATGTACTATAGTTACTATATATATTTATGTACTATAGTTACTATATACATTTATGTACTATAGTTACTATATATATTTATGTACTATAGTTACTATATACATTTATGTACTATAGTTACTATATATATTTATGTACTATAGTTACTATATATATTTATGTACTATAGTTACTATATACATGCATGTACTATAGTTACTATATATATATTTATGTACTATAGTTACTATATATATTTATGTACTATAGTTACTATATATATTTATGTACTATAGTTACTATATATATTTATGTACTATAGTTACTATATACATGCATGTACTATAGTTACTATATACATTTATGTACTATAGTTACTATATATATTTATGTACTATAGTTACTATATACATTTATGTACTATAGTTACTATATACATGCATGTACTATAGTTACTATATACATTTATGTACTATAGTTACTATATACATGCATGTACTATAGTTACTATATACATTTATGTACTATAGTTACTATATACATGCATGTACTATAGTTACTATATACATTTATGTACTATAGTTACTATATACATGCATGTACTATAGTTACTATATACATTTATGTACTATAGTTACTATATATATTTATGTACTATAGTTACTATATACATTTATGTACTATAGTTACTATATATATTTATGTACTATAGTTACTATATACATTTATGTACTATAGTTACTATATACATTTATGTACTATAGTTACTATATACATTTATGTACTATAGTTACTATATATATTTATGTACTATAGTTACTATATACATTTATGTACTATAGTTACTATATACATTTATGTACTATAGTTACTATATATATTTATTTACTATAGTTACTATATACATTTATGTACTATAGTTACTATATACATTTATGTACTATAGTTACTATATACATTTATGTACTATAGTTACTATATATATTTATGTACTATAGTTACTATATATATTTATTTACTATAGTTACTATATACATTTATGTACTATAGTTACTATATACATTTATGTACTATAGTTACTATATATATTTATGTACTATAGTTACTATATACATTTATGTACTATAGTTACTATATATATTTATGTACTATAGTTACTATATACATTTATGTACTATAGTTACTATATATATTTATGTACTATAGTTACTATATACATTTATGTACTATAGTTACTATATATATTTATGTACTATAGTTACTATATATATTTATGTACTATAGTTACTATATACATGCATGTACTATAGTTACCATATATATATTTATGTACTATAGTTACTATATATATTTATGTACTATAGTTACTATATACATTTATGTACTATAGTTACTATATATATTTATGTACTATAGTTACTATATACATTTATGTACTATAGTTACTATATATATTTATGTACTATAGTTACTATATATATTTATGTACTATAGTTACTATATACATGCATGTACTATAGTTACCATATATATATTTATGTACTATAGTTACTATATATATTTATGTACTATAGTTACTATATATATTTATGTACTATAGTTACTATATATATTTATGTACTATAGTTACTATATACATTTATGTACTATAGTTACTATATACATGCATGTACTATAGTTACTATATACATTTATGTACTATAGTTACTATATATATTTATGTACTATAGTTACTATATACATTTATGTACTATAGTTACTATATATATTTATGTACTATAGTTACTATATACATTTATGTACTATAGTTACTATATACATGCATGTACTATAGTTACTATATACATTTATGTACTATAGTTACTATATACATGCATGTACTATAGTTACTATATACATTTATGTACTATAGTTACTATATACATGCATGTACTATAGTTACTATATACATTTATGTACTATAGTTACTATATACATGCATGTACTATAGTTACTATATACATTTATGTACTATAGTTACTATATATATTTATGTACTATAGTTACTATATACATTTATGTACTATAGTTACTATATATATTTATGTACTATAGTTACTATATACATTTATGTACTATAGTTACTATATACATTTATGTACTATAGTTACTATATACATTTATGTACTATAGTTACTATATATATTTATGTACTATAGTTACTATATACATTTATGTACTATAGTTACTATATATATTTATGTACTATAGTTACTATATACATGCATGTACTATAGTTACTATATACATTTATGTACTATAGTTACTATATATATTTATGTACTATAGTTACTATATATATTTATGTACTATAGTTACTATATACATTTATGTACTATAGTTACTATATATATTTATGTACTATAGTTACTATATACATGCATGTACTATAGTTACTATATACATTTATGTACTATAGTTACTATATACATTTATGTACTATAGTTACTATATACATTTATGTACTATAGTTACTATATACATTTATGTACTATAGTTACTATATACATTTATGTACTATAGTTACTATATATATTTATGTACTATAGTTACTATATACATGCATGTACTATAGTTACTATATACATTTATGTACTATAGTTACTATATATATTTATGTACTATAGTTACTATATACATGCATGTACTATAGTTACTATATACATTTATGTACTATAGTTACTATATACATTTATGTACTATAGTTACTATATATATTTATGTACTATAGTTACTATATACATGCATGTACTATAGTTACTATATACATTTATGTACTATAGTTACTATATATATTTATGTACTATAGTTACTATATATATTTATGTACTATAGTTACTATATACATTTATGTACTATAGTTACTATATACATTTATGTACTATAGTTACTATATACATTTATGTACTATAGTTACTATATACATTTATGTACTATAGTTACTATATATATTTATGTACTATAGTTACTATATACATTTATGTACTATAGTTACTATATACATTTAGGTACTATAGTTACTATATACATGCATGTACTATAGTTACTATATACATGCATGTACTATAGTTACTATATATATTTATGTACTATAGTTACTATATACATTTATGTACTATAGTTACTATATATATTTATGTACTATAGTTACTATATATATTTATTTACTATAGTTACTATATACATTTATGTACTATAGTTACTATATACATTTATGTACTATAGTTACTATATATATTTATGTACTATAGTTACTATATATATTTATGTACTATAGTTACTATATACATGCATGTACTATAGTTACTATTTATATTTATGTACTATAGTTACTATATACATTTATGTACTATAGTTACTATATATATTTATGTACTATAGTTACTATATATATTTATTTACTATAGTTACTATATATATTTATGTACTATAGTTACTATATACATTTATGTACTATAGTTACTATATATATTTATTTACTATAGTTACTATATACATTTATGTACTATAGTTACTATATACATTTATGTACTATAGTTACTATATGCATTTATGTACTATAGTTACTATATACATGCATGTACTATAGTTACTATATATATTTATGTACTATAGTTACTATATACATTTATGTACTATAGTTACTATATATATTTATGTACTATAGTTACTATATACATTTATGTACTATAGTTACTATATATATTTATGTACTATAGTTACTATATACATTTATGTACTATAGTTACTATATATATTTATTTACTATAGTTACTATATACATTTATGTACTATAGTTACTATATATATTTATGTACTATAGTTACTATATACATTTATGTACTATAGTTACTATATACATTTATGTACTATAGTTACTATATACATTTATGTACTATAGTTACTATATACATTTATGTACTATAGTTACTATATATATTTATGTACTATAGTTACTATATACATTTATGTACTATAGTTACTATATATATTTATGTACTATAGTTACTATATACATTTATGTACTATAGTTACTATATATATTTATGTACTATAGTTACTATATACATTTATGTACTATAGTTACTATATACATTTATGTACTATAGTTACTATATACATTTATGTACTATAGTTACTATATGCATTTATGTACTATAGTTACTATATACATGCATGTACTATAGTTACTATATATATTTATGTACTATAGTTACTATATACATTTATGTACTATAGTTACTATATATATTTATGTACTATAGTTACTATATACATTTATGTACTATAGTTACTATATATATTTATGTACTATAGTTACTATATACATTTATGTACTATAGTTACTATATATATTTATTTACTATAGTTACTATATACATTTATGTACTATAGTTACTATATACATTTATGTACTATAGTTACTATATATATTTATGTACTATAGTTACTATATATATTTATGTACTATAGTTACTATATACATGCATGTACTATAGTTACTATTTATATTTATGTACTATAGTTACTATATATATTTATGTACTATAGTTACTATATATATTTATGTACTATAGTTACTATATACATGCATGTACTATAGTTACTATATACATTTATGTACTATAGTTACTATATATATTTATGTACTATAGTTACTATATACATTTATGTACTATAGTTACTATATACATTTATGTACTATAGTTACTATATACATGCATGTACTATAGTTACTATATACATTTATGTACTATAGTTACTATATATGTTTATGTACTATAGTTACTATATACATTTATGTACTATAGTTACTATATACATGCATGTACTATAGTTACTATATACATGCATGTACTATAGTTACTATATACATTTATGTACTATAGTTACTATATACATGAATGTACTATAGTTACTATATACATTTATGTACTATTGTTACTATATACATTTATGTACTATAGTTACTATATACATTTATTTACTATAGTTACTATATATGTTTATGTACTATAGTTACTATATACATTTATGTACTATAGTTACTATATACATGCATGTACTATAGTTACTATATACATGCATGTATATAGTTACTATATACATTTATGTACTATTGTTACTATATACATTTATGTACTATAGTTACTATATACATTTATTTACTATAGTTACTATATATGTTTATGTACTATAGTTACTATATACATTTATGTACTATAGTTACTATATACATGCATGTACTATAGTTACTATATACATGCATGTACTATAGTTACTATATACATTTATGTACTATAGTTACTATATACATGAATGTACTATAGTTACTATATACATTTATGTACTATTGTTACTATATACATTTATGTACTATAGTTACTATATACATTTATTTACTATAGTTACTATATATGTTTATGTACTATAGTTACTATATACATTTATGTACTATAGTTACTATATATATTTATGTACTATAGTTACTATATATATTTATGTACTATAGTTACTATATACATTTATTTACTATAGTTACAACTCATCTATCCATCATCGCCAGCAATCGGCCATTCACAAGAACCGCTTGGAGAACCAGATCGGCGGTTTGGTGTCGGAGCTCGTGCGTCAGTCCTTCACGTACCGACAGCAGTTGGTCGTCAACGGCGTTTTGATCGTCGTAGTCGACGAGGCCGAAACTCTGCTTCTCGACCTCGACCGCGTGGTCACGCGAGATCACGTAACACCCGTGGTCCGAGATTCTGCCTACGACGCCGTCGATTTCCACGTGAGTGTTTGCGGGTTCCCCCCCCCCCCCCCGACCCCTCGCTACATTCCCGTTGCCATACTAGTTTCGCAATAGTAACATGTTGTTTCCTCCCTATACCCTCTGCTGTATGCTGAACTACTAAACCCCCATTTCCCTTTAGCCGACTGGCTCCCATTTCCTACAAGGCACCTTATGTCATGCGGATAATACGTCTGTTAATGTCTGTTAATAGTCTAATTATTGCTCAAAATATTTCACCGATTGTAAACAATGGTGACCTCTGCTCATTGCTGACCTCTGAACCTAGGAGCTGATGCTGAGATTCAACGCCATGGACCAGAACAACCAGTTGACCTACGACATAGCCAAGATTGCCAGCCAGGCCTATTTGAGCAATGGTTCGTCTAATTTACCCAACCCTGTAACCCCTGTAACCACACTCCAATATTCTAGATTTTAACTTAGTTCGCTGTTTACATTCGGGTCTATAAATATATTCGCAATTAAATAGAACAAGTAAATTGAGGTGTTTCACATTTACGTTTCGAGGTAAATTGAAATTTTAGCTGCTTGTATTCGTAATGTCTCATATCCATAACAGTCTACTTCCCTCCCGATTCTAGGCACACCTTTGATGTTGTTCCAGAACAAAGTGAACGATGATGAAGATGACGACAATGAGATTGAAATGAAAGTTGGACCTGTTAGCATTAATAACAAAATCTGCTTAGTTTCAATAATCACAAATCCATATTTTAAATTTCTGTCTATTTTGTAATCTGTATTATTCAAAAACCATTATCTGCTGATTTGCATTCATAAATTATAATTGACTTCTAATAATATTTAATTATAGAAATTAATAATACTCTCTAGTATCACTTTTGTATCACCTTCTGTTACTTTTTAAAATCTTTATATATTTGAAGAGTTAATTAATTAAATAAATACAAAATCAGTTTAATAAAATGTCTTTCAATACAATAAAGAATAATAATTAGCTAATCTATTATTTAAAAGTTTTTAGATATTAACAATAGTATATTTCTACTGATTTCCATCTTCACCGCCACCATCACTGCTACCCCCATATACACCCTCACCCCATCTACACTGCTACCCCCATATACACTGTTGCCCCCATATACACCCTCAGCCCATCTACACTGTTACCCCCATATACACCCTCACACCCATCTACACTGCTACCCCCATCTACACTGTTGCCCCCATATACACCCTCACCCCATCTACACTGTTACCCCCATATACACTGTTGCCCCCATATACACCCTCACACCCATCTACACTGCTACCCCCATATACACCCTCACCCTCATCTACACTGTTGCCCCCATACACACCTTCAGCCCCATCTACACTGCTACCCCCATATACACTGTTGCCCCCATATACACCCTCAGCCCATCTACACTGTTACCCCCATCTACACTGCTACCCCCATCTACACTGTTGCCCCCATATACACCCTCACCCCATCTACACTGTTACCCCCATATACACCCTCACACCCATCTACACTGCTACCCCCATATACACCCTCACACCCATCTACACTGCTACCCCCATATACACCCTCACCCTCATCTACACTGTTGCCCCCATACACACCTTCAGCCCCATCTACACTGCTACCCCCATACACGCCCTCAGCCCCATCTACACTGCTACCCCCATATACACCATCACCCCCCATCTACACTGTTGCCCACATATACACCCTCAGCCCATCTACACTGCTACACCCATACACACCCTCAGCCCCATATACACCCTCACCCCCATCTACACTGTTGCCCCCATATACACCCTCAGCCCCATCTACACTGCTACCCCCATATACACCCTCACCCCCATCTACACTGCTACCCCCATATACACCCTCAGCCCCATCTACACTGTTGCCCCCATCTACACCCTCACCCCCATCTCACCCCCACCAGAATGGTGAGATTGCTACACGCTACATGTGCCAGTACTGCGGAATGGTGAATGACTCTCGTACTCTGTTGGCCAATCACATTGCAACCGTGCATACTCAGTTACAGAATAACAACATTCCGATGATTGAGAAGATGGGGGCCTTTGATGTTATTATTCATCTTATTTTTATATTACTTTTATATTTTATATTACAGTTGTTTTAATCTTTTAAACCCATTTATTAAAATAACTGGGAATCGGCAGCAAAAATAATTATGAACCAAAAATATGCTGATTTTGACGTCATTTTGTCTGTGAAGCAATAAAATATATTGAAATTATATTTCAAAATTAAAATAGAGAAATATTTAATCTCGAATGTTCATTAACAATTGTATTTCATTGTTTTTCAAAATTATTTGATTTCATTCAAATAATTTATATAGAGAACTCAGTAAACCAGAAGGTATATATTTACTATATGAAGTATATATATACTATATGTAATCATACATCTACACCAATAACAATATATTTGATATTAAATATATATCAATCAGTTGTTTTACAATAGAAGATGGTTATTTTTCTTTATTATTTCCCAAATTCACTACTTCCACTATTCCCAGAATTCCAAGAAGACTGGGCATATTGTTGTAAAAACTAGACTAGATTATTGCCGTGTAAATACACCTTCTCGCCCCACCCTGCTCCTTATCTCCACTTAGCCAAGAATCACACTCGTTCACTTTCACCGCAGAATGCTAGGAAGACCAAATGTCCCCTATGTCTGTTGGAATTGGCTCCGAATTCAATGAAACTTCACCTTCGCATGCACACCGGCGAAAAG
>OZ038312.1:31085066-31107566 GCA_964035775.1 Osedax frankpressi
CCGCTAAACCTCCTGCTCCTAGAGCTAACCTCCTGCTCCTCGCGCTAAACCTCCTGCTCCTCACACTAACCTCCTGCTCCTCGCGCTTAACCTCCTGCTCCTCGCGCTTAACCTCCTGCTCCTCGCGCTTAACCTCCTGCTCCTCACGCTAACCTCCTGCTCCTCGCGCTTAACCTCCTGCTCCTCACGCTAACCTCCTGCTCCTAGAGCTAACCTCGATGGCTATGGGTATGAGGCTGCTGGAGTACCAGTCGGGCCGCGCTTTTTCACCGCTATTTTCAGAAGAGCCACTGCCGGTTGCCGTTGACAACTGGTGTGCAAACAGCGCGACGTCGAGTGGCTGCCTGTCGGGTATAGCGAGTTGCTGGTATTCATAATCCACCTGGTGAGAGCATCGTTATGATCTGTAGACCGGGAGGATTCGCTTCGTTGGGACAAAAAACGAATGCGATAGTATTTAGATTTTTAATGCGGCACTCATATAACATTTTTTAAGCGCAAACATACTTCACTAAAATAAACACCGTTATTCAATTGTAATCCTTAATGAATATATGATGTGCTTGTTTAGGGCATACTATTCAGATAACAACGGATAAGATACTACAAGATAAGAGAGTACACTAAAAGATAATAGAAGATAACATAAATTAATACCTGTTCAGCCACAAGTTTCATTCGCAAGAGAATATTCATATTATCAATGTGGTCATATATTCTTAGATTCCGATTCAAATAGGCGACAACTTTCTGTGAGGTGTTGATGATTAAGGAATAGGGAAGGGAGTTAGGGAAGGGTAGTTAGGGAAGGGAGATAGGGAAGGGAGTTAGAGAAGGGGGTTAGGGAAGGGAGTTAGGGAAGGGAGTTAGAGAAGGGAGTTAGAGAAGGGAGTTAGGGAAGGGAGTTAGAGAAGGGAGTTAGGGAAGGGAGTTAGGGAAGGGAGTTAGGGAAGGGAGTTAGAGAAGGGAGTTAGGGAAGGAGAGTTAGAGAAGGGAGTTAGAGAAGGGAGTTAGAGAAGGGAGTTAGAGAAGAGAATTAGGGAAGGGAGTTAGGGAAGGGAGTTAGAGAAGAGAATTAGGGAAGGGAGTTAGAGAAGGGAGTTAGGGAAGGGAGTTAGAGAAGAGAATTAGGGAAGGGAGTTAGAGAAGGGAGTTAGGGAAGGGAGTTAGAGAAGAGAATTAGGGAAGGGAGTTAGGGAAGGGTAGTAGGGAAGAGAATTAGGGAAGGGAGTTAGAGAAGGGAGATAGGGAAGGGAGTTAGAGAAGAGAATTAGGGAAGGGAGTTAGAGAAGGGAGTTAGGGAAGGGAGTTAGAGAAGAGAATTAGGGAAGGGAGTTAGGGAAGGCAGTTAAGGAAGGGAGTTAGAGAGTGGAGTTAGAGAAGGGAGTTAGAGAAGGGTAGTTAGAGAAGGGAGTTAGAGAAGGAAGTTAGAGAAGGGTAGTTAGGGAAAGGTAGTTAGAGAGTGGAGTTAGGGAAGGGAGTTAGAGAAGGGAGTTAGGGAAGAGAATTAGGGAAGGGAGTTAGGGAAGGGAGTTAGAGAAGGGAGTTAGAGAAGGGAGTTAGGGAAGAGAATTAGGGAAGGGAGTTAGGGAAGGGAGTTAGAGAAGGGAGTTAGAGAAGGGAGTTAGAGAAGGGAGTTAGAGAAGAGAATTAGGGAAGGGAGTTAGAGAAGGGAGTTAGGGAAGGGAGTTAAAGAAGAGAATTAGGGAAGGGAGTTAGGGAAGGGAGTTAGGGAAGGCAGTTAAGGAAGGGAGTTAGAGAGTGGAGTTAGAGAAGGGAGTTAGAGAAGGGTAGTTAGAGAAGGGAGTTAGAGAAGGAAGTTAGAGAAGGGTAGTTAGGGAAAGGTAGTTAGAGAGTGGAGTTAGAGAAGGGAGTTAGAGAAGGGAGTTAGGGAAGGGAGTTAGAGAAGGGAGTTAGGGAAGAATATTGAAGGGAGGATAGCAGCGACTTTAGATAATTGTAGTCTAAAATTGCTGAATAAACATTGCTGGAATATTGTAGTGTTAAGTATGATAGTTAGAAACATAAAATAGATAGAGAAATACAATAGAGATATACAATAGATAGAGAGATACAATAGATACTTGATCAGTGGGCGATGAGCAGATGGCAGAGACTTTCTGACGACATCCCGCGGAACAATGCACCAGATACCTAGGAGTCGAAGTCTTATTGTTTGTATACGAAGGCTGTACCATCTCCGGTTCACTGAGTATCAGAGAACGCTTCTTCCTAGAAGGGGCGTGGTTAGTGGGAGGGGCGTAGATGAGCGTGCTAAGGGGAGGAGCATAAATGGGGCGTGGTTAGTGGGAGGGGCATAGATGAGCGTGCTAAGGGGAGGAGCATAAATGGGTGTGGTTAGTGGGAGGAGCATAAATGGGGCGTGGTTAGTGGGAGGAGCATAAATGGGGCGTGGTTAGTGGGAAGGGCATATACTGGCAATAGGGTTAGTGTTTGAACGAGAGGGGTAGGAGTTCAGTGTAGATAATATAGTTATGGGGTATGCGGGATTGAGGGGAAATTGGGGTGCTAATGTGTGAGTGTTGCGGGTGGTGTGGTTGGGCTAGAACCTATGCCACTCCACTGTAGCGGCGGTGGAGTGGCATGGAGTGGAGTGGAAGGTGTAAGGGAGTGTAGTACGGAGTGTACCGTGGAGTTGTAAGTAGTTCTTATCTCTGTAACTCTAACCCGTCGATAAATTGTGTCTTGAAATCGTAACCCCCGAGGACTCTAGTGCTATTGAGACCTCGATTCTTTATATAGACTCTGTGTTCGGATAAAGTGGGGGTAAATGTCGAGATAAAGCTAGAAATGTTGATGTTATAAAGTAGGGTTAAAGTAGAGATAAGTGAGGATAAATTTGGATAAATCTGGGGATATAAAAGAGTAGGGGAATAGCATGGTAAAGTAGGGGTGAAGTGGAGTTAATGAATAAATATAATAAAAATAGACTGCATCAATACGACGAAAAAATCCACAAAAATACCACCCCATTACAACCCCACTACCTCCTCATTACCTCCACATTACCTTAACATTACTCACAAAAATATAACTTAGTATAAAGCGAGTGGTTCAATAAATACCCCAACTACCTCTTCAACCACTACTACCATAACTACCACTACCAACACTACCATAGCCACAATCAATACTACCACCACCACTAACACTACCATAACCACCACTAATGCTACCACCACCACCAACCCCACCACCACCATCACCATCACCACCACCATTATCACCACCACCAACGCCACCACCACCACCACCACCACCACCAACACCACCACCACCACCAACACTACCACCACCACCACCACCAACACTACAATAGAGAAATAGCATTAGCTTTGTTTATGTTAAGATATAAACTCAAATTTGTCTGTGTCCAATCCGGCGCCTCTCATTTTGTTCATTTCCACATCATTGTTGACGTCGTGTACCATCGCTAGACAAACCGCAGTCGTCGAGTCCTCGCTGATAAACGAAATGCAAGCGCCTGTTTGAATCATCGGTGTAATCTCTAAAGTTCGGCGAACGCTCCGCAGTTAAATTACTATGCTCGTTATGGTCGCGGATCATTAAATCGTAGAAGAATAACAGACGCGTTGCAATGTTTACTTGCGTTCGCACATTAAACGCACGTCGTGTCGCGTCGATTACATTTATTGCGATCGGTATTTTGTGACGTGACAATTAATTTCTAATCATTTCTATGCCGTTGCCACGGAAACAATCCGTTAAAGATGAGCGTGTAGGATGGAGAAGAATAGATAGAATTTATTAGACAATTGATGAGTATGGTCTACGTTATGGTCTGCTATTATATGTTGGTTTTATCAAATATGTTATAAAATCACAATCGCAGAATTAACAAAGTTGTTTAACCTAAATTCACGACGGAAACTCTCTTTCCATTGATAATTGTGATGACCACATCGCACGTGGAGTTTGTCTTTTTCTAAGTGAGGATATCAAAATGACAACGGTAATAAATAGAAAACAAATTTGAAATGTTGCTAACAAAAATCTACAGGTACAGTAATTTTGTGGGCATTCCAGCGAAAATAGAATTCATAAAAACATGGAATTAAACATATTATTTAAAATATCAAAGCATAAGTTTATATAAACAATATATTATTAATAATACCCACTCAAGAAACCAGCCAGATAATTTTAATTTTATTGTTATATAATAAAAGTGAAAATATATTGCATTAGTATGTAAATTATATAACTTATTTAAAAAAATTATATAAGTATTTAAAAGCGTTACATCATCTAGTTTCTTGGGTAGTCTATTATTATCATATTGATCTATAAATATACATAACATTAAAGGGGCATTCACACAGAGCTTTTTTACAGCTTTTAAGCTGCTTAATTAGGCAGCTTTAAGCTGCAGAAAAAGCTGGTAATTTAAAATGCGTTCACACTGAAAAAGCTAAAAAAAGCTAGAATAAAAAAGCTCGAGCTGTCACTTTGAGCTTAATGTAAATACGCCCATATTTAAACCGTTATTTAATACACACATATTTAAATTATATACAAATTATATTAATATTACAATACAATGAATACCAAATCACGTCGTATACGATCACTACTATTAATATTATATTTAAATCGGTAGATATTAAAACATCCATGTTAAAATAAAATTAAATAATATTAACAAAGAAATGAATCTGTCAATAAATAATAAATTTGCATAAATCAACAAAGAAAATCAGCTGTCAATCAAAAGGTTAACCAATAAGGTGCATTCAGCCAGCTTTCTGCTGACCTTTAGGCAAGAAATATTCGACATGTTCTATTTTGATAAAAAAGCAGAAAAAAGCAGAAAAAAGCTAGAAATATTGAACATATCTCGAATCCAGCAGAAAGCTGCCGAATTAGGCAGCTTAAAAGCTGTAAAAAAGCTCTGTGTGAATGCCCCTTAAGGCAATTACATTTAAATTAAACATTTTTATATATAATAATATACTAAAATAAACTAACCACTAGCAATTCCAAATCAATTTCATCAAAAATCTGCATATTAAAATATCATTTTATATTGTATAATAAAAAATACTATATATCAAATAAGTATTTATTAAATAATATTTAATATAAATAATGATATTTATTTATTAGTCATATTATCTTGTGAGCACTAAATATTAAAAATGAATACAATTTAATTTTATTTTAATAGTATTTATAGTAGATTACATTACTATCATTTACTTAAAATTCAACTATATAAAAATATATTAAGCATATAATTAATCAAATCATTTAATTACTCTAATTGACACTTACTATTATAAATGTAGATATAAATTATAGTAGTCAAAGTCATATGTAGTCGTAAAGTAGTAATTTGAACTAATCACATGATCATAATGTTCTATTTCAACGCCGGTTTTAGATAATGAAGTAATAAACCGCAAGCACAGCATTTCAATCAAAACAAAAATGAATTTCACTCAAGAATTGACGAACAATTCTGACGTTTATCATCTCGAAATCGTCTCGAAATCATCATTAGATTATATTCTAATTCGGTAAATTATATCAGACATAAGTAACTGTTTGCGGCAAACTTAAGAGTATACAAAGTAGAGAGGTCCTAAAGCACTAACCGCTCCCAGTGTGATCGCAATGTCGGTGTCGTGTTTCAACTGGTCTTTATGAGCGTCGAGCAGAGTTTCGAGTCGGCCTTTAACGAACTCTACGTCGAAGTCACCGCCGCCGCCCGGGTTCAGGAGCACATAGAGTTTCAAGTCACTCGGAAAGTGTGATTTGATCAATTTCCAATGTTAAAAATGTTTTGTATTTTTCATATTTTATATATAAATTATAAACAATGAAATTTAAAATTTAAAGTAAGCTATACACTATTCCATTTCAAGATATGATATGAAAAATATATTTTGAATCGTTAGAATTTATTTAATAATTATTTATTCAGTAACATACTAATGGATCCAGCAGAATATACGACTTTTACTGTTTTGGTTTAAATAATATCCAGAGGAGAGGTCCTCATTTTTGGAATGTTTCTCCATCAATTCCTGTTTTTTGAAGCAACTAATATTATTGAATAATCATGAAAATAAATAAAATTGCTCATTATTAAAATAATCTAATAAGCAATTTTAAAAATTATATTTATAATTAATATAATAATATGGATATCACGTATGGAATATGACAAGGTAAATACTCGCAAACGTTATCCACGTCCAAAATAACAGAATAGATTTGTTTGCTTTTTTCCATGCTTTTAATATGAGTATTTATGAAAACTATTATTATATGCTCAGTTTTTTTATTGTTAGATAATAAATTATTCTTATATATGTGAATATTACTTGTACGTTTGAGTAGTTATAAAATACGAGAATTCACTAGAAGCATAGATGCCGACACGATCGCATGTCATACTATATACAATATTATATTACTTTATAGTGTAGTATATGATACACATATCATATGATCTTAATATTAAAGAGAATATATTTTTGAAAAAACGTAATTATGTAATTTGTACAAAAGTATTGTACATTTAATTGTATTGGTATGCGTCAGCTTTAATAATTGTGGCGAATTCACGTATTTTATAAATTTGAACCTATAAGTAATATTCACATACAAATCCAGCAATATTATTCAGTGATTCTTGGGAGAGGATAACTTTTACAAATTTTACCTGGTTGTAATCCACATATGTAAATTAAGTTATCCATTCAACACGAGTAAAATAAATATCATCTATGTTGCGATAAACTAAAATACTAACTACAGGAGATAGTTTATTATCAGGAATATCCATAACTGTATGAACAAAATATTATTTAAATATAACTAGAATACGTGATAATACAATCTTTATTTAAATATTAAAATTAAAAAAAATATACTCATGAATAACTGATAATTAATGTTGATTTATAATAATAAAAATATATGAAATACTAATAAATGTATATAATACTCAGAAATTATTATTAAAATAAATCTATAAATCAAGATTTTTAATATTAGAAATATTCCAATAATCTTAGAATTTTTTGATATTCTAAAATTATCATATGCGATCATAGTTTTATAATTTTCTAAAATTGTAAATTTATGTATGCTTTGCATATGAAAAAGATTCCAAGTTGTGATAAAACTCCAAATATTGTATTGTAGACCATTCAATATAAGGGGCCTACAATACCTTACGGGTATGCATATTATATTTGCAACTAACTTGTTTCTCCACCAACAATTATCTATACACTCACTCACTTGTTATGCTGTCTACTAATATCGCTATGGAAATATTTAATAGTTACAAGTATCAAACAGTTTGTCTTCTTGTAATACTTATAAGGTTTAACTAGAGGTGTCGTAACAGCGTCGGACAGATTCACATACTATTCAGGGGACATTATTCCTTATATACAATATACAGAGGTTTTCGTTAGATTATATTTTTGATTAGAAAATAATCTCTTTCGATGAAATACACTCCCATAAATATACTACAAGGTTAAATGCAGATGTATATGAATATTTTTTAGTCATTGGTATTTAATAGAAATATTTTTATGATTACAATTGTCGTGCCCTGTTTTGGAACATGTGCCAGAATGGAATACATAATAATAACAGAATAGACACATATAATAAGCTATTTTAATGATCTGTATAACAATAAATTAAATTTGAATAATTTCATATCAATGAGATTCATATACACTCAATGATTAAAATACAAATAAGTAAATTATTATATTGATATTTAATGTTTAATTAATATACAACTAATACATATATCATCACTTATACCAAATAAAATAAATTTCTTATATGGATGCCGTAGCTGTCAAATAATTGATAAATAAACATTCCAATCAAAGAAATATAAATATTGAATTTATCACATGTTATAAATATAAATAAATATCATAAATGATAATTATATATATATATATATATATATATATATATATATAATCTGCATATAAAAATACTCAGATTAATAATTATGGTATTCTGAATATTCAAATATATTTTTTTAATTTGAATTTGAATAACCACTCCCCGATTCAGATACCACACTTTAATTAATGAATCCACATTATTAAAAAATTAAAAATTATTATAATAATATGTTTATAAATATATGTATTGATTAAGTAAATTAAAGTGTAATCTACTTACCTGTAATTTCATAGAAAAAATCTTAGTTCGTATGAAAATGTATTGTTCCCTCACCCTTTGATTATACGATTAAGGATACTTTATGGTATATTTAAAATTATTAATAATTTATTTATTTTCGAGAAAAGTTTGATTTTACTTTGCGATCCCCTTCATCAAAAAAATGTTCATTTTTAAGGAATGCTTATCCAGGATTTACAGTATATTAAATTTAATATATATACATTTAAATAATTTATTAATGACAATCTTTATGATAATCATATTTATTTACTAATTCATGAATATTATATAAAAATCTCGAGAGATAAATTTAAACCTGAAACCGTATTTATCGTTATTGATTAAATCATTAATAATGAAATTTCAATAATAAATCGGATTTTTGAGTTTGAAATTCCAATAGATATACTGGTTATGATCATATTAGAGTAGATTCCTGTTAAGAAATAAATTTATATTATTAATAATATACAAAGAGTTGTGATAATTTACAGTTGATAAAATAGCATTATTAATATTATTATCAATTCTAATTATTAAGTATTACTGATGATGAAAATGTGGCTAGGTAGCTGCGTTGCTTATGTTAGTAAGTTTAACATCATTGTGGAAAATACCAATTTCTAACTTTATATTACAAGTAATTAATGAAACTATATTTGTAATATTGTATACAAATAATTGTATTAATATATAAATGATGAAACTATATTTGTAATATTGTTTATAAATAATTGTATTAATATATAAATGATATACACAGGTTTAGGTTAACCTATATATATCCTATAGGATCTCTAATTACAAACATATGATAATGTATCATTAATATACTATAATCATTATTTTGTATATCTTTATATATTAATTTACTATATATTTATAATTGTATTATTATTAATTGTCATTTAAATAAATAAACAACACATATAATTATAAATATACATACAATATTGATTCATTTAATATACAAATAATATATTATAAACTAACAAAACTATAACATAAACTTTAAAATAGTATTTATATATTATTAATATTTAATTTACCGTAATACAATTCTTATAGAGTGATTAGTAATTAAACAAATTAAGTACATATTCATCTACAAAATCTATATTATAATACAGATTTTATAATTTAATATATGACAGATTATATTAATATAACAAACTTATGTATTATTAAATATTGTATATGATATAAACATGTACATATAATAACATTTGTATAACTATTATAACTTCATAATGTGATATAACATATAAGTGTATTAATACACTATAATTATATATAATTATATATAATACACTATATGTATGAATTCACTATAAATTACATGCGAAATTTTAAAATTGTTTATATTTATAGTAACACAAGATGGCCGACATTGCCTTCATTAGTGCTCGCTCATTTCTGTATAGTTAGATATATATCTTCATCTATGAAAATAGTAATCTCTACTAATCCATATATGGTTATAGTATTGAAAATAGGGTATTATCGTAAACTGTTAAATAAATTAAAAATAACCATACAAGTAAATATATAGCTTTATATATGTATCATAAGGATATATAAAATATTTATAAATATGTGGAAGCTTACTTAAAAAAATATATATCATGAATATTATCAATTCTCCGAAAAAAATAAAATTCGTGCATTCGGCTTAATCTCGGTGAT
This sequence comes from Osedax frankpressi, assembly GCA_964035775.1. Lineage (NCBI taxonomy): Eukaryota > Metazoa > Annelida > Polychaeta > Sabellida > Siboglinidae > Osedax > Osedax frankpressi. The sequence continues at coordinate 31,094,970 of OZ038312.1, forward strand.
GCTCAGCGATACTACCACCTGTAGATGTAATAATATTGTTACTTTTTATACATTCTAATTTATAATAATTTACTGGAGTATTGATATGGTGTATTTGCAAAGAATGAATTATTTAAGTAAATAATAACAATTATTTAAAGTATTATAATTATTATTATTGTTTATTAATTATTAATGTAATATTATATTATTATAAAATAATAAATATCGTGGATACATAAGCCAGCCAATAGTAACATAATATTTATTATTTTTAAAATAACAATATATATAATTGATGATTGTCATGATTAGAATCATTAAAAATACAGTATACAATTAGATTTATTTTATTTGTTGTAAGAGAAAATATATATACTAAATCTTTAATTAAACTTTTAAAATTTTTGAAATAAGTTCTATTCATCATATAAAGTGTATTAAATAGTTTCCTCTAATTTAAGAATATTTACAATTTATTTAATATTATACGGAAGTCGAAAATAACATTACCGTCGTGTTATAATCCATACTACATCACCATACTATATGAAAACAAAGAAAATAAAAGATTGGTAAACATTTCTGAAAAATAATATATTGTGTATATGAAAAATACAGAAGATACTTTATTGAATAGGAAACATAATGAAATATCAAATATATTATGTTCTTATAATACTGGAAGTATCTTCTATATAAGGTATGCTAATAAGGTTTCAAAATAACTAGGCAATTTTGTATTATTTTATACATAAATCTATAGTTCCTATGGATTTTCAAACTCATATATCTAAGTGAAAGTATATTATTCAATGGTTAATATATATATATATATATATATATATATATATATATTATAACTATTATTGCATAATTATAATATATACATATGATTGATTATTTATATATATATATATATAATATTATATATGTACCTCATCATCATAGAGTGTGAGCAAACAAATTAACCAAAAATAATAATATGGTTCGTCTAACAATTAAAAATATGTTAGATAATAATAGATAATAAAATATATTAAAATAGGCTAAATGACATATATATTAATACATTGTAAAAATACATATAATATATTAATACATATAAAAATATAAATATAAATATATATGGTATAGATCAAGTGATGATGTATTAAGATAATTACAATTTTAAAACAAATAAAATTTAAATAATATTGATTATTATAAAGAATTATAAAATAGATAAATAAAATAAAAAACACATTCCTTTTTATTTATTTATATCGTATGATAAACATAGCTGACAAAGATGCTATTGAATATGCAACAATTATCTTCTATCATTTACTATATCACGGTAATCCTGTTTCACCTTTCTTTACTACAAATGCTTGTTGCCATAATATTTTCAATTTCTTTGATCCGGGAACCAAGAGTGTCAAATATTAAAGTAAAACACTTTCAAGGTTCTTATTAATCTTTTTTGAGATTTGCGTGGTCATCATATGGGATTGTGATCTCAATTGTAAAAACTGCCAAAACTATGTATTAATCTGCATTTCGGCGTTTTATTTAATTTAATAGTATTCGCTTTTTTATAAATGGCTAGCCTTATCGCATATCACTTGTTGAATTGCATCATGATTTTGATCATCATCGATAACATATGCTTTACTAAAAATGTAATGCATTTTTTCTTAAAACTTTTTACAATAACGATATTATTGTAATTCGAATTAAACAAATCTTTAGTTGTTAAAGAATTCATTTTTATCCCGTATCAATTGAACTAGATACCTGATGAAAGTGCAATGATTCTGACATTAGATTAATTATTATAGATGAAGAGTCTATATCAGGTCGTACTTATGAAGAAGGTTGAGTAGTTTCTCAAACCATATTTTGCGTACCATTAATTTTAATAGTATAACAGATTTACAATTGTGAGCAATTAAGGGCATATATGTAAGGTTATATAAATTTAATTTGTGATTTACATAATCGTATATACAAATTTTTATTTTCAATTTGCCATATATATTAATTCTCCTAGTCTTGGTCAAGATATTCCCAAATGTTGACTTATATTATAGTCAAAAATATCATTTTGTTGACTACCAAAAATAAATCAACAGCTATCTATTGAGTTGTCCATGGGATAGCTATTTTGATAGTATTTTAGCTAAGCACTAAACATAATTTCTTAACGTAATGCATAACGTGTATAGAAAAAAAATTTTTTTGTCAAATCTATAAGTATATAAAAGTATACCCTTTATATTCTACTGTAAGATAATGAAGGGATTATATGACTTAGAAAAAGTTCGAGTTTTTGATCAAGGGATACAATGTAGTCTGAAAATATATTATTTGACATATATAACTTTCAGAACTTAATAAAATTATAGAACCTATACTATACCGAGATATTTCGTTTTCATCTTTTGATATAACTTTTTCGTAAAGTTAATTTTCAGTTTTAACGCATGACCCGCAATTATAGATAAATATTTACATTGGGGTTAACACGTAGACTCAAATATATAGCTTTATCTTCAATACTATTAATCCTATATTGTAAAACACGAAGAGAGTTCGCTATTATAGATGATTCACCAGCATAAGTAGTACTTTTCACTTTGTTATCTAATAACTGAATATCATTACATATATTAATTTCTCTAATATATATACATTTTTATTTATAAAGTGAGATTTTAGTTATCATATGATTATTGTAAATGTAAATATAGCAATAATACGAATACAATTTTAATTAAATATTTATTTTATAATTTAAATTTTTTCGAAGATAGGTAATCTAATATCGTATCTAAATAATTTAAAGTTGTTGGTGATGCGGTGTATATATACAATATATATATATTCTTATGATACGTGAACTATCTCTTGATAGTTTATCATATAATATTAATTAATTTTGTTAATAAGAACATATTAATTAGTTGATATTATAGTTTTTGAAAATGAGTTATTTACTGAATTCGATAAATAATATGTAATTTTATTTTATTACATAATATCGAAATTGTATGTCTTTATTTTGTTTACAAATTCAATTATATATGAAATATATTTTCAAAGTTTTTAGTTCTACCAACCTGAACATATTACCTATATAACATTTTTATAATTTATTTCAACCATTTTTTCTAAGAAGGTATATTGATATACCTATTATAACAATTGCCTTAGCAATACAACATATATTGATTGATAATGCCTATTGATATACACACAAAAGTATGTACATGTACAAATATTATTATACATTTGAAAATTATAATAATAATATATATAATGGTAGGTCATTTTGTATTCTATATGGGATACATCGAAAATTAAATATAATTGCTATGTAAATGTTGGAATCATGATTCCAAACTGCAGTTTGTTATCATTTCATAATACCAATATTAAGAAGGAGTTTTCAATCAAGGAGTTAGTAAGTTGATGCTTTGGTTGATAGAAGTCAGTGAATATACAAAATAGGAGTTCCTTCGTCTTAAACTGTGAGATAGAATATAAATATATGGTAGACAAATTAAATACCAAATATATAAATAGAGTTAAAGTAGCGATCATAAAATATCGAAATAATATATTCGTATACTATAATAGTAACCAAGATTATGGTAATATTAGGTTTATAATAAAAGTTATAATAATAGTAGAAAATAATCTCAGCTATATTTTTATAATTTTTTTGATAATATATATAAATATGATATACAAAATTAGTAAATTAAATTAATTCTCCCAGCGTTATCTTAAGAAGGGCATTTTAATACTTAACGTACTATTAGAATATATATTTGTAATACTATAATTTTAATTTATCAATGCTGTATTAATTATCTTAAACATTATACCTAGATACTAAGAACCAAGAGACAGGTAGTTCAATTAATAATTCATTGTCAATTTTCTTATATATATATATATTTTTATAGTTGTCATATAAGGTTATAACCTTGATTGATGAATACATCGGGAATTAATACATTATATTGTCATTTTATTTCCATTAATATATTTCAAAGGAAGTGATATTAAAATATTGCATTTGTTTTTATGTATTTGTGTATAACCAATTTATTGCTGAATTTTATATATGATGTTATGTTTTCATAGAACCTATACAATTTATAAATTATTTTATTGAAGCCATGGAAATGTGTTCTGTATCGGAAGTAAATCTAATTTAGAACTAGAATAAGAGTATTTTATTTTTTTTACAATTGTCTAATAATCTTTTTATCAGACTAGTTTGGCTTAAGATTTTCTTTGTTTTTCCAATATATGATTAAATTAACGGTATTAGCAATCAGAATGTGCATAATATTCAAGGTGGAATATTAATGTATATTCATGTTGATATAATTCCTAGAAGCTTCTAGGAGTTATATCAACATTACTATACATTAAGCTAGCTTAATGGCATTCGACGTATGACTACGTGTGTCTATATATTTACCCCAATAGAATAGTATTGTCATTAACAGATAACATTCATTTACTGCATTTTCATTGGGACCAAGGGATATCTCACGACGTATCAATAGAGAATTGCAATGGTAAAATTTCGATCTAACGAAAGAAAGAGGCTGTAATATGTAAAACGATGAAATAATCTTCTATATGCTGTATAACTCGTAGTTACAAGACTTGACTATGATTTGATCTTATCACTCATTGTCTTATTCCATATATGCTATGGGTATTTATAATTATAATCATAGATTCTTGTTAAACTGTATTATTAGATTAGATATTATTTCCAGTAATTCGGTATACTTAAGTAATATTTTATTAGAAGTGAGCAAATTGTGTAAAATATTAACGGTTTGTTATAATTTATTTACTACAGTTTTTATTTATGTATGTAAATTAGGTACGATTAGTATAAAAGTGATAGTTTTGTGTATTCCTTTGTTAATTAATATTTTGGTAAATTGATTTACGAATAACTAAATATAATGGATTAAAAATAGATCATAACGGAACACCTTATACTATTTGTCTAGATTAATGAACTGAATTAGATATTTTTATTGAGTAATTTATTTATTAAGTAAGCAGTATATTTATTTTTAAATGATTCTAAACGGGATCAAAGTATTATTATCTTATTAAATTGTATTGTTATGATGTTTTAAAATAATAATAAAGAAAAATTAATTAATGATGTTTAGATAAGAAAATATTTCAGTAATTCTGGATATGGTATTAAGATAATAAGATATTTTATGAAAATATTCCGAGAATTAAAAATGTAGTTGTTCATTTTTTTATTGTTTTCATTTATGAATATGAATTACATAACTATAGAAAGTTCAGTTCTTCTAAATAAATTTGATATATGCAATGCCTTCCATGGATTTCATCTTCAATTAGACTTCGAATTATCTATAAAATATTGTTACTAACTTACACTGAATATCATTTATATACACCTATTTACTTGAATTATACATACCCATTAGAAAGTCACAATCTACAAGCATAAACAACTTAACAAACATCATTTAGGAGTTTTCAAATTCTCATCACTTATTTTAGAATAAATTATTTAAAAAATTAATACGTATTGAATCCATAAGAATTATATGATTTTTATCTTCGATTTAACTATACAAAGTGAATTTCTATTTAATAGTATTTTATATAGAATACTTATAGCTATATGATGTATTGATATTACTAACATTACTAACTATACTACATTATTAATAGTATCGCCATTATGGTTATTACTATTATTATTTAATTATTATAATTATTATCATTCGTTAATATCGTAATATATTCAGGTAAGATCGAATGACTATACTTGAGCTATAGCCAATTGAAACTAGATATCATTTATAAGCCTACTAATGTTACTAATCGATCGTATACATTAAACAATTAAAAATATAATGTTAACTGCATGTTGAATTTAAAATGCATTATTATTTATTGTACTCGTTAACTATTGGCTGGAATAATATATGACTTGTTGTTATTATATATATTAGTTGATCATTGGTTATCTATCTTTTTCGGAAATAGAGACGTGTTTACATTATAATCTTGGTCATGAATAAATAATATTTTTTACTTTTTGAATTTGTATATATTTTATTTTATAAAATACTGCTTTCTATTTTATCCAAGTATGTTACGTTATATTGATTAATGTAAATAATTATATATATATTGTTTTATATTATGTTTATTAAGATCCTTCAATTAAAAACGTTTAAGGTAGGATAAACTGCTCTTATATATATATTAATATTCGTACATAATCAACTATTAAATCATTTCTAAATAATTATTACACGAAATTTAATCATTTAAATTAATAATAAATCTGTTATATAATAAGTTAAAATAGAATCATTATTCATAATATTATAATTTATTTTAAAGTTTATATAACGAAATATTTGATTACATTAATATTACAATAATAACAATTATATACTATTTGTAATTTTAAAAGCACCTGTACAATATTTCAAAATCGATGTTTAATTTATTTTAATTATTAATCTAAATAAAACTATATTTTTAATTGTTTAATATATTAATGTATACTAATATTATCAATATTAATATAATTAATTATATACATTGGAATTAATAATCAAATCATTTTATAATAAGATAGTGACATTATCATATTAAATATGCATATTAAATGACTTAGGTCTGTAAAATATCTATTAACAAATTTTAAGCCATACTCATGATATTGACATTATCTTTATTTACCTAATTTAATAGAAATTTACTAAACTATTTGGATTATTACAAATTAAATCATCACATGTTTTAGTATATTCCTAGGGTGTGTAGGTAATCATAAAATTGTTTAATTTGTACTTATAGATCTACATACCTGTATATATAGGTATGTTATAATATTAACATATATATATCATATTTTTTCTATGGCAAACTTTGGGTTACAAAAATACAAAAAATAATTTTTTCATGTCATTTTCTATCCCCTTGATAGTTTTTAACGTTAATTTTTATTTATATACAAATTATTATAAATAAAATAATTAATAAAAATTCAGATATAATGCCTATTAACTAACATCTAAGTGAATACAAATAGTTCAATAATTAACTAGAGATGATTGTATGCACATTCAAATGAAAACAAAATTAAAAACATCAAAGTATATTTATAGAATATTAGTTTTAGGGAAACATAATTTTCATCAAATTGGTGATTGTTGATAAAACTATCTTAGAATAGTTGCTTATTATTGATCACATTAACTAAATAGCAAGTAGTTGAATATGTATTAATATGAAAATTAATGTTTATCTTTATATTTAAATTGTAGAAATTATAATAATCAATCATATTTTGATCATAGTCAACTTTATAAACTGCGTTATTTACAATACTGCTATAATATTTATTATTGTAGCACCAATTAAAGTAATTTGATGTTAATAAAGAATTGGTAATAATGGAAATTATTATTTTCTGTCATGTTTTTATAGACACTAGACTAGACTAGACTAGACTAGACTAGATTAGACTATACTTATTTAATTATTTAAAGAAGCAGACTAATAAATATTAATTTATATTGTATTTGACATTTTTTCAAAATTATTTTATCGCAATTGGAACATTTTAACAACAAGTTAAAATCTTATTTAAATGTTAACATTCTGCGATATTTAAATTTACATGAATGTGCGGATATCAATTTGTAATGCTATATAATTATTCAATACAACTTACATTGTTATATATTTATTTATTTTTAATATTTGAACAGAATTGATAATGCAGTTATTTGGTTCATCGGAAAAACTAGAAGGTTACGTAATACTTACTTTATTTATAAATTCTATTTAACTAGATATTGACATTTAACAAGATTACTCAGATTCATCATATTCTTTATCTTCTTCTATTTATATAAGTTATCTATTTTTGAACTTTATTAAATTTGTGACTAATCAGTTTTTACAATAAAGATTATACATGATTAGAATGATTTATGCTGAAATGCATTTATAATATTATAATATTTATCTTACAATAATATACAATTTCAAAGATAAAATAAAATATAACATTATTTTAGAATTATAATAGTAAAATTAATTTATAGTAACAAATAATATTTCATGCTTATAATATTTTAATTTTTATTAATCGTTTATTGTCTATATTTTATTATATATATACTCATATATATACTTATATATATATAATCAATAACTTATTATATTATATAATTTATATTCATATTATACAGCTTATTACATTTATGTTGAATATGTCTTGTCAATTATTGTATTATAAATGTTATTTCTATCTGATATTACTGTAGTAATAATATATATATGCTATAGTATCTATAATAATTATATATTGCTAATTATAACATTAATTATATAGTTGGAACCATTCAAACATTCTATTGTTTCGCAAGATGATTTTTTTCCTATTGCCTGTTAAATTTTCTGATTTATTGTTTACCCATCACAATAAGATAATATAATATGTATCGCCGTAATGTAATATGGTCGTATTCTTAGATAAAATCATCTACGCTGCCTACTTTAATAAACAATTCCGCAGGATTATTTTTTCATTGGCACTACTAGTTTATAATTAGATCTATTAGTTTTAGTTATTTTGAATACTCTGCGTATAGCATTTAGTTGATGTAGTCAGAATGATAAGTATATTTCATTATTTCAAGATTCTCATTTTTAATTGTTTCTATTTATAGTTGTATTATACACAGGTTATATAATATGCTATGTTTGTTATTTTCTGTCATCTCATTCATATCATTCTTTATAACAATTGACAATAAGTATGTTAATGTTATTCCATATCATATTTATAATATTTATCATATATATGTATGTGTGTGTGTGTTTGTGTGTGTTTGTGTGTGTGTATGTCTTTGTGTGTGTGTGTGTATGTCTTTGCGCATGTAAGATTTATTTAGACATATATTCACAAGCCAATTTGCTTGACAAAATGTGTATATAGGAAAATAAACATAGATCAAGAAGAAATAAGTAATTAAGTAAAAGTCAGATATTGTCGAGAAATGGAACACGAATAAGGGTAGAAAATGGGATTTATGTATAATAAGTGAAATTAGAGGGAGATTGAGAGTGTTTTGAGAGTGTTTTGAGAGTGTTTTGAGAGTGTTTTGAGAGTGTTTTGAGAGTGTTTTGAGAGTGTTTTGAGAGTGTTTTGAGAGTGTTTTGAGAGTGTTTTGAGAGTGTTTTGAGAGTGTTTTGAGAGTGTTTTGAGAGTGTTTTGAGAGTGTTTTGAGAGTGTTTTGAGAGTGTTTTGAGAGTGTTTTGAGAGTGTTTTGAGAGTGTTTTGAGAGTGTTTTGAGAGTGTTTTGAGAGTGTTTTGAGAGTGTTTTGAGAGTGTTTTGAGAGTATTTTGAGAGTGTTTTGAGAGTGTTTTGAGAGTGTTTTGAGAGTGTTTTGAGAGTGTTTTGAGAGTGTTTTGAGAGTGTTTTGAGAGTGTTTTGAGAGTGTTTTGAGAGTGTTTTGAGAGTGTTTTGAGAGTGTTTTGAGAGTGTTTTGAGAGTGTTTTGAGAGTGTTTTGAGAGTGTTTTTAGAGTGTTTTTAGAGTGTTTTTAGAGTGTTTTTAGAGTGTTTTTAGAGTGTTTTTAGAGTGTTTTTAGAGTGTTTTTAGAGTGTTTTTAGAGTGTTATTAGAGTGTTTTTAGAGTGTTTTTAGAGTGTTTTTAGAGTGTTTTTAGAGTGTTTTTAGAGTGTTTTTAGAGTGTTTTTAGAGTGTTTTTAGAGTGTTTTTAGAGTGTTTTTAGAGTGTTTTTAGAGTGTTTTTAGAGTGTTTTTAGAGTATTTTTTAGAGTGTTTTGAGTGTGTTTTGAGAGTGTACAAGAATGAGGAGGGATGGCTGAGGTTTGAAACATTATATTAGTCGGTAATTTATAGGGGATTGTGTAGCGAAAGCATAAGTCCGGGTGAGTAGTTCTGTCATTTAAGATGAGTAGGTGAGTAGTTCTGTCATTTAAGATGAGTAGGTGAGTAGTTCTATCATTTAAGATGAGTAGGTGAGTAGTTCTGTAATTTAAGATGAGTAGGTGAGTAGTTCTGTCTATGTGTAAGTGTTATAAAATAAAATAAAATATAGGGGAGGTGATTAGAATCACCTAAGCAGGAAGCTTTTTAGCTTGCGCTTAAATATGTTAATGGTGACAGTGGGGATAATAGTATTTTAGGAAGGTGGTTCCATTTTTTTGGAGCCAGGTGGCGAAAATTTTGTTTTTTTTCTTACACATAGAAATTATATTGGGAAAAGAATTCATTGGAGGTCGATTAAATTTACACACTGCGAAAATTTTATTATTCATATTTTTAAGTCGTTAGTCAGTATTTTCAGTATAGTGAGGTAGTGTCAGTATAGGTATGTAGTGTCAGCATAGATATGTAGTGTCAGTATAGGTATGTAGTGTCAGTATAGGTAATAGTGTCAGTATAGTGATCTAGTGTCAGCATAGATAGGTAGTGTCAGTATAGGTATGTAGTGTCAGTATAGTGAGCTAGTGTCAGTATAGTTAGGTAGTGTCAGTATAGTTATGTAGTATCAGTATAGTTAGGTAGTGTCAGTATAGGTATGTAGTGTCAGTATAGATAGGTAGTATCAGTATAGTTAGGTAGTGTCAGTATAGTGAGGTAGTGTCAGTATAGGTATGTAGTGTCAGCATAGATAGGTAGTGTCAGTATAGGTATATAGTGTCAGTATAGGTAGGTAGTGTCAGTATAGTGAAGTAGTATCAGTATAGTTAGGTAGTGTCAGTATAGTTATGTAGTGTCAGTATAGGTAGGTAGTGTCAGTATAGGTATGTAGTTTCAGTATAGATAGGTAGTATCAGTATAGTTAGGTAGTGTCAGTATAGGTATGTAGTGTCAGTATAGGTAAGTAGTGTCAGCATAGTGAGGTAGTGTCAGTATAGTGAGGTAGTGTCAGTATAGGTAGGTAGTGTCAGTATAGTGAGTGTGTGTCAGTTTAGTGAGGTTGTGTCAGTATAATGAGGTTGTGTCAGTATAATGAGGTTGTGTCAGTATAGTGAGGTAGTGTTAGTATAGTAAGGTATTGTCAGTATAATGAGGTAGTGTCAGTATAGTGAAGTTGTGTCAGTATAGTGAGGTAGTGTTAGTATAGTGAGGTTGTGTCAGTATAATGAGGTTGTGTCAGTATAGAGAGGTAGTGTTAGTATAGTGAGGTTGTGTCAGTATAGTGAGGTAGTGTCAGTATAGTGAGGTAGTGTCAGTATAGTGAGGTAGTGTCAGTATAGTGAGGTAGTGTTAGTATAGTACTAGTATAGTGAGGTAGTGTCAGTTTAGTGAGGTAGTGTCAGTTTAGTGAGGTAGTGTCAGTATAGTGAGATACTTTCAGTATAGTGAGGTAGTGTCAGTATAGTGAGGTTGTGTCAGTATAGTGATGTTGTGTCAGTATAGTAATATAGTGTCAGTATAGTGAGTTTGTGTCAGTATAGTGAGGTTGTGTCAGTATAGTGAGGTTGTGTCAGTATAGTTATATTACACCCCTACCAGCTATAACCCAAACTAACCACCCCCACCAGCTTTACCCAAACTAACCACCCCACCAGCTCTACCCCAAACTAACCACTCTCACCAGCTCTAACCCAAACTAACCACCTCACCAGCTTTACCCAAACTAACCACCCCACCAGCTCTACCCCAAACTAACCACTCTCACCAGCTCTAACCCAAACTAACCACTCTCACCAGCTCTAACCCAAACTAACCACCCCCACCAGCTTTACCCAAACTAACCACCCCACCAGCTCTACCCCAAACTAACCACTCTCACCAGCTCTAACCCAAACTAACCACCCCACCAGCTCTACCCCAAACTAACCACTCTCACCAGCTCTAACCCAAACTAACCACTCTCATCAGCTCTAACCCAAACTAACCACCTCACCAGCTTTACCCAAACTAACCACCCCCACCAGCTACCCAAATTATAACTATACCAGCTACCCTCTAACCTCACTAAGCCACTATATACAGATATTCTCTGGTGAGGTATATATGAGTGTGTAGGGGTATATAGGGTATATAGGAGTGTGTAGGTGTGTGCAGAAGTGTGTAGGTGTGTATATAAATGTTCAGGTGTGTGTAGTGGGATGTAAAAGTGTGTAGGTGTGTGTAGGAATGTCTAAAAGTGTGTAGGTGTGTGTATAGGTGTGTAGGGGTGTGTAGGTGTGTGTAGGTGTGTGTAGGGGTGTATAGGAGTCTGTAGGTTTGTGTAGTAGTGTGTAGGAGTGTATATGAGTGTGTAGGTGTGTGTATAAGTCTGTAGGGGTGTGTAGGTGTGCGTGAGAAGAATTTATATTATCACATAGATACATTGTTATCTTCATTGTCTATGTTTTTTACACATTGTAGCAATATTAATATAACATTTAGTGTAAATTCTAAATTTAGTGTAAATCCATACACATACACACACAAATACCCAACATATATCCATATACATACGCACACAATGAATTTATCTTTCAAAATGTTCTACAATGTATAAAACAACGTAAAAACGTATACAATAAAGATAACAATG
>OZ038312.1:31112566-31117033 GCA_964035775.1 Osedax frankpressi
ACATATACACACATACATATACACACATACATATACACACATACATAAACACACATACTCACCCATACACACACTCACTCACACTCACACACACACTCACACTCACTCACACACACACTCACATACCATAAACACATACATACCCAAACCCACATACACACTATTACACACACACACATACACAAACACTTTCACACTCATGTGCACATAAGCCTGCACACTATTACATAACCACACACAATATTAACCACACACACGTACACGCACGCACACACACACGCACATACACACACGCATGTACTTGCTTATATACGCCTACATACGCCTACATACGTCTACATACGCCTACACATGCCTACATACGCATGCATACGCCTATACACGCCTACACACATCAACATACGCCTATATACGCCTATACAAACCTATACACGCCTATTCACGCCTATACACGCCTACACACGCCTACACACGCCTACACACGCCTACACATGTCTACATTGGTCTACACACGCATATACACGCCTACGCAGGCCTATACACGCCTACACACATATACACACGCCTATACACGTCTATACACGTCTATACACGCCTGTACATGCCTATACACGCCTACACACGCCTATACACGCCTACACACGCCTACATACGCCTATACACGCCTACACACGTCTACACACCTATACACGCCTATACACGCCTACACACATCTACATACGCCTATACACGCCTACACACGTCTACACACACCTATACACGCCTATACACGCCTACACACATCTACATACGCCTATACACGCCTATACACGCATACACACACCTACACACACCTACACACGCCTACACACGCCTACATACGCCTATACACGCCTACACACGCATACACACACCTACACACACCTACACACGCCTACACACGCCTACATACGCCTATACACGCCTACACACGTCTACACACCTATACACGCCTGCACACGCCTATACACGCCTACACACATCTACATACGCCTATACACGCCCAGACATGCCTACACACATCTACATACGCCTATACACGCCCAGACACGCCTACACACATCTACATACGCCTATAGACGCCCAGACACGCCTACACACCTATACAAGCCTACACACACCTACACACACCTACACACGCCTACACACGCCAACAGACCTCTACTACGAAATCAATAATCTATTCGATCCTAATTTTCACCGTTAAAATGTATTCTATTTCTTCGCTTTTTTATGCAACACGTGTTTTGTTTATCTTTATGTTTATCTTTGTGACCTTATCTCTATAGACTAGTACTTGTCCGACAGCAGTGGTAGGAATATCTTCATCATTATCGATTGCTTATGTAATATTACAAATAACATATTCATATTCAGTATTGTCTTTATCTATGATCTATATCTATTATTTCTATCTATAATCTCTATATATTATCTCTATCTATAATCTCTATTTATTATCTCTATCTATGCTCTCTATCTATGATCTATCTATGCTCTCTCGATGATCTCTATCTATGATCATTATCTATGATTTCTATATTTAATCTCTATTTATGGTCTCTATCTATGACCTCTATCTATGACCTCTATATATTACCTCTATCTATGATCTCTATCTATGATCTCTATCTATTATATCTATCTATAACCATTATCTGTGATTTATATCTATGATATCTATCTATGATCTCTATCTAAGATCTCTATTATCCTTATCTATTATCATTATCTATAATATCTATATATATGACCTCTATCTATAATCTCTATCTAGTATCCCTATCTAAGATCTCTATCTCTGATATCTATCTAAGATCTCTATATATGATCTCTATATATGATCTCTATATAAGATCTCTATCTAAGATCTCTCTCTATTATCCCTATCTAAGATCTCTATTATCCTTATATATAATATATATATATGACCTCCATCTATTATATCTATCTATAATCTCTATCTATAATCACCATTTAAGATCTTTATCTATAATCTATATCTATATTCACTATCTATGATCTATATCTAAATTCTCTATCTATAATCACTATCTAAGATCTCTATCTATAATCTCTATCTATATTCTCTATCTATAATCACTATCTAAGATCTCTATTATCCTTATCTATAATATCTATATATACCCTCCATCAATTATATCTATATATAATCTCTATCTATATTCACTATATATGATTTCTATCTATGATCTCTGTGTATGATTTATATTGTGTAATTTAAATTCAAATTACCTTAATAATTGATTTTAAACAAGATTAAATATGAGGTGTTCTAGTATAAATAGATGAATATATATATTTAGATGTATATTTAGATGTTTATTCAGATGTATATTTATGTATTAAAATCAATATGAACATATAAGTCAAGTAATATATTTAATATACTTTATATTTATATGATAATTTATAATCATTTTGCAGGCTTACAAACAGAGTAATAAATTGTTATATCAGAGCATATTATTACTTTCACATACTGATAAGCTCATAATTTAACAATATCTATAAGATAGACAACATATATTGTCTATATATTTTATATAAAATGAAAAAATAAACTAATCATTAATATTATTATTATTATTATTCTATCTATATCATATAAACCAACTCGTTTATCATAATATATATAAATAGTATATATTATATATATATATATATATATATATATATATATTATATTGTTTATTATCTACTGATTAATATAATAATATATATATATATATATATATATATATATATATATAAGTTACATATATTTATATATTTCCACCAAAGCAATAATAATGTAGAATTATTTTTTACAAATCAATAAATAAATATTTTACACAGATCTACTCAGCCAGACACACCTATATAGGCCTACACCCTATATAGGCCTACACACCTATATATGCCTACACACCTATATAGGCCTACACCCTATATAGGCCTACACACCTATATATGCCTACACACCTATATAGGCCTACACCCTATATAGGCCTACACACCTATATATGCCTACACCCTATATAGGCCTACACACCTATATAGGCCTACACACCTATATAGGCCTACACACCTATATAGGCCTACACACCTATATAGGTCTACACACCTATATAGGCCTACACACCTATATAGGCCTACATACCTATATAGGCCTACACACCTATATAGGCCTACACACCTATATAGGCCTACACACCTATATAGGCCTACACACCTATATAGGCCTACACACCTATATAGGCCTACACACCTATATAGGCCTACACACCTATATAGACCTACACACCTATATAGGCCTACACACCTATATAGGCCTACACACCTATATAGGCCTACACACCTATATAGGTCTACACACCTATATAGGCCTACTCACCTATATAGGCCTACTCACCTATATAGGCCTACACACCTATATAGACCTACACACCTATATAGGCCTACACACCTATATAGGCCTACACACCTATATAGGCCTACACACCTATATAGGTCTACACACCTATATAGGCCTACTCACCTATATAGGCCTACTCACCTATATAGGCCTACACACCTATATAGGCCTACACACCTATATAGGCTACACACCTATATAGGCCTACACACCTATATAGGCCTACACACCTATATAGGCCTACACACCTATATAGGCCTACACACCTATATAGGCCTACACACCTATATAGGCCTAAACACCTATATAGGCCTACACACCTATATAGGCCTACACACCTATATAGGCCTACACACCTATATAGGCCTACACACCTATATAGGCCTACACACCTATATAGGCCTACACACCTATATAGGCCTACACACCTATATAGGCCTACACACCTATATAGGCCTACACACCTATATAGGCCTACACACCTATATAGGCCTACACACCTATATAGGCATACACACCTATATAGGCCTACACACCTATATAGGCCTACACACCTATATAGGCCTACTCACATATGCTTTATCATATCTTAGTCCAATTTCGTTTGCATTTTCGCTGACCTTTCAACTTAACTTCCGACCTGACGAAACATATTTGATTTCTTAGTCGATCCCTCAAATCTCATCGCTGACTTGGGTAACAACTGTGATCCCCTTGGTTGCGGTGTTGGCTTTAACAGCTGCCAAGGATGCAATCGACGATATCGTTAGTGAGCCTTTGGTATCCTATAGCAACCATTTCAATAATACTCTCCTAGCAACTACCTCGACCGTGCTTCCCTAGCAACGACTTCAATAATATGCTTTCTTGCATCCGTCACCATAGCAACGGCACCGTAACGACAACCTGGTGAACAACCGGAAAGTGAAACTGCTGCGCAACGGTCAACTCATACAGGAAGTTTGGCACAGAGTTGTTGTAGGTGACATCATTAGAATGGAGAACAATCAATTTGTGGCGGTCAGTAGGGG
>OZ038312.1:31122233-31167233 GCA_964035775.1 Osedax frankpressi
TAACAAGTACTTACCTTGTCTGAGTGATTTGACTTCTTATTTAGATATATTATATATATATATATATATATATATTTATTTATATTATACCCTATGAATCGATTCTAAATTGTCCCGTTCACTAATTCCTTCATAAACACTCTAAAATTCCTTTCTCTCTCTCTCAGAAGCACGATATAGTTCATCCGTCTCCCTCCTATTCAATTTCACCAGCTCAAATGCGCCCAATTTACCACTCCCACACTTACTTGCACTCCATTCGCAGAGAGACCAACTTAAAGGTAAGGCAAGCATTACAGTGCACCGCAGGTATGGAAGACGACATGGGTCTCTATCGACAATTCAATGGTTTCTATTGAAACAATCCTACTTACAAACCTTATATTCCATCGCGTAATACTTCACATCTCATCTAATTCCATCTATTGGATTAGCAACAAAACTAATACCTACTCCTACACCCACGCCTACATCTACACTTACACTAATACCTACACCTATTCCAACATCGACTCCATCATATGACCTGCTTAACTTTTTTCCATATTTGCTGACGATACAAACTATCTAGAAGAAGAAAATACTTTTACAAACCAAACCAATAAAAGAGGAACTTAATCATCTTATAAAATGTGTCCATGATGAAAAATTAGTCATTAATAGAAAACAAATATTGGTAATTGACTTAAACTTTAAATATTCTGATATCGACCTTTACATAAATATTAAATGTCCCCAGAATAATCAAATTTCAGTAATTGTAATCAAGGCAACCTAAATTGGAAACTGCATATTGGTGATGTTAAAAATAAAATGCTGAAATTATCGAAAACCTATCTAATATATTAGTAGGTTAACTATGAGAATGTTACATAGAGCATTATCCCCAACATAAGTTATTGTATAGAAATGTTCAACTACGCGTACAACTCCAATATCGAATGTCACGAATGACTCGATAATAGACACTCGAAGGGTATAGACAGGAAGTGTCGGATGTACCGCTCATCTTATCTCTTTAGGGACGCTTGACAAATCACAATTGATGGCATCCGCAAGACTTAATTTTACATTGCAATTACTTAGATTAACTTTTACGATCTATAACTAATCTTAAGAAATTTAAATTATTATAGTATAATATTATATTATAGCTTGTAATTAATAATTATTGAGTTTGTGGGTTTTATATATGTAAGTAATGTGTAATGAGGAATATGTTTACTATATATATGTAAGTAATGTGTAATGAGGAATATGTTTACTATATATATGTAAGTAATGTGTAATGAGGAATATGTTTACTATATATATGTAAGTAATGTGTAATGAGGAATATGTTTACTATATATATGTAAGTAATGTGTAATGAGGAATATGTTTACTATATATATGTTAGTAATGTGTAATGAGGAATATGTTTACTATATATATGTTAGTAATGTGTAATGAGGAATATGTTTACTATATATATGTTAGTAATGTGTAATGAGGAATATGTTTACTATATATATGTAAGTAATGTGTAATGAGGAATATGTTTATAATATATATGTAAGTAATGTGTAATGAGGAATATGTTTAATATATATATGTAAGTAATGTGTAATGAGGAATATGTTTACTATATATATGTAAGTAATGTGTAATGAGGAATATGTTTACTATATATATGTAAGTAATGTGTAATAATGAGTATGTTTACTATATATATGTAAGTAATGTATAATGATGTTTACTATATATAAGTAAGTAATATATAATCATGATTATGTTTAATGTATATACTACTCTTAGAATATATTATATTTTATTAGGAATTAAGGGATTTATTAGATTTATATATACTTGCATATAAATATGATTGAATGTATGTGAATATTATATGCTACTATTATATTTTAATTATCATAATTACAATGCTTTGTACAAATTCTAATTTCATCTTAATTCAGTTAGTCATTAGTCTTATTTAAGGACTTATTTTCATTGAATCAGTAGTTTGCTACTACATTTAGAGGTGATTCATTTTGTAATTATAACGTATCATTGAATAAATCACGCAGCATTACGAAATCGTATTATTGTTATTGATTTATATTCCTCTCTCTAACTATTGTAAATATGTTGTATCGGTTGTAGTGGATGTCGCTTTAATAGAATATCCAGTCGACCTATTTCTCTGGGGTTTGGGTTTCGCCCACGATCTTCTCCGTGACCTCCCACTCAAGATAATATCCATGCAATTATTACAATGATTAGTATGGAAGATATCTTATCACATATATATATATATATATATATATATATATGATAAGATATCTTCCATACTAATTATTGTAATAATTGCATGGTATAGGTAAAACACTAATCAGTAAGCTGATACTTTACTTAATATCCTTTCAATGAAATCTATTACTTCTTTTCTAGTTATTTATTTGACAGAGTCGACTAGCCATCATTTCTTTGTTTCATAAATAATTATAAGATCTAATATGTGAAATTATTTCTGCCTCCATTACCACAACAATCATTTCTAGAGTGATGATCTTTAATTCGCACCCCGCATCGATACACCACCTAAGTTTAAACCACTAGCACCGCATCTAACTCTACATCTATACACCTAGACATACAACATTTTCCCCACCTCTTCTAGAACCCCACCTCTTCTAGAACCCCACCACTACTACTAGCTCTATAGATAGCCTCCGATATACACCGCATCTCTTATTATTGTGATAACCACGCCCTCTTTCCATAGCTTCTGTGGTCTGCGAACCACCGAACAATAATTTAAATGCTTTTAAAGGAGTTATGGAATTTAATGGAAAGGTTTGTATTCGAATTTCATTATCACTAATACTTCATATTGTATTAAATGGATACTTAAGCTGTACACACACACACGCAAACGCACACGCAAACGCACACACAAACGCACACACATACACATACAGACACACACCAATATCTATATACTGACTTACGCATGCACAAATTCACTCACCCACCCACTCACTCACTCACTCACTCACTCACTCACCCACTCACTCACTCACTCACTCACTCACTCACTCACTCACTCACTCACCCACTCACTCACTCACTCACCCACTCGCTCACTCACTCACTCACTCACCCACTCACTCACTCACTCACCCACTCGCTCACTCACTCACTCACTCACTCACTCACCCACCCACTCACTCACTCACTCACTCACTCACTCACCCACTCACTCACTCACTCACTCACTCACTCACTCACTCACTCACTCACTCACTCACCCACTCACTCACTCACTCACCCACTCGCTCACTCACTCACTCACTCACTCACTCACTCACTCACTCACTCACTCACCCACTCACTCACTCACTCACCCACTCGCTCACTCACTCACTCACTCACTCACTCACTCACTCACTCACTCACTCACTCACTCACTCACCCACTCACTTACTCACTCACCCACTCACTCACTCACTCACTCACTCACTCACTCACTCACTCACTCACTCACCCACTCACTCACCCACTCACTCACCCACTCACTCACCCGCCCATTCACCCACCTACTCACCCACTCACTCACTCACTCACCCACTCACTCACTCACTCACCCACTCACTCACCCACTCACCCACTCACTCACTCACACATCTAGAGGTATTCCCTGGACAACTCGCAGATGCTGTACAGAGGGTGCGTATTACGTAACACTCCTTGGTGTTACGGACTCGTTGTGTTTGCCGGCCGAGACACCAAACTCATGATGAACAGCGGAGAGACCACCTTCAAACGTACTCATATCGATCGTCTCATGAATTTCCTGATAATGGGGGTTAGGACATTAAGTACATTAAGTACATCGAGGACATTGTTTAGTTCACGTTAAATTGCCGATATTTTATTTATGAAATTTTATATTTAGATTTGCTGACTTGCAATTTTAGAAATAATAATCAATTGAAGACGTTGATAATTTATTTATTGCCCTATTCTTTTGTGATTGGTGTGGTGAGTAATACTCAGTAACTGATTTGTGTTTAAATCATCAAATTTGTTCTATGTGTATTTCTGAAAATATTCTACTTTAATATTTTAATTCATCTTCTGTTTAAAATTATAATTTAATATTCTATTATTATTTAAATTTAATTTGAGACAATAATTAGCTTCTAAATCTGATTATTTTGTATTTATATCAGCTTCATATAATATCTTACAGAATTATAATTTTGGTATACATATCAAAGTGTGTTTTCACTTTTTAAAATTTTATAAATTTGACTCAAATTTGTGCATAAATCATTTACCTCGAATTATCCGAGATAAACGAACTTAAATTATCATATGGTATCCATTTTTATTCAAACTAATTTACAAATAGAATTCATAGAATTTTACTTTAAATTTTAGAGGTCAAATATTAATTTTTAGTATGAATCTATTATCTTTGTATAAATGATTATTTTTGTATCTAATTATTTATTATTTACTAAAAATCATTATTAAAATTAAAGAATACAATATTATTTGGTGCAAAATTATAGTAACTTATTAGGAAAATAATGAAAGTAATGAAATCTTAAATATATATATATATATATATATATATGATTATTGGTAAATACAAATTTATATTTAGTAATATTTCAAATTAAGTTTATAAAAAATTCAAGTATAATAATTCTAAAAAAGTTAATAGGTTTCTCAAATATTTAGCTAGAATCTTTCGATCAAAAATAATTTGAGTCAATTTTATGCATGTTCAAGACACTCTTTTGGAATAATTATTTTCAATTTAATTAACAATTCAATTTATTTATTATTACTCAATATAGTAATCTTGTTTTATAATATTAATATAAATATAAACAAATATAAGAAATTAATTAATTAATTAAAATATTGGACCCAGTATATACATTTGAAAATATGTATTATGAACATTTAAAAAAGACAATAATAATTAAATATGAACCTTGTATATATGAATTTAGATAATTGTAATATTAATTTATTTATTTTGATAATAATCATTTTTGCATATAGATATTTGGATTCTTATCTATTATATGTCTTTTCTGTACATTTGGAAGTGCTATTTGGGAGATGTTAGTTATGAGTTATCAATATTAAACCAATTAAAACTTTATTAGCTTTCAAAAAATATATAGATATATAGATATTTGCATGTATATCTATATTTATATTGGTAGTTGACATAATATATTTATATATTTATAAGCGTTTCATTTCATCTTAAAAGTTTTAAAGTTTATTGAACTTAAGTTGAGTTAGTTGCAAAATTTAACTTTGCGCCTGAAATATAATGCATTACTAAATACCTCCAACACTGCAGTTTTGTAGGATATGACTTCCAGATCATTTTGCCGTGGGAGGACTTCATACCAGGTACCTTTAACAAACCACACGAAACAACCGATAAGGTCATTATTACTCATCCACTCGCATTATATCATCTTGATCATTATTTTAAGTATAAGTTCTTCATAAGTTCTTATACTTTATACTTTGTAATTTATACTAACTATATTTAAAATAAATGATCAGTCATAATATTCTATGTATGGAAGGAGAAAGCTTGAGAATTAGGAATTGAAATATATTATAAGCCTTATATTGTCTTTGATTGTCTTTGTAGACTGGTGGAGCTATCATTACCGGTATCCTTGTATTCCTCTCTTATATTATTGTTTTGAACACTGTGGTGCCCATTTCACTTTACGTCAGGTTAGGATTCACCTGTTTCCCCTCCCCTCCCTTTCTTCTTACTCTTCTCTTCCTCACCTCTTCCTCACCTCTTCCTTTCCCCTTCCTCTCCTCTCTCTCTTTCCTTCCTCTTCCCTTCCTCTTGCTTCCACTCCCCTTCCTCTCCCTTTCAGTTCTCCTCCATACCCCTTATCCTTCCCCTACCCATCCCCCTATCCCCTCCTCCTATCCCCTCTCCCCTCTCCCCTTCCCCCTCTCCCCCTCTCCCCTTCCCTAACTCGCCCGGCCCTACAGCGTAGAGATGATACGATTCGGTCACAGCTGGTGGATTAATTGGGACACTAAAATGTACGATGTAGAATCCGACACTCCAGCAAAATCTCGAACAACTACTCTCAACGAAGAACTCGGACAGATCAAGTACATCTTCTCCGACAAGACCGGCACGCTGACTCGAGTTGGCATCTTCAACGCAACCCCGCCCACAACCGTAACTCCGCCCCCAACCGCCGCAGCGGCCATTAACACACCCCCTAGTAGACGCCCCTTAGGTCACGCCTCTAATCTCCACCATGTCAAACCCTTTTACCACGTCAATTACACCCTTAATTAAATCCCTGTAACACCTCTTGATACACTACCACACTCTCTTAAGACACCAGACCTAGCGACTTTTTACAATCATTTGTTGAATAATAAATTAAGTTATATAATATTTAATATTTAATGAAATCTTAGTATTTTTTCATATTATATATTTATTGAAATTATACACAACATATAATCCCCTATACCACGTCATACTTATCTTGTAAATATTAGTGGTTAATGCCCTCTCCCTCCCCTCTCCTCCCTCAGAATATCATGACATTTGACAAGTGTTCAATCAATGGTAAAGCATACGGAGACCCTGTTGATGAATATGGAAACGCAATGGACGTTACTGATGTTTGTAGCCACACCCCTTACTAGCCACACCCTTTACTAGCCACACCCCTTACTAGCCACACCCCTTACTAGACACACCCCTTACTAGCCACACCCCTTACTAGACACACCCCTTACTAGCTACACCCCTCACTAGTCACACCCCTCACTAGACACACCTCTTACTAGTCACACCCCTTACTAGTCACCCCCCTTACTAGACACATCCCTTACTAGCTACACCCCTTACTAGACACCCCCCTTACTAGACACATCCCTTACTAGCTACACCCCTTACTAGACACACCCCTTACTAGCCACACCCTTACTAGCTACACCCCTTACTAGACACACCTCTCACTAGCCACACACCTTACTAGCCACACCCCTTACTAGCCACACCCTTACTAGCCACACCCCTTGCTAGCCACACCCCTTACTAGCCACACCCTTACTAGCTACACCCCTTACTAGACACACCTCTCACTAGCCACACACCTTACTAGCCACACCCCTTACTAGCCACACCCTTACTAGCCACACCCCTTGCTAGCCACACCCCTTACTAGCCACACCCTTACTAGCCACACCCCTTACTAGACACACCTCTCACTAGCCACACCCCTTACTAGCCACACCCCTTACTAGACACACCCCTTACTAGACACACCCCTTACTAGACACACCCCTTACTAGACACCCCCCTTACTAGACACATCCCTTACTAGCTACACCCCTTACTAGCCACACCCCTTACCCTCACAACCCCTCCATACAATTGAAAATATTCATCCTTGTATCTAACCGCTCCCTTTTTCTAACCTCTTAAATCTCGACCATTCTCTAGTCCCATGCCCCATTTAGCGAATATACCCATATTCTAACCTCATGTCCCTTTTCAAAGAAAACGCCCATTCTATATCATCATGCCCCGCCTCCATTCAAAGAAAACGCCCATTCACTAACATCATGCCCCGCCTCCATTCAAAGAAAACGCCCATTCACTAACATCATGCCCCGCCTCCATTCAAAGAAAACGCCCATTCATTAACATCATGCCCCGCCTCCATTCAAAGAAAACGCCCATTATCGACTTCTCGGATAATCCTTATTCTGAGTCGGCCTTTCGTTTTTACGACAAACGCCTGCTGGATAATGTGATTCAGGACCACAGCGCCACCTGCGATTTCTTCACTCTACTGTCTTTGTGTCACACCGTCATGTCCGAAAACAAGAATGGTGCGTACAGATTACCGCAATCTTCTCGATTTGCAACTCGTACATTACGACTCCTGCAACTGTTACGAAAATAATATTAATAATTATTATTATCAAATAATATTAATAATTATTATTATCAAATAATATTAATAATTATTATTATCAAATAATATCAATAAATATTATTATCAAATAATATTAATAAATATTACTATCAAATAAATATTATTATCAAATAATATTAATAAATATTATTATCAAATAATATTAATAAATATTATCAAATAATTTTAATAAATATTATTATCAAATAATATTATAAATATTATTTTTGCAATTGATTTTGCATAAAAATTCATATTTAAACTCGCAGTTGAAATGTTCGACACATTTTTAATCTAGCATTCAAAATCATTTCTCTAAAACTTGTTAAAATACCTCTTCAATTCCCTTACGAACCTTCAAATCATTCCATCCACTAGGAAATGAATTAAAATCTCAATAAATAACATTCCTAATGAAGGCTCCCTCGGTAAGCTCCGCCCCTAATAAGACACGCCCATTCCTAGACCAATTGGAGTACCAAGCTCAATCTCCGGATGAAGCTGCATTAGTTTCTGCTGCCAGAAATTTCGGTTTTGTTTTCTTGGTAAGTATTAGTTATGGCATCTGCTCGGACTCCCAGCACTCATCAAATCTGACCTACCTTCCTTCCTTATACTCAATCGACTTCATTTGACCCCATGTCTATATTCACCTTTGCCCCCTACTCTCCATTTCGATGACCCCACTCTCTAGATAATTTCCTAATACCATTCTAAACACTAAAGTACAGTGTAACGACTTTGACCTCCACAAATTCGCACCTTTACCATCTGACTAATACATATTCGCATCATGACCTCGTGACCCTTATAGAGTCGAACGCCCACGGAGATCGTCGTAGAGATCAACGGAGCTATAATAGTATACGAACTTCTGTGCATCCTCGACTTCAATAACATCCGCAAACGCATGTCAGTGATTGTGAAACAAGGAGGACAAATCACACTCTATTGCAAAGGTTGGAGGTGAAGTAGTGATAAAATGTCAAAGAAAACTCGAGATAAAACTCAAAGCTAAGTTGCGATAAAGGTATAATATTAGTATAGTGTAATATAGAATTGTAGCTAATGTCATATTTACTTTTTACTTTTAGATTAAGAGTTTAATAAATCATTTTGCTTTAAAAAATAAGTTTAGAATACTTTGAAATTATTTTCTTTTCTGCAATTTTTTTGAATTCAAATGAATTTTAACTTGATTTTATACGACCACAGGAGCTGACACAACAGTTTATCAACACATAGCTAAAGATAGAGAAAATAATAACATGAAAGAACTTACTACTAGTCATTTGACAGTTCGTAATGGGTGTACTCCTCCTCCTCCTCCTCCTCCTCCTCCTCCTCCTCCTCCTCCTCATCCTCCTCCTCCTCCTCCTCCTCCTCCTCCTCCTCCTCCTCCTCCTCCTCCTCCTACTCCTCCTCCTCCTCCTCCTCCTCCTCCTCCTCCTCCTCCTCCTCCTCCCCCTCCTCCTCCTCCTCCTCCTCCTCCTCCTCCTCCTCCTCCTCCTCCTCCTCCTCCTCCTCCTCCTCCTCCCACCCCTCCTCCTCCTCCTCCTCCTCCTCCTCCTCCTCCTCCTCCTCCTAATTTAATACCTCAACTGTTTCAGGACTTTGCAAATGATGGATTAAGAACATTATGCTTGGCAAAGAAAGAAATCAACTCAGAATATTACGACAATTGGAAAATGAGATATGACAAAGCAAGGTAATTGTAGATACCACTAGTGCCATATTATGTGACATTTGTCTAATTTCATCAAACACCCGTCCTCCTACCCGCACACCATCTCGTCAGCACCTCCATGGACGATCGAGAGTCCGAAGTTGAAAAGGTTTACAATGAAATAGAAGAGGACATGACCTTGATGGGCGCAACTGCCATCGAGGACAAACTGCAGGAAGGAGTTCCAGAAACCATTCACAACCTGTCCGCTGCCGGTATTAACATCTGGATGCTGACAGGAGATAAACAGGGTTTATTTTCCCACCTCTGTCTTTCCCACACCGAGACTTTCCTATACCTTTCCTTTTGACATGTGCTATATACTCTATTATGAGGTTTACTCTAACTCTAGCTCCATGTCCTCATCTAAGAACCACTACTTCCTATAGCCCTACTATCACGTTAGCTCTGCTACTACGCAGCCACGTAGTACTTTCCCAGCTATACCCTAACTCAAGTCTTGCTCCTTGACAGCACTAAACCTCACTCTAGCCCCCCTTCATAGCTACACCCTCACTCTAGACCCTACCCTACATAGCTACACCCTCACTCTATCCCCTCCCTTTCATAGCTATACCCTCACTCTATCCTTGCCCTTTCATAGCTACACCCTCACTCTAGCCCCTCCCTTTCATAGCTATACCCTCACTCTATCCCCTCTCTTTCGTAACTACACCCTCACTCTAGCCCCTCCCTTTCATAGCTATACCCTCACACTATCCTTGCCCTTTCATAGCTATACCCTCGCTCTAGTCCCTCCCTTTCATAGCTATACCCTCGCTCTAGTCCCTCCCTTTCATAGCTATACCCTCACTCTAGTCCCTCCCTTTCATAGCTACACCCTTACTCTAGCCCCTCTCTTTCATAGCTACACCCTTACTCTAGCCCCTCCCCTTCATAGCAACACCCTTACTCTAGCCCCTCCCTTTCATAACTACACCCTCACTCTAGCCCCTCCCTTTCATAGCTACACCTTCACTCTAGCCCCGCCCCTTCATAGCTATACCCTCGCTCTAGTCCCTCCCTTTCATAGCTATACCCTCGCTCTAGCCCCTCCATTTCATAGCTACACCCTCACTCTAGACCCGTCCCTTCATAGCTACACCCTTACTCTAGCCCCTACCCTTCATAGCTATACCCTCGCTCTAGTCCCTCCCTTTCATAGCTACACCCTCACTCTAGCCCCTCCCTTTCATAACTACACCCTCACTCTAGTCTCGTCCCTTCACACCTTCACACAGAAACCGCTATAAACATTGGCTATTCGTGTAAACTTCTCACCGATGACCTCGAAGACGAGTTTGTCATAGATGGAGAGACGAGTTCAGAGGTTACAATTTGCTTCACAATATGTTATTTATCTTTCCATTAATAAAGAGTGTAAAATACAATTATGTAAGCATTTCAAAATGGTGTTTCCCAAATTATTTTTCCCGATATGTTCATCTACCGTTGAGTATAAATATGATGATTACGTAATTGTCTATCTGTATGTTAGGTAATATTAAATAATACCACAGGTCGAAGAGCAGATCAAGAAGGCAGTCTCCGAAATGAAAATCGGTATGAAGGGAAACGAAGCGATCCCGGGAGAAGGTCAAAGGTCATATGAAATGGACAATATTTCCTATCGCGAAGACGCTCTAGAATACGCCGTAGTCATTAATGGACACAGTCTGGTTATTAAATATGTCCCCTGTTCATATCCACACCCTCAACCTCATCCCATCACTTTATATTAGCAATACATGCATCCCCAAACCCAAACCTCGTCTTTGTAACCACACCCCTTAAATTTATCCACCCCTTCATATAACTACACCCCCTCCATTTAACCACACCCCTTAAATTTATCCACCCCCTCATATAACTACACCCCCTCCATTTAACCACACCCCTTAAATGTATCCACCCCCTCATATAACTACACCCCCTCCATTTAACCACACCCCTTAAATTTATCCACCCCCTCATATAACTACACCCCCTCCATATATCTACATCCCCATCTTATAACCTCTAACCTCATCTCATTATTCCTCTTATCTTATGACCATCATTTCTTATCCATTAAACATATCCCCCCTATCCCCCATATCCCCCCTACCATAACCTCGCTCTTCTCCATAAACGGCTTCCTCCATTCCAACTCTTCGTAACCATAACCATAACTAAACTCCTTTTGCACACTCCCTTTTCCCTTAATGCCATAACCACGCTTCTCTCCAGGAGTTTCTATTGGAAGGGAAGCTACAATCCCTACTTCTAGAGGCTGGTACTTTAGCGAAGTCTGTAATTTGTTGTCGTGTGACCCCACTTCAAAAGGCAAAGGTCGTAGATCTGGCCAAAGTCAACTACAATGGATTGACCTTAGCGATTGGGGATGGAGCCAATGACGTCAGCATGATAAAAAGTCAGTTAATATTATCTAATACACACCGCTAACACGCTCCTAACGCACCCCTTACACACCCCTTACACACCATCTTGTGTCTGTGTTACACTTCATACCTTATCTTATCTCTTTTAAGGGGTTTCACAGGAATTAGAATTTCAATGTAAATAGGGTTTAATTAACTTTATGACTAACAAATTAATGTAAGTTTTAAAATTCTTTAAAAAGTATTATAAAAAAATACAATTTTGTGTAAATTTTGTATAAAATAGTTGACAATGTTTGCAAATAACTACTCAAAATTTCCAAAAATAGAACATTATATAAGGTATAATTTAAATTATTTATTTTACTTCAGAAGATGATTTTGATCATTATTTTCACAGTTATTGATTCTTTAATCATTGAAAATCATTATTTTGAGTACATCAAGTTTAAAAATAGAAGATGGTGCTATTGTATTTACTTTAATTTTCCATTCAATGCTCAATAAAAATCATAATAATATCTAGTATCTTTGTAGATAATATTACTATTTTAAAAATTGATATCTTGTATTTATCAAAAAATAGCTTTATTTAAAAAATGAATTTGAATATAACAATTCATCTATAATACATTAAAATTAATATTTAAAAATAAAAACATATTTAAATCATTTTTTATAAAGCATATTCAAATATATTCAAATCTCAATATTAGTATATCTTGGGAATTTCTGTATTTTATTGTTATTGTTTGTTTGAATTACTTGTTTTCTAATTTTAATACGGCCTTTAAAAAGTAAATCCACTTGAATTCTATTGATTGCTATTTACTTTTTAATATCTAAAATTACATTTATCATTCCAGTTATTCTATTTTATATAAATGAGTATATAGGTGTATATTGAGTACATTGTGTATATAGATCTATATGGAGTATATAGTGTATATAGATCTATATGGAGTACATTGTGTATATAGATCTATATGGAGTACATTGTGTATATAGATCTATATGGAGTATATAGTGTATATAGATCTATATGGAGTACATTGTGTATATAAATCTATATGGAGTACATTGTGTATATAGATTTATATGGAGTATATAGTGTATATAGATCTATATGGAGTATATAGTGTATATAGATCTATATGGAGTACATTGTGTATATAAATCTATATGGAGTTTTTCTATTTGCGATATTATTTTTAAAAAAATGTCTCGATAATGGAATTTTAAATGTGAATATTGTTTATGCATCTTTATTGTTATGTTAAAGGTTATGCAATGCAATATATATGTTATGCCAAAAATTGCTTTTTAAAATAAAATTATACAATTTACTTACAAATATTTGATATGTAATAATTTGATATACAATAAATTCTATTGATTTGAGTACACAATTTCATACACAATCATAACTTACATTAAAGGTGTTTAATGACAATAAATACAAATAAAAAATACAATCATAAAATATATACGAATAATATTCAATTTTTAGATTTTTGCAGTTTATATTGAGCCAAAAAATGTTTATAATATATTCTTAATTTCGACCAGCAACATTTTTTTTTATGTTTTCTATAATTATATGGAATTAAAAACTAAATATTATCATAATTTGTTAAACTTTTAATTCGATTCAATATTGCATACGAAATATATCAATTAATTAAACATATTTACAAAAATTATAAATAATAAAAAATTTAGTTTGTAAAACGCAATAAATAAATGATTTCATAAATTAATATTCATCATCTGTATTTTAAATCGATGACAATTTCAAATATAAACAACATACAAACACTTTTATATAATAATTAAAATGAAAAGAAAATATAGAATTATTAATAATTTCTAGTAATAAATTATTATTAAAATTAATAAAATATTATTAAAGTCTTATTATAGATTGAATTTGGAAAAATTGTAGAAATTTAATTAGTTATGACCTCCGTTACTTCACATTCACTACATATCTAAATCCTTATCTACTGTATATCAACTTTATAATCAGTGCATATTATCTGCATATCTACTGCATATTCACTTCATATTCGCTATGCATATACTGCATTTCATGTTGGACCTCTCACATTTCCTGTTTAATAACTTGACCTCTATGAACCCTAGTGGCACATATTGGCGTTGGTATTAGTGGTCAAGAAGGTATGCAGGCTGTGTTGTCATCAGACTTCTCCATCGCTCAGTTCCGCTTCCTTGAACGCCTGTTATTGGTTAGCTAGACGATGACCTTTAACGTACTTTTGTTGACCTTCAAATGATCTTTGACATTTATACATACTAAATTTAGCTAGCATTGATCCTTCGTCGACTTTAGGTGTTCATATATTTAGGTTGTTGACATTTGTGTGAATTTAGTGCGATAGATTTCATTGTACTAATGTATCTATTACTTCTATTATTGTATCTATTGGCTTCCTTAACGTCCTTAAGTAACTTTACCATATCCAGGTGCATGGTCGGTGGTCCTACCTACGAATGTGCAAATTCCTGAAATATTTCTTCTACAAGAACTTTGCTTTTACCCTCTGCCAC
Organism: Osedax frankpressi; assembly: GCA_964035775.1. Classification (NCBI taxonomy): domain Eukaryota; kingdom Metazoa; phylum Annelida; class Polychaeta; order Sabellida; family Siboglinidae; genus Osedax; species Osedax frankpressi. Next base: position 31,136,906 of record OZ038312.1, read on the forward strand.
TTCTGGTATGCGTTTTCATGCGGATTCTCGGCTCAGGTTGATTTTGCAAAGACTGTAGATCATGCAAACACTTTTAGTACGGATGTAGATTATTTACATATTATGAATATAGTAGAACTATTGATGTTGTCAGCAAATCTCAAATAATTGATAGTAAAAGATTAAAAAAGATTAAAAAAGAATACAAAATAATTTTTAAAAATACTCCAAATGAATTTCAATACAAACCTTTTAATAAACAGAGGAAATAATAGTTGTGGATTTTATTATTTTCAAGATAATGTTGACAAAATCGACTTGTTTCATCTTTACATAACCCCCACAACCCCACATTGTGAGGTCCACAACCACTATCACACAACTTTTACACCATTACTCATCTCTCCTTGATCATCCTTCACACAACCTATACACCCTGTTGTCATATCTCTAAATCACCTTTTTGCACCCCATTACAGACCCTCTTTGACCCGTACTTTGTGAGTTTCTACAATTTATTCTACACGGCACTTCCTGTCTTAATGATGGGCATCTTCGATCAGGTTGGAGGTCTAGGAGGTGTAGTAGGTGTAGGAAGTGTAGGAAGTGTAGGAGATGTAGAGGATGTAGGAGGTTAGTAGGTGTAGGAGATGTAGAGGGTGTAGGAGGTATAGGAGGTGTAGGAGATGTAGTAGGTGTAGTAGGTATAGTAGGTGTAGGAGGTATAGTAGGTGTAGGAGGTATAGTAGGTGTAGGAGGTGTAGTAGGTGTAGGAGGTGTAGTAGGTGTAGTAGGTGTAGGAGGTGTAGGAGGTGTAGTAGGTGTAGGAGGTGTAGGAGGTGTAGTTGGTGTAGGAGGTGTAGGAGGTGTAGGAGATGTAGTAGGTGTAGTAGGTATAGTAGGTGTAGGAGGTATAGTAGGTGTAGGAGGTATAGTAGGTGTAGGAGGTGTAGTAGGTGTAGTAGGTGTAGGAGGTGTAGTAGGTGTAGTAGGTGTAGGAGGTGTAGGAGGTGTAGGAGGTATAGTAGGTGTAGTAGGTGTAGGAGGTGTAGGAGGTGTAGTTGATGTAGGAGGTGTAGGAGGTGTAGTTGGTGTAGGAGGTGTAGGAGGTGTAGGAGGTGTAGGAGGTGTAGGAGGTGTAGGAGGTGTAGTAGGTGTAGTAGGTGTAGGAGGTGTAGGAGGTGTAGTAGGTGTAGGAGGTGTAGTAGGTGTAGTAGGTTTAGGAGGTGTAGTAGGTGTAGTAGGTTTAGGAGATGTAGGAGGTGTAGGAGGTATAGTAGGTGTAGGAAGTGTATGAGGTGTAGTAGGTGTAGGAGGTGTAGGTGATGAGAAACCACATCAGATACACCACTCTCCACACTACTAACAATAATTTACCACACTACCTACTACACTACTGACCGCACTACTGACCGCACTACTGACCGCACTACTGACACGCTATTGACTACACTACTGACCGCACTACTGACACGCTATTGACTACACTACTGACTACACTACTGACCGCACTACTGACCGCACTACTGACACGCTATTGACTACACTACTGACCGCACTACTGACACGCTATTGACTACACTACTGACTACACTATTGACAACACTACTGACTACACTACCTACTACACTACTGACTACACTACTGACTACACTACTGACTACACTACTGATACACTACTGACTACACTACCTACTACACTACTGACTACACTACTGACTACACTACTGATTACACTATTGACTACACTACTGACTACACTACCACTACACTATTCACTACACTACTAACTACACTACTGACTACACTACTGACTACACTACTGACTACACTACTGACTAACCTACTAACTACACTACTGACTACACTACTAACTACACTACTGACTACACTACTGACTACACTACTGACTAACCTACTAACTACACTACTGACTACACTACTGACTACACTACTAACTACACTACTGACTACACTACTGACTACACTACTGACTACACTACTAACTACACTACTGACTACACTACTGCCTATACTACTGACTACACTACTGACTACACTACTGACTACACTACTGACTACGCTACTGATTACACTATTGACTACACTACTGACTACACTACCACTACACTACTGACTACACTACTGACTACACTACTGACTACACTACTGACTAACCTACTAACTACACTACTGACTACACTACTGACTACACTACCACTACACTATTCACTACACTACTAACTACACTACTGACTACACTACTGATTACACTATTGACTACACTACTGACTACACTACCACTACACTATTCACTACACTACCAACTACACTACTGACTACACTACTGACTACACTACTGACTACACTACTGACTAACCTACTAACTACACTACTGACTACACTACTAACTACACTACTGACTACACTACTGACTACACTACTGACTAACCTACTAACTACACTACTGACTACACTACTAACTACACTACTGACTACACTACTGACTACACTACTGACTAACCTACTAACTACACTACTGACTACACTACTGACTACACTACTAACTACACTACTGACTACACTACTGACTACACTACTGACTACACTACTAACTACACTACTGACTACACTACTGCCTATACTACTGACTACACTACTGACTACACTACTGACTACACTACTGACTACGCTACTGACTACGCTACTGACTACGCTACTGATTACACTATTGACTACACTACTGACTACACTACCACTACACTACTGACTACACTACTGACTACATTACTGACTAACCTACTAACTACACTACTGACTACACTACTGACTACACTACTGACTACACTACTGACTACACTACTAACTACACTACTGACTACACTACTGACTACACTACTGACTACACTACTGACTACACTACTGACTACGCTACTGACTACGCTACTGACTACACTACTGATACACTATTGACAACACTACTGACTACATAACTATATTTATAATTCCTATTTTCACAGGATTTGAGTGATAGATTTTCGTTAGCCTACCCTAAACTCTACACCCCTGGTCACAGAGATCTCTTGTTCAATAAAAAGGTTAGCTTTATAAGTTCTACTCTCGTACTAGTAGTTCATATAATGCTCTACCCTCAATAACAGCCTTACTACATGCCTTGGTATAAGCCCTACAACTTATCCTTATTCTATGCCTTTCATACTAATTTTGGACCTCTGTAGCTAACATAACCCTCGCCCTACTGGTAATTTAATAAGCTAAAACTACTCATCATAAACTAATTAATAAACTAACATAATAAACTCATCATACCCTTATAAATTAACTAACTTTTAAACAAAACCCCTTTAATCTTCATCAAATGTCATTTTTACTTCTACTATGCTAATGACCCACTCCTTTATAAGTCCAACCTATTTACAAGCCCCACCCCTTTACAACACCCACCTTTTATTAGCCCCACCTATTTACAAGCCCCACCCCTACAGGTATTTGCCCAGAGTGCCGTGGAGGGTATTGTCACCTCTGTAGTGTTATTCTACGTTCCGTATGCAGCTTTTTACAATGCAATCAGATCAGACGGAGAGGAAATAGTGAGTCATCATGCGTTTGGATGTACTGTTGCCAGCATCCTCATTGTCACAGTTACCTTAAGGGTCAGTAAGCACAAAGGGAGGATGGGAGGGATGTGGAAGCGAGCTGGAGAGGGATTACAGTGGGGTTGGATGGTATGATCTATTTATGGAAATTTTTGAAATTTTTAATTCTTAAAATGTAATTTGTAAATAAACAAACCATACTTTGACGTTGATTGACACTTGGCACTTGGCACTTGAAACATTACCCCTACCTACATCCATTCCACCCATTTCTCACGCAGTGCGCCCTGGAGACGGCCTATTGGACGATATTTAACCACGTCGTGATATGGGGCAGCATTATCTTCTATTTCGCGTTCAGTTTCGTTTTCTACTCCGACTTCTTCGGGTATTCGTATGTGGGCACAGCTCGTAACGTCATGGCAACAGCGAACTTCTGGCTTACGCTAGTCCTCACCGTCACCATACTACTACGTTAGTACAACTCCTCCGATACCCTCCCCGTCGACCAGCCCCCCCCCCCATCGAACAGGCCCCCCCCCCCGTCGACAGGCCCCCCCGTCGGACAGGCCCCCCCCCCGTCGACAGGCCCCCCCTCCCCGTCGACAGGCCCCCCCCCCCCGTCGACAGCCCCCCCCCCCGTCGACAGGCCCCTCCCCGTCGACCAGCCCCCCCCCCCCATCGTAACCCCCCCTCCCCGTCGACCAGCCCCCCTCCCCATCGACCAGCCCCCCCCCATCGTAACCCCGTCTGCGCGCCACCTAACACCCTCGCGACGCCCCGCCCCCAGTACCCGTGGTCGCCGAACGCTTCTACTTGATGGACACGAGGCCGACGTTGACAGACCGAGTTCGCTACAAAATGCGTCGTCTTGCCGATGAACGAAGTCCAGGCGTCGTCGTGGCAACGGCTTCCTCTTCCTCTTCCTCCTCCTCCGCCGCCGCCGCCAGACGCTCCGGAGTCCAACGTCCCGGCACCGTGTTGCGGCGACACTCCACCCTACGCCGGAGCACTAGGTCCATGAATCGCAGCGGCTACGCGTTCAGCCACCAAGAGGGTTTCGGTCGCTTGATCACCACGGGAACCAACATGATCGCGAGTATCGCTTCGACGGCCCGCCTCGCCAAACAGCGAACTCCGTTCGCCAACCACTCGAAGACGGGACGCATCTCGGGTTCCGACGTCGCCGACTCCGGGCACCACCACCGACACGCCCACAACCACCGGAACCACGCCCACCACGGGTTCGCGGTGGGCGTGTCCGGCGGCGGAGGCGGCGGCGACGGGGACGACGACTCCATACGCGACGGCCGCTACCGCTTGAAACCCATGTCGCCGGTGGCTCCCGGCTTCACGACTCCCTTTCAGACGAGGCTGACTCTACCCAGCAACTCCAAGGCAGCTCGACTTCATCATTTACAGCAGAGTCCACGCAAAATCGACGATGTCGATAAACTCGAATCGGATATCGATGGACCTAGCCCTTGTGGGCCTACACCTATCCCTAGCCCTAGTGGGTCTATACCTAGCCCTAGTGGGTCTATACCTAGCCTTGGTGTGCCTATACCTAGCCCTAGTGGGTCTATACCTAGCCCTAGAGGGCCTATACCTAGCCCTAGTGGGCCTATACCTAGCCCTAGTGGGCCTATACCTAGCCCTAGTGGGCCTATACCTAGCCCTAGTGGGCCTATACCTAGCCCTAATGTGGCCGAGGAGAACATTGGGGGATCCCCAGAATCTACCCCGAATGAACCCTCTCCGAATACTTCTGCCGCTATATCCACTAACCCTACAGCTATACCCACCGATACCAGTCCTACATCCACTACACCTACCAATTCTAACTCTACTGCAACTCCCGTTTCAACTCCAACTACAAAGGAACCCCGAACTTCCTTTACATCCACGAAATTCTAATTATTTTCCAACATAAATATTTCTATTTTCCTGTTCACTCATTTTTCCTGCTATCGACACTAACTCCGTCCCCCTATCTCTCCCCCATTAGCCCTACTATCACTACTACCCCCCAACTAACTAGTTGCCTCTACCAACGATCCACACGCCCCTCCTTCTCTCCTTGCAATCTACATGTATAAACTCGGCGATAAAAACATCTCGAGTACATCGAGATACTTTTTCCCAGAGAACATTCCAAAGATTTTACCCTAAAGAACATTCCAAAGACTTTACCCTAAAGAACATTCCAAAGACTTTACCCTAAAGAACATTCCAAAGCCGGCATTCCACTACGAAACCTAAATTACTCTTAATTCTTCACGCTTCAGTGACCGCGATTCCATCAGCCGCCAGTTTGCGATACTTCTGTTTCATTCCTCGTGGTTTATTTACATATCGAAAGAAAATCGCTCGTGTGCGACTAGCCCCGCCCCCTTTACGCCTATATAGATATAGCATATAGATAGCATGCCCCAAAATGCAAATTTACTTATCTATATTTTTCTATGCCGATTCATCGAGTTTTACACAATAGTATTATGAAATTTTGTCCAACGACTATATAATCTATATATATATATTATTGATTCCGAATGCTTTTAATTCCTTTTATAACCTTATTAACCAGCTTATTTTTCTATCATATCGGGTATAAAACGTAATAATATTATATAAGGTCTTTTTTATTTTAGTTCACATATATATATAATAAATTTTTGTTATATTCTTTTAAAGCGTGTTTTTTCTTTGATACATATATTTTTATAAGAAATGTTCAGTTTCAATGCTTTCAATACTTGAAAGTAGATTTAAACTAGAATTCTTAAATTGGTGATAATAAAAACAATTATCATTTAATATTTATTTAAAGTAATATTCAAGTTTCGATTCAATGCTGATTCAATGCAGAATGCTAATAATAAATAAGTGGTTACAGTAGGGAGATAAAGTGAGGTCATATAAAGGGAGGACAAAGGGAGGACAAAGGGAGAACAAAGGGAGAACAAAGGGAGGACAAAGGGAGGTAAAGGTATGCAAGTAGGCATCCGAAGGTATAAATAAGTAAATTTATGGTAAAAAGAGGTAAAGGTAGGGTAAAGTGAGTTAGGGTGTATGATTAAAAGAACTTTAGATTAAGGGTGAGCAAGTATCATAGACGGAGGATGATAGTAGATATGGGTTTGGATAAAATGCTAAACAATAAAGAATTGGTGGAATAACATATGTGACGAGAGCCTCAGTAGATTGACAAGGTCTAGATTGACAAGGTCTAGATTGAGTGTGTAGAGAAAGTGCTGGAGCAGTGCCAATGTATAAAGATAGTACACAACGACACTAGAGTAGTGGGGGTAGCCCTACTAGAGCAATGGGTACTAGATGTAGCCCCAGTAGAGCAATGGGTACTAGGTGTAGCCCTACTAGAGCAATGGGTACCTGGTGTAGCCCCAGTAGAGCAATGGGTACTAGGTGTAGCCCCAATAGAGCAATGGGTACTAGGTGTAGCCCCAGTAGAGCAATGGGTACTAGCTGTAGCCCCAGTAGAGCAATGGGTACTAGATGTAGCCCTACTAGAGCAATGGGTACTAGGTGTAGCCCTACTAGAGCAATGGGTACTAGGTGTAGCCCCAATAGAGCAATGGGTACTAGGTGTAGCCCCAGTAGAGCAATGGGTACTAGGTGTACATCATCTCGGCCATGTCGGACATTTTCTTTGGTATGTGTACGTGGTGTTCAAAATAGGCGGACAATTCGTCGACGTTGCAGTCGTCGGAGGTGGCGCTAGGTGGCGCTGCGGTGGCGCTAGGTGGCGCTGCGGTGGAGCTAGGTGGCGCTGCGGTGGGGTTACAGGTCGAAGCGGTGACGACGTCGGCGGGCGAAGACGCGCCGTCGACGTCGTCGTTGGAGTCGGCTTCGGCTTCGGCTCGTTGCGTTGATGTCCGAGTGGTTCGACGATTGGACTCTCGGAACTGTTGGCGTTCAAAAGCGTAACCGACGTGTCGAGGGTAAGCGGCCAGAGCTCGACACGTCGTTGCCACCGAAGAGAAAGTCGGAGTAGTCGGGTCGGGGGTTACGTAAGACGCACCTGGTCGTGTAATTTCACACGTCATTTACGCAAAGATATTAAATTAAAGAGGGCAATTATTAAATATTAATTAAATATTAATTAAATATTATTAAATATAGAGGGCACTAGATAGATATTGCTCGTGGCAAATTTGTTAATTCGGCTAATTTGATTGGCTGCTATGTTTCCGCCAATCATTATGAATCATTCTTAATTCATATTAATTGAAATCCGCGAATGATTGCATTTATAAGAAATTAGTTTTAGAACAAATTTGTGTCATAAAAAATATATAAATTCGATTTAGATTTTAAAAATAAATTCTACAAAAAAAGCAAAAGGAATCTCATAACAGAATATTTACTAAAAGCTAAATATAAAAGAACTACTATTGGCGATAAAAGTACTATTTGAGCTTTAAAAGTAATGATAAGGTATATAAAAGTATAGCTATAAAGTCACTATCGAGGTCACTATCGAGGTCACTATATAAATACCAACTACTAGCTGATGAGGTACTCGACAACATCGTAGACTCTACAATTAGTCTGGCAGCACGAATAAGTGTTCGACGGTCGTTTTCGACGTTGCGAGAACGTCGGTCGTCGTCACTAGAGGTCGCGTGGAGCTGGTAGGGGGCGCCGCGGTGCTGGTAGGGGGCGCCGTGGAGCTGGTAGGGGGCGCCGTGGAGCTGGTAGGTGGCGCCGCGGTGCTGGTAGGGGGCGCCGTGGTGCGCGATACGACGGCGAGCCGTGCGATTCGCTGGCGACGTAGAGCGACGACGTCGATGCGATCGCTTGCCTGAAGTATCTCTTTGTGGGGGTTTGGGGTTTGGGGCGTGGGATGAGTAGGGCATCGGGGGTGTGGGGGTGTAGGGTTTGGGGCGTGGGGTGAGTAGGGCAACGGGGGTGTGGGGGTGTAGGGTTTGGGGCGTGGGGTGAGTAGGGCATCGGGGGTGTTGGGGTGTAGGGTTTGGGGCGTGGGGTGAGTAGGGCATCGGGGGTGTGGGGGTTTGGGGTTTGGGGCGTGGGGTGAGTAGGGCATCGGGGGTGTTGGGGTGTAGGGTTTGGGGCGTGGGGTGAGTAGGGCATCGGGGGTGTGGGGGTTTGGGGTTTGGGGCGTGGGGTGAGTAGGGCATCGGGGGTGTGGGGGAGAAGGGTTTGGGGCGTGGGGTGAGTAGGGCATCGGGGGTGTGGGGGAGAAGGCGGGGCTTGGGAGGTGAGTGGGTTGGTGAGTGGGTTGGTGAGGGGTGCTCGAGAATATGGGGTGTAAGATATCATAGGGTGGATGTGTGTGTGGAAGGAATAGATGCAGTGGGTTGTGAGATTGAAGAGGAACATAGAGAGGTATATGTGGATAGGTAATATTAATATATAAATATATATAATCATATAAGATCATATAAATATATAAATATATAATTTCTTTTAAAATAACAACAAATATTTGGAGTTATTGAATCATTAAAATTAATACATTAATTTATTATATATATATTATATCTATATTATTATATATATATATATATATATATATATATATATATATATATGTATTATTATATAGATAAGCAACACACATAAGAGATACACAGAAATATTTTCTAAACAATAATGAAATATAATTATTCATTATCTCAAAATATTAAATAAGCAAAAGGTAAATTACAAAAAGGGAAATTACAAAAAGGGAAATCACAAAAAGGGAAATTACAAAAAGGGAAATTACAAAAAGGGAAATTACAAAAAGGGAAATTACAAAAAGGGAAATTACAAAAAGGGAAATTACACGGCTAATAAAAGTTACTGAGTCAAGGATAAGGTGAATATGCAAGTGACTGATTTGATCACTGGTTAATAAAATGAGATTAGTACAATTAGAACTGCCCGCTCATAAGGTCAAGTCAAGTAGATAAGAAAAGTAGACATACATAAAGCCTTCTATGATTTAAATAGAAATAATGTCCAGAAATTAGGGAATTATATATATATATATATAGATATAATATATATCCAGAATCTAGAAATATTACATAATTCCAATATCAATGTGTATATATATATATATATCTATATATATATCTATATCTATATCTATATCTATATCTATATCTATATCTATATCTATATCTATATCTATATCTATATCTATATCTATATCTATATCTATATCTATATCTATATCTATATCTATATCTATATCTATATCTATATCTATATCTATATCTATATCTATATCTATATCTATATCTATATCTATATCTATATCTATATCTATATCTATATCTATATCTATATCTATATCTATATCTATATCTATATCTATATCTATATCTATATCTATATCTATATCTATATCTATATCTATATCTATATCTATATATATATCTATATCTATATCTATATATATATCTATATCTATATCTATATCTATATCTATATCTATATCTATATCTATATCTATATCTATATCTATATCTATATCTATATCTATATCTATATCTATATCTATATCTATATCTACATCTACATCTACATCTATATCTATATCTATATCTATATCTATATATATATATATATATATATATATATAGATATAGAAATATATATATATTAATATTTTCCATTTGACTTCATTGCGATATAAAAATTAAGTATTACATAATTATATAAACACTAAAAATCAATGAATCAATAACTAGTGCTTGAGATTCTTATTAATATTAATAATTGATTTATTTAGTTTTTATGAGAACAAATAAATACGAATAATAAATTAAATACATAACAATAGATGAATGATTTCATAACAAAACAAATCACATTTTTGTATTTAGTTTACAATAATCGATTACATAAATATATATTTTATTTCATTATAACGATGCAAACTATACATAAATGTGTTGATTTAACTACAAACACCGTTACATACTATCTACATAATGTATGCGGATAACATTTATACTAACGACAGGTAGAGATCCTCGAGTACTATGGACTTAGTATAATCGTTGTAAAGTTGAAAGTTCAGTCTGCGGAAGTGTGGGAGGTTGCGTTACGATACATTAAATTTGGCGGGCAAAGTAAATTTGGATTAAATGTATATGGTAGAGCTATATTAGTATCGGCTAACCTGTATATGGTATATATTAGTATCGGCTAACCTGTATACGCCCATATACAGGTTGAAATAAGCTTTTCGCTAACCCTACACAATGTTTTCGCACGCATTTGATAACCTGGCAATCGACAGTTCACCAAAATCTAAATTGAGATTTTCGTCTTCCTTATTTTTATCATTTTTCACTGGTGCCATTTCTGCCTCGTAGATATCAATGTGCCAATTGTTCTTCTGGTTGGATTGTTTATTTGTTCAGTCAGCGGAATCAAAGCAATTAGCGAAATAAATCATAGAAAATCTAAATCAAACAATTTCTTTTAAAATTAAATCAGATTATTTAAAAACCCAAATAAATCAATTTGTTTGTTGGTTTCTGAGAAAATTTAACTTTTTAATATTATAATTTTTTTTAGAAATGATGATTTAACTTTTTATTATTATATATTTTGTATTTATCTATTGCCAAACCTACTTACATAAGTATATTAACTCAAAGGGTTATATTACTTATAACACCTTACTACTAAATCTATATTTATGGTAACATATACAAGAATGCTATATATAAACATATTGTTATGCCCATTTGTATGTTAGGGTCGTAAATTAGATACAGTAAATAATAAGCTGTTGATTAAGAATCAATACATGATACGATATTAAAATAAGGAATCATATTAATAATAAAATCCTAAAGGAGTCATTTTTCTATTAAGAAATTCTGGTAACCTCCTATGCAGCATTGTTTAAACTTTGTAATGTTTAATATTAGACAGTAGTGTAGTTCTATGTTAGGCCAGATACCACTCAAATTAAGTAGCGGAAATACACAGAGTGTGAGTCATACGATGGTAATATTGTGATGTGAGTCATACGATGGTAATATTCTGATGTGAGTCATAAACGATACTAGAAAGATTGTAAAGAGTGTAAATATTAAAAACGAATCATAAAGAGTGGAGATATTCAGTTGGATTAGTAACGTGAAGATTTGAAAATGAGTCACACAATTTTTAATATAGAATTGTGGCCGATAAGTTGGCTGAATAAATATTGATTATTACTCGAAATCAGTTCATAAATGAATTATGTAATCATTTATGTGTAGTAATATATTAATATATGAAACAATAAACACCTGACAATATATATATTTACATATATATATATAGTTGTATTATATATAATATATATACAAATATTAAGGCTTACAATTTACTATTTATACATTAGCACTAACATTATTATTTATGAATTTATTTATGATTTTATAATATTTTGCTAAATTGTCTATTAATGATTTATATGTATATTTATATGTATATTAATATGTAGTAATACATTAATTAGTATGTTTATCTCACTTAGTCAATCAAAACATTTTGTTCTAATAGATGCTAAGAAAAACATATGATACTTACAAGATACCATATGATACTTACAAGATACCATATGATACTTACAAGATACCATATGATACTTACAATATACCATATGATATCTACAAGATACCATATGATATCTACAAGATACCATATGATATCTTCAATATACCATATGATACTTACAAGATACCATATGATACTTACAAGATACCATATGATATCTACAAGATACCATATGATACTTACAAGATACTATATGATACTTACAAGATACCATATGATACTTACAAGATACCATATAATACCTACAAGATACCATATGATACTTACAAGATACCATATGATACTTACAAGATACCATATGATACTTACAAGATACCATATGATACTTACAAGATACCATATGATACTTACAAGATACCATATGATACTTACAAGATACCATATGATACTTACAAGATACCATATAATACTTACAAGATACCATATGATACTTACAAGATACCATATGATACTTACAAGATACCATATGATACTTACAAGATACCATATGATACTTACAAGATACCATATGATACTTACAAGATACCATATGATACTTACAAGATACCATATGATATTTACAAGATACCATATGATACTTACAAGATACCATATGATACTTACAAGATACCATATGATACTTACAAGATACCATATGATACTTACAAGATACCATATGATACTTACAATATACCATATGATACTTACAAGATACCATATGATACCTACAATATACCATATGATACTTACCATATACCATATGATACTTACAAGATACCATATGATATCTACAATATACCATATGATACTTACAAGATACCATATGATATCTACAAGATACCATATGATACTTACAAGATACCATATGATACTTACAAGATACCATATGATACTTACAAGATACCATATGATACTTACAAGATATCATATGATACTTACAAGATACCATATGATATCTACAAGATACCATATGATACTTACAAGATACCATATGATACTTACAAGATACCATATGATACTTACAAGATACCATATGATACCTACAATATACCATATGATACTTACAAGATACCATATGATATCTACAATATACCATATGATATCTACAATATACCATATGATACTTACAAGATACCATATGATATCTACAAGATACCATATGATACTTACAAGATACCATATGATACTTACAAGATACCATATGATACTTACAAGATACCATATGATACCTACAATATACCATATGATATCTACAAGATACCATATGATACTTACAATATACCATATGATACTTACAAGATACCATATGATACTTACAAGATACCATATGATACTTACAAGATACCATATGATACTTACAAGATACCATATGATACTTACAAGATACCATATGATACTTACAATATACCATATGATACTTACAAGATACCATATGATATCTACAAGATACCATATGATACTTACAAGATACCATATGATACTTACAAGATACCATATGATACTTACAAGATACCATATGATACTTACAAGATACCATATGATACCTACAATATACTATATAATTACATAAAAGATAACAATTTCAGTCAAAATCAATTTAGTAAAAATATTTGAATAATGAATGTTTTGGTTACTTATGATGCCACAAGTTGATGGAAGATATGATAAGATGTATTATTTAGATAGGAGTAATACTTTGACTTCACGACTAGTTTGAATTTGAGAAATGTGATATCAAAAACAACTCTATCCAATTGGCAAATCACTAGTCTATTAAACAAAGGCTATAATAAATCAACCTGTAATGAGGGTAGAGATTAACGCCTTGAAATTACGAACATGTAAAACGAAAATGTAAATTGGAAGATAATTTAGAAATTGGATAACAATAGCTAATAATATATATGTCTATTACATATTACATATTACATATTACATATTACAATTATATGTCTATTACATATATAACATATGATACTTCATGACAATTGTGAGAGTTTATGTGGTGGTGTATTTATGTGGTGATGTATTATGTTGTCTGTGACAAGGTCCAGATATATCTAGGAACTCCAAAGAGGCACTATACAAGTTCAATGTTCAATTCTAGTCTGCGAGTCTAGTCTGCATTTCATTTTGATAATTCGAATGCCACAGGGATGCATTACATTGAATGAAATGGCAACAGGATGAGGGTAAGATTTCATATTTCAAATATTGACAATCAAAGCTAATAATTTATTCTACCCAAGATAATATGTAGATGTAGAATGTCCAGAACAATGATTTAAACCCTAATTGTCATATTCGACAAAGTAATGCAAATAGAGAGTCTATAATAAATTAACTATAATATACATATAACATTATATAGATCTATCTATACTTTAATAATAGAGTAAAAAATGTATATGAATTTGAGACAATAAATCAAAGTGTGAGTATTATATGAAGTAGTGTGACACATCATAACATCTGATTATAACTACACATTCATATGCATGTATATAAATACCGCTAAATGTATACTAAATATTCTATATGTAAGAAATTTTATTTTTAAAATATATATTAAAGGCTTTTCATCAAAGTATGTGTATTATATGCGATTATAATTGGCAAATGATATTCCTATATAACTATAATCATAATGGTATAATCAGTGATAAGTATTGGGTATACAATACACAAATTAGACTCCAATATAAAGTATATTTAATTTTTAAATATTTTTAATATAAATGTTTATAAATGCGTGTATACAATTATACATGATTACAACTAGTATACCATAATGGACATAGCTAAGTATATGTTAATACGATCATTAAAAATAATAGTAAATAAATTATTTATTTTAAAAAAATATTTGATTCATATTGAAATATAAATAATAAATATGAGTAATCTTACAAATTTAAGTAAATACTAGTATATAATATCATATAATGTTAACCTTCTATTTATGCAATTAAAATGTAAAAATTAAAATATAAATTATAAGTAATTTTGAAATTAATCATTTTTGTTATTTATTTATAAAAACAAAGACGTCATTATACGAGAGAAATTTATAGAGAATATAAGTATTTGTCATAAATATAATATATCTACGTATATCTACGCATAATACTTTTATTTGTGACATTATATTTATTTAAATATATGTAATGTTTTTAAACCTTATTCTTTAGAAATGAAATGATAATATGTATATAATAATTAATAAATACGATAAACAAATAAAACAACACTCACACAACATCAATTATAGATTGGATTTACAGTAATAAAGTCAATATATAATTATGTACAATATCCAGAATTGTCATGGTATTATGCCAGTAATATTTGGTAATATTTGATAATATTAAGAACTCTTATAATATAGTATAAATTATATATAGTGTATGCTCAGAAAGGTATTATTATTGATTAATTAGTTTATTATGTTAAAAGATGCAGGATCTAGTCATCATAACCGTGAACATAACAAATAAAATAAATGTTAACAATGTATAAGTAAAAATTGAATAATATAGATAAATAATTAATATCATAAAAATTAGTGATAAATGGCTAAAATAGTACAAATAAAAACTAGTAAAAACTGAGAATAACTTAACAAATTTCAACAAAATATAATATAAGCTATCGAAGGATACTTTTATATAGGATATTTTCATTTTTTTTTCTAGTTTCGTTTAGGACCACTGATCTTATTTTTGAATAGAATTATCATTTGACTGATAAAGAACATAAATAACCCATGACGTAAGGAATTACAAAACCTAAATAAACTATATTTTTATATTTTCCTGACGATGGAAGGCGACTATGTTATCGACGATATACTTTTTATTGTCATTTTAGATAACTCTATCAAGTGTATGCCCCTGGAAATATATAAGTTATTGAAAAATTAATATATAATTATATTTAATATTTAGTTTAAAATTTTTAAATTATTCATCACAATATCTTGAATTTTATTGTCCAAAATTGTGGTGATCCATTAAAGCAAAACTAACCTAAGTGATTTCACCAACTTAGAAGGAAACAAACATAAATCATCAATACATATTTTGTGTGTTGGAACTATAAATATTCGATTGTATATGTTGGGAAGTTTACCTGATTCAAAATGTGCTCATTTGTTTTTATACCTATATGCATAAAAACCGTTCGTTGTATTGCTTGATACAAAATAATTTACTAGTTTCACGTTATTATCTCCAGCTAAATTTTATATATTATCTTTCACTTGATATCTATATAATAGAAATCGGTATATCACTTGATGATAATAACAAGCCAACTTTAGTAATTGTCCATATATCGCCTTTTTGATTTAAGTGTCCAATTTCTAGGGCTCCAACTTCTCTGTTGGAATGAAACATTGCAAAAAGTTTGGTTTCTAATCGAGTAAAAAATATATTATAAATACCAATACAAAAACAATGTAGATATGTATACAAGTAGAAGTAAGTACCGTACCAACAAAAAAGATTCGTTCTTCTGAATAAGAAGTTATACAACGGATACATTAATGTACCCGTTATATAACGGATGCTTTATTAAATAACATTCTAAATTGTTCATTTGACCAGTCTATATAACCAACAATTCCTCAACTTATTACATTTATTTATGGGCTCTTCCTAGTTATCGCACTATATGTAATTAAATATTACTATTATGACTTAGTGTTATATATATATATATATATATATATATATATATATATAACATTTATTTAAACTAATTTGTAACTTTAAGAATAATTATATTTAAGATTTTATATAAAACAAATTAAATAATTATATTTTAGTAATTCTACATAAACCATAATGTGTGTCCTACAAATATAATAATATAATTATGTATGAATTATAAATAATAAGACACAAGATAAACATTATCTACATAACGCAAGTTTATATTAAAAATATTTTACAATCATTTGAATACTTTTGATATTTAAATAAATATATTGTACATCCTTTATTCGCGAACATTAATTAGTAGATTCATCAGTATTTTTTACCTTTACCTTTACCTCCCGCGGATTTTAAAGATTAAAATATTAAATTACTAATAAAAATTAATATATTGATTATAAAATTGATATTATTTTATATTCAAACTTAAATCTTATATATAAATCCACACATATGTGGATTTTTGGTGAGCCATATCAGTAATACTCTTATCAATTACATTAATATGAATACTACATATATTATATATTGCTACTATTTTTTATTTAAATGAGATTAATAAATGAACGAATTGGTTGATTTATTAATCTAATTATAAAAATAATTTAATATATATTAATATAAACCTTTTCAAGTATATTATTTACCAGAATTCATCCCCAGTGTATGGTGTACATTCTTAATAAATATAAGTATTAATTGTTACACGATTGTTTTCGATGAGTAAGATACTGATTCATTCTCCTATATAATAGTTCAACGAATTTTACAAATTCTATTATAGATTATTTTACAAAAAGACATAACATAATTTAAAATAGTTTATAAAATGTATAATCTAAATTCATTTATGCTTTAATAATAAGTCGTAAATAATTATTTATTTAATATTGAACTATAAATATAAAATAACTACTTACTTATATATATTTACGTACACTACAGGTTGGATACTTAACTCTTAGACAAATAAATACCATCACTAAAATTAAATAAAAAAACATGGTAGAAGATCCGTTCGTCACATTGCTCCATCTACATGGGAACATACGCTACGAATTACTTAACAACAATTACTTACAATTACAACAATTTTTACATAATATCATTTAATATAATGGGTTATCAATTTTAAATATTTATATTATAATTTTTATTTCATATTTTCATTAATTTTTATAAGTGAATATATATGAGTATAAGCTTTATATAATATACTTAATATAATATTATTATTGTTTTGAATTAACATAATTATTATTTTGAACCAACACGTACGGAATAGAAGTCTCTATCATTTATTATATATAAAGAAAAATTAAATATAAACCGTTTTGTAATATTAAAATACAATTTATGGCTGGGTTTATAACATTAATATTTTAGTCTCAAATTAAGAAATTATTCCTAAATGAATAAATAACTCTATATAAATTACTCATATAATTAATTACAGGGTCTCCTATGTATAAGGTATATACAGGTATATACAGGTATATACAGGTATAAAGTATATACAGGGTTTATTAAAAGTATGTACACCGTACACACTATTAATAATTAAACCAAATACAGATTGTTAGTGAATTGTCATATTATGTTTATATATTAATCATTATTTTTGCTTTGAATTATAATACCTACGAATTATTTCTAATATATAAGTTTAGATAGATAAATAAATAAAATATATATGTATTGATTCAAAAATGTTATTTTACATTATATATCTTCTAGTGACATTAATAATAATCTGTATCTATGAATGTAACTTTGTGAAATTGTATTTGAGGGTCATCAAATATTACGTAAATTTCTATAAAATATATGCGATACGATGTTTATATTACCTTTTTTTTATTTAGTTGTTATATTATTAATTATGTAGTTTTATAATTGAGGCTCTACTTCAAAATAATCCTTATATATTTATTGTTATTTGAGATCTTATTATGATTAGTATATGATTATCAGCTGCTGTAAATCATAAATAAACATATTTATTTTTTGAATTTTAAAATATAACTAATATCACGTTACCATCGCAATTATAAAATATTATTTATTATGAATAGGATTCGAGGAGTAATTAAATTAATATTTTCGCCTAGATATCTTTTGATAACAAATACACTAAGTTATGGCGTATTGATGGGTATTGGAGATTCAGGACTTCAGTTGGTAAATAATTACATAGAAAAGAAAAAAAATGATGAAAAACTTATTGAAAAAGTTTCTAATCAAATTATTGATGATAAGCATAACAATGAAATGCCTTGTAATAAATCGTTACAAAAAAATATAGATTTGAATAGAGTTGGTTAGATTTATAATATGAAATAATATTTCCATAATGATAATTTAATAATATAAATTACAGTGATTATAATCGATATTTGAACTAAATTAGTGTATATATTCGTAATTGTTATATAGATTGTTAATTCTATATATTAACATATACAGTTTCAAGCATGGATTATAGTCACTGTAACTTATAGTTATTATAATATTATAATAACATTTTAAATATAGTAACATGCAGAATTGATTCCCTTTATAATTAATTATATAATAATATTATATATATATATACATATATATATATATATATGTATCTATATATATATATATATATGTGTGTATATATATATTTTATATTCTAATTATCTATATAATAACATCACTAATGAAATATACAATTTTAAATTTAAGATACAAATATCCATTTAATATTTTTTTACTCAAATAAAAAAGGCCTACATTTTTTGTTATGGTGTTATATAAATAATAATAATACTAATTTTGGTATACGATTACAAAATTATATTATTGTATTTTTTCTAATTGATATTTGTATTATTAAGGACGCTTAATCGTAACTGGA
The DNA here is from genome assembly GCA_964035775.1 of Osedax frankpressi. Taxonomy (NCBI): domain Eukaryota; kingdom Metazoa; phylum Annelida; class Polychaeta; order Sabellida; family Siboglinidae; genus Osedax; species Osedax frankpressi. The sequence goes on from OZ038312.1 coordinate 31,156,681, forward strand.
CTCGCTACTGGGCCGATGAATCACTATTGGTATACTAATCTTGATAGATGGTTGCCTGGTTCTGGTATACGAATCATTGGCAAAAAAATCCTCTGCGATCAGATCTTCGCTTCTCCTATACTTTCTCTATCTTTTTTTGCAAGTTAGTTTCATTAAAATATTTATTATATTTGAAATATTATAAAAATATGAAATTTTATATATATCTGAAATATATATCTAAATTTTATTAATATATTTTACTATATATAAATATTTTACAATAATTGCTTACTAGATATTATATTATTAATATCTATTTAGGAGTTAACATTTTTTTTGCTTCATTGTATTTAATAAAATTATAAATATCATTATTAGATATCACATTTAAATGTATATCAATATTGCAGTAACTGGAATGCAGGAAGGTCAAACTTTACAACAAATGGTAGATGAATTCAAAGCCAAATTTTGGATTGTTTATAAAGTTTATTATTATTTTAAAATTTCATTAGTTAAATTTTAAATAGATATTGTAATATTACTTTTTTGTAGTTGATTAAATATTAATTTTCAATAACTATACATTTTATATATTTAATTAATGATTATATTAATAGAAACCTGATAAACACGTAAATAAAATATTACATCGAGATATGATTATTTCTATTTATTGCCATCAGGTGGACTGCTCTCTTTGGCCTATTGCTCAATTCCTGAACTTCTATTTTTTACCCGCACATTTCCGCGTTTTATACGTTGCTATGGTTACATGCGCCTGGAACGTATTCCTCAGCCACATGAAGCATGAGGTTACTTCCTATTTTATATAGAGATCAATTGATAGAGAAATCTAGATTATTAAAAAGGCTCCTCGTTTGTAGAAACTATAATCATATTATGTCATAGGGAGAGATTGAATTTATCCCATAAAAAAGTGTATTATCTATCAATGGTTTCTGTTCATTATAGTGCAAATACTTTTACTATTTAATAAATAATATTTTTAATTATCAGTATTTAAATAATACTTAAACTTAAATATTGATACTTTCAGATTTTTCATAAAATATTGCATGTTATTTTGCGCATATCTTCAAATATTTATTTGAGACAATTATTAATTATAACCGTGAAAAATAGAATTCAATCTGTATGTATCATACATCTTTAGTAAGGTTATCATAATAGCTGATACTTCATGATTATCGGAGAAAATGCGGGAATTATTTAGACTTTCACAATATTACCAATTCACTAGGAATTAATTTTAATATGCATAATTCTAGATCGTTACATTTAGATCATAAAAAAATTCTAAAATAATATTCTTTTATCATATAATACAAAGTATAATTTATCTGAATATTCATTTGACATTTGATTAACATTTATTGTAGCACTCAATAAAAGACCTGTGATACATTCCGTCTGCTCTTTCAAACCAAATTTCAATTCGATGGCCATTCTACTAGCGTTCTATTCTCGTTCGCTTATATTGTTACCTATTTTATGATATTCGAAGAACTGATTTTTATAGATCTACCTCACGTGAGGTAGAGTTGTTAACGAATTTACCCATTTTTATAACGTACTTCATCGGTTAAAGATCAATGTTTTTATCTTCTAATAAAAGAATAAGTGAACGCCGTTCGCAACTCGACTAAAACATGAGACGAGTTTCGCTTTGGTTTATTTTACAAAATAATTATTGTAGGACTCCGCCTCTCATTTCTGGCGATGTTTCCTGAGGTTGCGTATCTTGCGGTGCTCAAATCCGGCGTAGGGGTCGTCGAAGTCGTGGGGTTCCTGTACGGGCGCCGGTAGGTTTACGGCCGCAGTCTCGTCGCCGAAGAACGACAGTTTGCTGTTCTCCGGACCGTGGCGTACGATGTAGTAATCGGGAGAAAAGGAGCGTTCGACATCTTCCTGTTTCTCGGCGGCAGGTGGCGCTGCGATGGAGGTACCAATTGGTTGCCATCGACGCCTCTCCATTTTGCGCCCGGTGGCGTTGCTCGTATTTGCCATCTATCGAAAATTATCGAAAATTAACAGAAATATCCTACATATTTAGTTATATATAATTGAATATATTGAATACATATGTAATTCAATATTTATTTAGTTACATATGAAATTGATTCGAAAATATTATGAGGGCAATATTTTTTGGGTTTAGTGTTCAAATTCAGTGCAGATATTTAGAAATTTGTTAAAATATTATTTTTCAATTATTTCACTTGACAAAAATATGTATTATTTGATGTTGTATTTTATACAGTTTTACGATTGCATCTGTAAGTAATTATCATAATAAACTTTGCTATAATATATATTTACTAACAAGGAGTAAAATATATTATTGTTATGTTAGTTTTTGTTAATATATACTCACGATTATTGAATGTAAACACGATATAGTGGCGATAACGGATATCGTTACGATTATATAGCGAGGAGGTGCTGTATTGTAACGGGAGAACTATATTTAGATAACGGGGTCTGTGTTATTGTGTTATTGGTTATGTAACCGAGCTCGGAGGATGCATCTCCCTGGTAATAAGCGAAGCTGCGGCCGTTGTGAATTCGGTTTCTTTAATGGTACCAGTATCCCTGCAGTCGGCGAGATGTAGCATCTGATTAATTAGTCCTGTTTTTATAAGCACTCGAGTTCCTATAGAAGCAAATTCATCTCACGATAGCCCCCTCGTGCGGAGTTTTAGTTTCTAAATTGAATTTAAATTTATTCTACTAAATAACGAATATAAATCCATACTTTGGTACTATGAATGGTATATATTATATATATATATATATAAACCATTGGTTTATAGATAAATACATTCAGTGCTATGCATATATTAGAGTTATAACTCAACCATAAACTGATACCCAAGACGATATTTAACATGAGGGCTACTCAGCGTATGCTTATGTTATTTGTTCTATTCTGTATGGTTTATTCGGTATGTTGTATATGATAAGCTATATACTGGTAGCACCTCGGTGAGATTGTTTACATTTGTTCAATCTCGTACCTGAATATGGATAATATTCGCCAACCGGAGATAGAACCCTTTGTTTCCTCCTCCTCGGATTTATTCTGTACTTTTCTTTCTTAATTTCTTTCGAAGCGAAATCTGGTATAATCCAAGTTGTCCTTATTAAAGGCTGTTTTTCCTGTTTTTGATAATGATATACATTGTTTTATCATAATACTATCCGTTTAAAAATGTTTACGTTTTTATGATAATTATATTTTTGATTACGCCACTGTAAACTTAGATTATAAGATTAGGAAGATTTCAAATAATTAATTAATTATCATTTTATAATAATAATAACTAATAATATATTGATAAGATAGCATGACCTCTAACCACAATATAACTTTATATTACGATATCAGCCAAAGTTATAGATAAATCATAAATAAGTAACACTGTTTGCTAATTTCTAGTATATACTCATGAACTTCCTGATAAGACACACCATACAGTCATTATTGCAATATTTATATATTTAAACGTCAATTTCTTCAAATAAGATTACTGTTAGTAATTAACCTAAATACTGACACTAATTGATCACTATTATATACAAAATTGAAATAATTATATTAAGTATTACCAGTGAGCAAGATTCCTATATAACACATAGCAACGTCATACCAACACTCCCTTTAAAGATGCTTATCATGTATTATAGATTAACTCGACAAATGGAGATAAGTGAGAAAGAGATATTCACCAACGGGATTATTATTTTGGTTGGCGAGGATATTATTTTAAACCAATATTAGCAAAGTAAATTCCATAAGAGATGGTTTATAATCGAAAAGGTTACGCTATTAAACTTTCAATGTTGTTATCAAAATGAAATACCTAAACTTGTAATTTATAGGTATTATCTAATAAGGAAATTATGCGGATCTACAAAGGAGTTAATCAAAAAAGTTATACAAATATAATTATGAAGTATTTGAAAATATATTATGTTTAATGTTATAGCAAGTAGAGTTCAGTAATAACTTATATGCATGTTTATATGAATAGTAACATATTGACTATATAATATGGTGAATGTAAGTTGTTTGCAGATATTGTAGATGCTGTAATGAAATATATTGAATTTATTAATATAAAGAAATATAGATTCGGTTCAGGGTAATACAATACATCCGATAAAAAAGGAAATATATGATTAGATTTTATGGTATAGTTAATTATATATATATGATACGTTTAAAAAATAGAAAGTACAAGATAATAAATAATAATAGTGTAATCTTCTATTAAAATAACATGACAAATAAATGAAGATAGATGTATAATTAATGAAAAACAGGTTAAAAATATAGATTTATATGAAATTTATAAATTATTTATAGAAGATATATAAAACAATTTATTTTAAGTAATTGATATATTTCAATTATTTACTTTTATTGCGTTAACTAAAGTTGTAATTCTGGTGCATTACTTGAGTATGTTGATAGTACAATATCACCAAATATTATATATTTTATTCGAGAAAGAATAGATTAATATGGAGAAGGTATTGAGTGAGAAAAGTAGCATTGAAATAACATAGTCTTTAAGGACTCCAAAATGTGTTTTAGTTATGGATTATAGTTAATTTATCATTTTAGAAACGTGTAAATTTATGTTTTTATGGAAAAGTGTGATTATTGAATATTTTAGTATGTGGGTTATATGCCCAGTCACTAGTGATATGTTTATAATGTCTTTATAAATTGGAACTATGGTGGACGATACTTTTAAGATACAATTAAAAGAGTTGTATCATTTGATGAACATGATTTTGCAGTAGTATTGAGATCATGTAAATTAGGCTGGTAGAAAGATCATTCGTGAGTACGGTATAATATTGAGTATAATATGGGTTATTTTAAGTTTTTATTTTAGAGTTTGTTTTATTTGAATTTTTAGTATTTTGTTGTTAATAAGTTGAAATTATATATATATATATATATATATATATATATAATTCACAGTATAACATAGTTTGATAGTGCATGTATATAGTAATACATCTTTACCTTATTTTGACGAGATTTTCGTTGCAGTTTCTGAGGAAGGTTAAAGGTTGGCGGTCGTCTGAGATTTCTCAAGTCTGCGATCCCATACTCGTAGTAATGGTGTGGTGGCGGAGTAGTGGGTGTGGGCGGGGAAGGGGGCGGGGCTACCGGAGATCCGATGAACGAGTGGAGCGGCGACACTTCTCGGTAGAGATGCACGGGACGTGTCCTACCAATAATATAGTATTATGCAACGAGTAGCGCACCCTCACCCTCACACTCACCCTCTCTCTCACTCACACCCTCACCCTCACCCTCACACCCACCCTCACCCTCACCCTTATCCTCATCCTCACCCTCATCCTACCCTCACCCTCACCCTCACACTCACCCTCTCTCTCACCCTCACCCTCACACTCACCCTCACCCTCACCCTTATCCTCATCCTCACCCTCATCCTCACCCTCATCCTACCCTCACCCTCACCCTCACACTCACCCTCTCTCTCACCCTCACCCTCACTCTCACCCTCACCCTCACACTCACCCTCACCCTCACCCTTATCCTCATCCTCACCCTCATCCTCACCCTCATCCTACCCTCACCCTCACCCTCACACTCACCCTCTCTCTCACCCTCACCCTCACTCTCACCCTCACCCTCACCTTTACACTCACCCTCACCCTCACCCTCACTCTCACCATCACCCTCACCTTCACACTCACCCTCACCCTCACCCTCACTCTCACCCTCACCCTCACCCTCACACTCACCCTCACCCTCACCCTTATCCTCATCCTCACCCTCATCCTCACCCTCATCCTACCCTCACTCTCACGCTCACACTCACCCTCTATCTCCCCCTCACCCTCACCCTCACCCTCACCCTCACTCTCACACTCACGCTCACCCTCACTCACACATGACCCTCGCCCAGTAATATCTAACCCTAAATATTTTTTAAAAATCGTGACATATAAAAGTTTTTCGATTTGGTAACTATATGATAATTAGAATGTAACTATGATGTAATTATAATATATATATGACGTAATTAGAATGTAACTATGACTTAGTTAAAATGTACAATAATGACCTGCTGCTATCGTGCCAAACGGAATTTGTGCTAGGGAACGGTACGCCATCGCTTCTAGAAGTCACCAAGCCGTATTCCGTTTGGCCTAGAGGTCTAGGACCGTGCAGGCTGTCGGGGGATAGGAGGGTTCGCTGAGAATGTGGGTTGATGCATATGATAAATCAAATGACGTGATAAGATAATCCAAATTGTTGGAGTCTAAAAAGTGACAATTTCAATTGGTGACTATCTTCAATATCTTCACTTTTTATTAAAGTATAAAGTATTTAATATATAGAAAGCATACGATTATAAAATATCAAACTCAGTTGTGAAAAGATAACACGGCTAATGACTAAATGAATCTAGTGTAATATTAATAATGTAATTGATATTCGAAAGGTGAAAGTTTAAACCTAGATTTAAATTCTCGGTTGCGAATTAGGTAGTTTGGTTCGAGTACCTTTCGATTTGTATTCCCTTACAGCATGTCGAGTTAGTTTTGAACTCCGCAGAGATGCTGTTGTTATTGTTATTGTATTTGGAAGCAGAGATAGCGTTGGCGGTATATGCGGTGGCGGCGGTGGACATATTGGGTGGTATTGTGGGCGTTGGAGCGGGAGTCGTAGGAGGAGCTCCACACCGCGGGAATCTCGAATCGTAGCTTACAGTCACCATTGTTGGACAACGTTTCTTTATGAAGTTGATGATGTTGGATACCTAGTGGAAATAGATGCATTACGATCGATTACGTGTGGTGGTAATTGCTTATCATATATTATAAATACTCTATATAATGTATATTACACTTTATAGAGTCTATACATTATTCTATAGACTTTTTTGATATTTTTGAAAACAAGTTCATATTTTCACATTTGTCTATATTTTAAATATAATTTCACATTTAAAATAATATTAATAATTAAACGGATCTGAGTAATTCTAGAAAATATATTGTTGTAGCTCCGAATCTATTATATAACCTATTATATTACCAATATATAATTAAGGTAGTTGTGTATTTAAACAATATTTATAAAATAATATCGTGTTAACTGTTTTATTAATCAGTATCAATGAATTAGTTAATTATCTTGAATATCCATAATTGCGCGTAACGGTTATCGATACCAACCGTAATATCTCTAACATTAAATAATCGTAGACATAAATATATTAATGAACGAACTTCGAGAAACAAGATGATGTAACCATTTTTTAAACGATAATAGAATCTCATATAATAATATTTGTAATGCAAATAAAATATATTTTCATTTTTATTATATAATAAAAAAACCTAAATAAAATGGATGTTTTCTTGGGTTAGTAAACTATTAATAGTAATGATATATTTACTGTTAGTGTAAATACGTAAGGAATAAAATAACATGAATGGCTTACTTTGTATTCTACAAACAAATGAATTCATAGCTAGATTAAGCAACAAGTAAATCAAATAAGAGAAATAAAAACTGAATAAGTGGATTGATAGTGTTATACGTTTAACTAAATACATAATAAAATATAAATATTGATAACGATCTTGCAGAAACAATTCGTATACTCAATACAAACAATTCTAAATACTAATATACTTTATCATATTACGAATCTTATAAAGACAGAATAATTAGAGTAGTAAATGGTAGCTCATTTATTTTTATATTAGATTTAGTATATTAGATATATTGTGAAAATAAGAAATACAACTTCTGATCTAATATGCTAATAGGTAATTAATATATTATGCTATACGTCAGACTGAGATCACAACTCAATATATAATTTATATAATTGATCAGACTCGAAATATCTAATCGATCGCTGTATTACTTGTAATGATGATATATTGATGGCATATAATTTTATTATCTATTAATTGGAAGTAGAACAAATGTATGTTATACATCATCCAATCTGTCAATATTAAAGAGCTAGTGTTAATAGTTCGTGCTTGGGGACCAGAAGAAAATTCACAAATTTTAGCATTCAGATTTATAGAAGGACGAGAATATTGAACGAGCTGCCGTGAGAAGTAATTCAGTAGTATAGAGTACAAGTATCGACAAGTTAATATATTTTGTAAATCGTACGGAACGTATTTTTCTAATATTATTTTATATAATAATTGTTTTGATTAATAATTAGGTGATAAATAAATCAATGAAGAGTAATTTTGCCAGGAGATACTTATGAGAAACAACCTTACATTTTTTTATTTTGAATAAAAACATAACTACTAAAAGATGAATATAATTCTTTAGATATTTAAGTTTTGTGTATTATGTCAATATATTTTTTCAGTGTCAGTGTGTAACACAATTATATTTATATCCGATGGGAAAAAAATTGGATTAATAATTAAAATAAAAGTAGAGGAATATTAATAAATATATGTAATAAAAGTAAAAGGTTATTAATAAATACCTGGAATAAAATATAGGATTATTAAATAAATGGAATAAAAGTGGATGATTATTAATAAATACCTGGAATAATAATAAAAGATTATTAATGTAAACATGTAATAAAATATAGGATTATAAATAAATAAAGGGAAAATAATTGTAGGATTATTAATAAATACCTGGAATAAAAGTGGAGGATTATTAATAAATACATGGAATAAAAGTGGAGGATTATTAATAAATACCTGGAATAAAAGTGGAGGATTATTAATAAATACCTGGAATAAAAGTGGAGGATTATTAATAAATACCTAGAATAAAAGTGGAGGATTATTAATAAATACCTGGAATAAAAGTGGAGGATTATTAATAAATACCTGGAATAAAAGTGGAGGATTATTAATAAATACCTGGAATAAAAGTGGAGGATTATTAATAAATACCTGGAATAAAAGTGGAGGATTATTAATAAATACCTGGAATAAAAGTGGAGGATTATTAATAAATACCTAGAATAAAAGTGGAGGATTATTAATAAATACCTGGAATAAAAGTGGAGGATTATTAATAAATACCTAGAATAAAAGTGGAGGATTATTAATAAATACCTGGAATAAAAGTGGAGGATTATTAATAAATACCTGGAATAAAAGTGGAGGATTATTAATAAATACCTGGAATAAAAGTGAGTCTAAATTAGGACCCAAAACTCGGTTATATGTCAAGCAAATGAGATATATGCATCTCAAATACGTACCAGCGGTTTACAATTGAAAATTAACTTCTTTATTAATATAGTAATATATACCTAAATTTATATTTAATGGGATTAATTGAATGAGTTAAGTTCTTAGTTTAAAATGTGTTAATTGTAGACGAAGGTATCTGTTGATCTAGGATAAAAATATCAATACTTTAATTTGCTTTAGAGTAGATTCAGCTTACAAGATTTCATGGCACGAGATGATATGTAATTGTTTAAGTTGCGCTTTATTCAATAGCATCAATATTGACAACGTGTAATTAGTTTGTTAGGTGTTTGATGGCAGTAATGTGATACTTGATTGTTTGGAGATTGGTCAACACTATCGAAGATAGAATGATTTGATTTAAAAAAAGAAAGGTTCTATCACGACAAGATAAAACTAAAAGTTGCTTACAATAAATGGAGATATCATAAATAGATGGTGTAGTAGTTTATGTTGAGGATTAACGTATGTACACCTGCATACATTTAATGTCATCCATACAGGACATAATACTACTGCGAATTATGCATTTCATTATAGTATAAAGTCTATTAACATCTAATTAAGGTTTGCTTTATTAATTGACTAGTGTGGAAATAAATATATGTTTATTTGGTTCCTTGTTAGCAAATTTAAAAACATTTTTAAAACCTGTCTTAATGTAACATTAATTTATGTTATCATTTAAATACTTTGATAATTATTGTACATGATTGCATACAATATGTGGAAACTAAACCTAAATTGATGATTATAATTATAAATAAATGATAAACTAATGAAACAATTTCACTATTTTTCATTTTATAATTGTAAATAGCAAATCAATAAAAATATGAATATAAAGAGAGGTTTTATGGGGTCAAAATTGCGAATAACCGATTAGGTATTCACATCAATTGTCCTCTAGAAAGGTACTCCATTAGTACAGTTAGATAACAAAACGATCAATTAATAATGCAACATGTTAATAAAGCATTCGTCTGACTATTTAATTGATTTACATGAAATACATAACAACTACTGAATAAACATTATTAAAAATTCTATTATATCATTGATATCAATATAAAAGCGATTAACGAGTTATCACGTCTACATGCATTTTAATAACAATGTATCATTCCGAATGCATAGAATACATACAACTTATAGCGACATATCTCTATGCCTTAGCGTATACACCATATACAAGAAATGAATACAGGCTTCTTTGTTCAATTTAATTTAATTATACTGCAACCATTAATAAGCATAATTATAAAACTTCGCTGACTCGACTTACTAGG
>OZ038312.1:31172233-31186087 GCA_964035775.1 Osedax frankpressi
TAATTCTAATTTGCCACGCCCACTTATATTTGTTTCTACTACACTTGTTGCAATGTTGTCTTTATTATATAACATATCAATTCAAGGATATATTTAATATCTATACACTATGTAAACCGCCTGTACGTATTTACCGCGTGTACAGTTTATATAGAACATTACCCATTATATACAATATCCCGTATATGGTATACTATATACCATACACTGTATATTGTATAGTAGTACATACACTACATACTATATACTGCAAATTGTAACATTTAGTACATAGGGGTATATTTAAGTTACCACTGTTAGGTATTAATTGTTACAACTTTACTAAATCAAAATAATAGTATTTAAATCCGCCACTAGATGGCGTGAACAGTGTTCATTATATTTCAGGTAATTCATGCGATATAAAGTATTTTTTATAGAAAAATATCGACATGGTCGAATGAATGCATATAGTACTTGCCTGGATATTGGATGGGAAGGCCCTCTTATACTGCATGTTGGAATGGTAGTCGATTTCGAAAGCCCTTGCGGTTTTGTTAATTTTTCCGGTGTCCATCTTATTCTCGCTATTTACAGTAACATCCGGGTTAGAACGGAACGATATGTTTCCTGTAGCAGGTGTGGGGTTAGGGGTCAGGTTATAATCTACAGCTATATCTATATATATACTTATAACTGCACCTACATCTACACCTAAACATAAACCTATAACTACACATACATTTACGCCTACATCTATAACAACACCGAAACCTATACCTACCCCTATACCTATACTTTTGCCTATATATAACTATATCTATACCTATATATGAGATTACATATCTTTACTATGATATAATGTTTACATTAATGCTTACATATAACTACATTAATGCCTACATACACCTACATTAATGCTTACACACACTTACATTAATGCCTACACACACCTACATGAATGCCTACACACACCTACATTAATGCCTATACACACTTACATTAATGTCTACACACACCTACATGAATGCCTACACACACCTACATTAATACCTACACACACCTACATGAATGCATACACACACCTACATGAATGCCTACACACTTACCTAAATGCCTACATATACCTACACATGCATATACACGACTACACACGCCTACACACGACTACACACGCCTACACACGCCTACACATGTTTACATACGCATACATATGTATATATACGCCTACGCATGCCTACTCTACACATACATAGCTACATACTATTTATACACCTATATAAACACTACACATCTACATAATGTCTACCCAAAAACAGTTTGAAAATTCTAATAATTTCTTAATGGTGTATCCGTATTAATTGTTCTGCACTGGGTGTATTGCGTAACACCCGGAGGATTATGTAACAACGCCGTGCATAATAACGAGATTACTAGATTATGTGTAATTAGACAACGGCGCCCGATGATCTGTGATTGCGCAATATCGTCGGTTGCCGGTGTTGCGTCATAGTCGTTGTTTAATGGCAGGCCGATGGCATTAACAAGACTATCCACGTCTAGGCACACGATAATCTTCACTATTATGCGCTACATATTGGATTTGCGCATACCATTACAAACTGTGAGTTATCATCATTAATATTAATTACATTTGGTGTATAAAGCAAGATATGAGATACCGGAAATTCCATCTTCATGGGAACTCGGAAATTACTATTCTATGCAAATATTTTTAAAAAACTTTCTTTTAAATTTCTATTTCCAAAATAGAATCTAATAAGTTTATGATTCATAGATAATACATGTTTTCATTATTGTAGTGATACAATTATTATAAATTGTATATAAAAAAATATATATTTTAACATAAAAAAATAAATACTACTCTACTTCATAAATAAATAAATACTGATCTCAAATGAGCATATATCGCCGATATTGCCGATATTGCCAATATCGCCGATATCGCCCATATCGATGCTCATTGAAATTCTTACTAGATGTATATTAAATCAATTTGAATACGACAAATGTAACTTTTAATACAATTTTGTAAAAGTTATGTAATATATTTTTGTAAAAAGCAATTTTTAAAATTATTGTCATATATTGTTTATAAATTACTGATTTTAATTCAATATTAGTATTATTTCTTTGATCACTTCCATACAATTTGTATTGCTTAATTTCTTTTATATAATTTTATAATTTTTTGTGGACCCATGGGTTTGATGAATCAACTTATTTTATAAAAATATTACATAACTCAGTATTCTGGAATGGATGCATACATTCGTATACCTAGCCTATAGTCTAATAACTATGCGATTATACATTCGCTGAGTATAGGAGTATACGAACAGCATGTTTAGCTATTACGATCTCGATCGTAGGACCACCATGGTCAATAGAGGTTATGTAGAGGTTACCAGAGGTCGATATAGTTAATATAAAGGCGACAATGGTAAAAAGAATTCAAGGCCAACTTCTGAATATGCATTACTGTATGACGTACTGTGGCGTATACATATAAATGTGTTTTTCGAAATGAAAATCGGTAATTTAAGACTTAACCTTTTGATTTCTGGGCAAATTTTAATGGAATCTTTGTTAACAATTGCTTTTTTCGGAATTTTTCCTTCGATAAATAGTCGCCATCTGAAATGATGTCATCGATATTTGTAATTTTAAATGTTATAGTAGTCGGTTAAGTCATTACTAGTAGTTGATGATGTAATCGCTAGTAGTTGATAATGTCATCACTAGTAGTTGATGATGTCATCACTAGTAGTTGATGATGTAATCACTAGTAGTTGATGATGTAATCACTAGTAGTTGATGACGTCATCACTGATAGTTGATGATGTTATCATTAGTAGTTGATGATGCCATCACTAGTAGTTGATGATGTCATCACTAGTAATTGATGATGTCATCACTAGTAGTTGATGATGTAAGCACTATTAGTTGATAATCACTACTAGTAGTTGATGATGTCATAACAAGTAGTTGATGATGTAATCACTAGTAGTTGATGATGTCACCACTAGTAGTTTATGATGTAATTAATAGTAGTTGATGATATCATCACTAGTAGTTGATGATGTCATCGCTACTAATTAGTTAAGTCATCGTTAGTTTACTAGCTATAGTTATATATAGTCAGGTAAACGCACAAGTTGATGATGTTATCGTTAGTAGAGAAGTGGTGATAATGAATACAATTATCATTAATAGTTACTCTAATAATTATGTGTAGTTCATGACGTAACATATCACATGACGTCATAAAATATTATTACGATTAATATATCTCGATTTGATAGATATGTTATATACTATAACTACGATTATCTTACCTTGTAATGTAACATAATGGATATTACATCCAATAGAATGTAAACAATAATGCGATTCAAAAGTTAGAAATTCAGTTAAGTTATTCATTGTAAACTATTAACAAACCCCAAGTGTATTATAAGAGTATATAGTGGCGTATTCAGTAGTAATTTAGTAATATAACTAATTGATAAAGTATATAATGGCAATACTTCTAAGTATAGGATATATTGACAATATAAATAATGCATCTTTTTTGATTATCACCAGATAATTTAAATTTTTATTTTTAATACCTAAATTTATAGTATCGTTGTAAAATGATAGCATATCATTTATAATTCAAATCATTAAAATTACGATATATATTACTCAATGAGTAATACTCATCCCTGCGATTTATATTATAATCTTCTATTAATAAATATTATAAATTTTCTGTAGTATTTTTACTAGTTGTTTTTATTTATTGTTTTCTTATTTAAAGGAAATACATTAATTAACAATAACAATAACAAATAATAATAATAATAATAATACTAATATTAATTATATCATCGCCTAACCGAGTTTACGTTCGTTGCGTTTTAGATTGATGGCTTGTTCACGATGAGTGAAGTCTTTAGCTAAACTCGGTCCACATACGGCAACGCCACCTAGCGAGCGAACCACTTGTTCCGGTACGTGGCACAGCGATCGCAGGTAGCTTTCGTTATTGACGACTTCCGCCACGTGTCGTGCGGGTGCACCGACGACTTCCGCTCTCTTATCGCAACACACCGGTCGACTTAGCAAACGTTCCCTCACACGTTCTCGTGTGATTTCGAATGCCTCGCACTTGGATACCATGCCGTACTTGAAATGCCCTTCGGACAACGCCAGTCGGTGGTATAGTAGTCTATTATTTATAACGGTCGGTCGTCGATGGGCCTAGTGGTAAATGACGTTCTTGAAATTTAAATGAAATTTAGGATCGGCTGTTATTTATCGTGCTACAAGCTATTCAAGATCAGAGAAAGCATTATTATGGGTGTGACTTATGTGATGTAATATTCTATAAACTGGAACCTATGCCCAAGTAATGTCTATTCAGCATTAGGATAGAGGTATCGGAGTGTAATACTATTTACCTGGGTTATATAAGGTACAAGGTATAAGGTATAAAACGTACAATGTAAAATATTGTATATATATCCCAAAAAAACAACCACAGCAAATAATCCAGGTAATTTTATTTTATGTTAAATATTTAAATACTACTATTTATATAGAATATATGTATAATTTATTTATATTTTTTATTTAATTATTACATTACTCTGTTTCTGGGATTTATTTATATGTGAATGTAAATCCCAGAAACAGATTAATCACATTTATGTAATTATTATATAATCATTATGAAATATAAATAAATGATGCATCTATTCTATATAAATAGTATGTGATTATTTTTTTAAATTTATTTTGTATTATTTTATATATCGATACAATTTTTTTACAGATACTATTGCGTACTATATATGAATTATTTTTTTATATGAGGAATTAGTTGTTTATTTATTACTTACTTCAAATTTGAATATCCAATTTTATGAGTCCATAGTTAAATTAAAATTTATTTCTCTATTACATATATTCTATTCTACAGAGTATTCTATTACACCATTATGTTTATACAATATCGCTTAATCCCGTTAGAAATATATCGAATTAAATACTTGCTCAGATACACAATTATATATGATAAAATCTTATAATAACCTAAAGTTATCTATCCGAAAACCTTCTAGCGTTCCTAGCTAAATATGGCTAGTGTAAAAGATATTTCCATGCATAGGGGCATGGTTTCGGTTTATATATGCGTGGGCGTGTAAATGGGCGTGGTCGCGATATAGGGGCGTGACTAATTCAAGAGCAGCCGATATCTAAACAATTGATCACGAAATCCTATACGCATTACGTATCGATGCAGAGGTGATTTAAATCCAGACACTTTCGGATAGTCGATTACATAAATATTATGTAATTATGAAACACAATTTTGCGTGACCGAAATACTGTATTAATTACCATACTATGTCATATGCAAACACATTCTCAGGAAAATATCCACGTCGTATTAGTTTTATTTTATTTAATAAAGTGAAAATGAATTTGAATTATAAGATAATATAATTATATAATATTGTATAATTGTTACATCATCTGGTTTCCTAGGAAACTTAATTAGGTTAGTTCCAATTTATAAATACGTTTACAGAGAAATTATTATTTATCTACTATTTGAAATTACCTGGATTTAAGGTTAATTCATTTATTTATAGCTGATTATGACAGGTTAATATAAAAATGATGGGATTACTCAGATACCAATTAATGGGCTTCATCCACATATGAAAAATGCACTATCTCTCTGCATACTTTGCAAAACTATGAGATAAACTCTTAGAAAACTTTTTATCTATACTCTGAGCTAACCCCGGAATTACCCCTGTACAAATATCTGAACTAATCTCTAAAATGATATCTAAACTAACATTTGAACAATTCCCTATACTAATCTCTTAGCTAATATTTAATACAATCTATAAGCTAATCTCTGAACTAACATCTAAGCTAACCAATAAATTAACCTCTAAGCTAACCTCAGAACTAACCTAAGCTAACCAAAAAATATTAACATCACACATAAATCATTTGCTATCGATCTAAGTGCTTTAGAATAATTAGTTACGTAATTATGACAAATAAATTCGTATTTGTAAAAAGCTTATGATAACAATTATTATTATTATTATTATTATTATTATTATTATTATTATTATTATTATTATTATTATTATTATTATTATTATTATTATTATTATTATTATTATTATTATTATTATTATTATTATTATTATTATTATTATTATTATTATTATTATTATTATTATTATTATTATTATTATTATTATTATTATATATTATTATTATTATTATTATTATTATTATTATTATTATTATTATTATTATTATTATTATTATTATTATTATTATTATTATTATTATTATTATTATTATTATTATTATTATTATTATTATTATTATTATTATTATTATTATTATTATTATTATTATTATTATTATTATTATTATTATTATTATTATTATTATTATTATTATTATTATTATTATTATTATTATTATTATTATTATTATTATTATTATTATTATTATTATTATTATTATTATTATTATTATTATTATTATTATTATTATTATTATTATTATTATTATTATTATTATTATTATTATTATTATTATTATTATTATTATTATTATTATTATTATTATTATTATTATTATTATTATTATTATTATTATTATTATTATTATTATTATTATTATTATTATTATTATTATTATCATTATTAATTAGTTCCCGGATAGCAATAAAGTAGTTTCAAGATGTATTGATGTATGCATGTTCCTTGAGTTCATTAGTCGATATGTTAATTGTCTTGTTATTTCGTTGATGTAAGGTTATTAGTAATTGTTAATCCAAAATATGATGTAGATTTTTGTTGGGATATCAATGTATTATTGTGGTACATTGGAAGAAAAACAAATTGTTTATGTGAGACAATTATTGGTGTTTTTTATTTTCTGGTCTCTATAGTGGAAATAGTTTGTAATCATCCAGTTATACAAGTTAGCAAAACGTTAGTATTTTCAGTATTATTTTCAGATTGATAGTATGAGAATAACATCGTCATATATGTGACAGCTTATAAGGGTGTATTTATTATACTAAGAAAGTAGTTGGGATTATAATTAAATATAGGATCATATCAATAATGTGCAACATAATAGAGAAACTCTGGTTAAATTTGAACAACTTTTAGAGCTAGTTGGAGCTAGAGATAGCTAGTTGGAGCTAGAGATAGCTAGTTGGAGCTAGAGATAGCTAGTTGGAGCTAGAGATAGCTAGTTGGAGCTAGAGATAGCTAGTTGGAGCTAGAGATAACAAATCCAAGATCAGCATACAAAATAATTTAATTTCATATTAATTAATTATTTCAAAACATAATTTATCAAATATATTGTTAAACTGTTTTATATTATTTATTATTTTATTAAAATAACTCATTGTAACATATCCTTGTAGTTTTATTTAAATATTTGTTATTATTGCCATTCTATTTCATCTTGACTCTTATCAATCTTATTATATATTTATATATGATTTCATAATTTATAATTTTATAAATATTAGTATGAAATAATAGATTTAATTGCATTTTAAAATTTATTTTTAATATTTTTTGCTGGAAAAAAATGTAGTTGTTTTAACTGCCATAATGAAACTTATTAGTTATATTAACTTGTTTAAAGAGTTGATATCAGTGTTCACCTCAATTATATAATTATATATACCATGCAATTCACAATAGTAACTTCATAATAAATATATAAAATATATTTTATATAGACAAAACTTAATAATTTATTTTAAAATTACTATATTTTGCTTCAAATCTTGTTGCTTTTAAATAGATGATTTCATAAAAATTATGAGTTACATATTTGTATCTAAAATGGAAGTTATATTAGATTGTTTATATGTTTAAATAACTACAATGTTATCATAGTTATATGTAGTATTTATATAATAAATTATTGGAAAGTGCTTGGATTTAAAATAAACCTTATAACGAATATGATATGATCATCTGTAATGTTCCATCAATTACATCAATTTACTTTATAGGCAGGTTTATAGAATGGCAAGTATATCGTATATTAACATATCGATCGAATTCACAAAAAATAAGATAGCTCAAACAAAAGTTAATAATGTAGTAGTTAGATATTAATTATATATATTGGTTTGCATAATACATGAAGTGTATATACTCATGATCCATTGTGATAATATGTTTAGTTGTTCAATTGATGGACCTCAATAGAATTGCGATTACTTTTAAAAATCCGGCCTGTTACACGACATTGCATTTATAATAGAATATTATTATGGATATATAAATTCTTAAATTATCAGTAAATAGGAATTTATATTATTTTCTCAATAAATTTATAATTATATTATATTATAGTTTAATGTACTCGATGGACGATTACATAATCTTATTAAATTTAATATATAATTGTTATCATATATTAAACATATGCATTAATGTTATTTTATAATAAGTATGCTAAACTGTACTAATTGTGTTTATATATTAATAAATATGTTATAAATTTTAAATTTCTCTTACAACTGCTATGAAGTGATTTGTACATTGCTAAATAAAAATCAAATTATCTTATATATATATATATATATATATATATATATATATTCATATATTAATTTATAACAGAATTTAAAATATAATTATATGTTATAATTTATTAAATTAACTAATTGACCAATCTGGTAATTTTTTCTAGGCCATTTAATTAAAGTAAAATCAACCTATATTGTTTAATTCTTTTCGGATATTTTGAGTTTTTCGAAGTATTTTTCTTTGTATTATATCTTCTAGAAGTAATTATTTCATTAGAAATTCTTCTTTTCTTAGAAACTTTCAGCTTTAAACTAATTATTTTCTGACCCTTTAATAATTTACTTTAATACTATATATATATATATATATATATATATATATATATATATGTATATATATATATATATATATATATATATATATGAGAGAGAATAATAATAAGTTACATGAGTAATAAGCTTTAATTTAAGATGAACTAAATATAATCAAAATATATTAATCAATACATTAAATATAATATTGAAGAACATAAATTGAAATTTTATAGTTAATGTTTAAATTAAATAGTATATGCTAAAATATATTCTAAGGTAATGTCTATACCAAGGAATGTGCTAATGTCTTTTATACCAAGGACTATGCTAATATCTTTACCAAGGAATATTCTAATGTCTTTACCAAGGAATATGCTAATGTCTTAACCACGGACTATGCTAATGTCTTAACCAAGGAATATGCTAATGTCTTTACCAAGGACTATGATAATGTATTTACCAAGGACTATGCTAATGTCTTAACCAAGGAATATGATAATGTCTTTACCAAGGACTATGCTAATGTCTTTACCAAGGACTATGCTAATGTCTTTACCAAGGAATATGCTAATGTCTTTACCAAGGAATGTGCTAACGTCTTTATCAAGGAATATGCTAATGTCTTTATCAAGGACTATGCTAATGTCTTTATCAAGGAATATGCTAATGTCTTTACCAAGGAATATGTTAATGTCTATACCAAGGACTATGCTAATATCTTTACCAAGGACTATGCTAATGTCTTTACCAAGGACTATGCTAATGTCTTTACCAATGAATATGATAATGTCATTACCAAGGACTATGTTAATGTCTTTACCAAGGACTATGCTAATGTCTATCCCAAGGACTATGCTAATGTCTATAACAAGGAATATGCTAATGTCTTTACCAAGGATTATGCTAATATCTTTACCAAGGAATATGCTAATATCTTTACCAAGGACTATGCTAATGTCTTTACCAAGGAATATGCTAATGTCTTTACCAAGGAATGCTAATGTCTTTACCAAGGACTATGTTAATGTCTTTACCAAGGAATATGCTAATGTCTTTACCAAGGACTATGCTAATGTCTTTACCAAGGACTATGCTAATGTCTTTACCAAGTAATATTCTAATGTCTTTACCAAGGACTATGCTAATGTCTTTACCAAGGACTATGCTAATATCTTTACCAAGGACTATGCTAATGTCTTTACCAAGTAATATTCTAATGTATTTACCAAGGACTATGCTAATGTCTTTACCAAGGACTATGCTAATATCTTTACCAAGGACTATGCTAATGTCTTTACCAAGGACTATGCTAATGTCTTTACCAAGGACTATGCTAATGTATTTACTAAGGACTATGCTAATGTCTTTACCAAGGAATATGCTAATGTCTTTACCAAGGACTATGCTAATGTCTTTACCAAGGACTATGCTAATGTCTATAACAAGGAATATGCTAATGTCTATACCAAGGACTATGCTAATGTCTTTACCAAGGACAATGTTAATGTCTATAACAATGAATATGCTAATGTCTATACCAAGGACTATGCTAATGTCTATAACAAGGAATATGCTAAGGTAATTTATGTATTAAATAATATGTTTATAATGTGAACATGTTTCCTTATAAATAATATGTTATATATATAAACATACAAATTAATTTTTAAAACTACATAAGATACATAAATTACCTTTTTTAGCTACACTAAATATATGTTAGAAACGAGAAATTAACTTATTTGTATATATATTAATTTATTAGTATACTGTAAGTCATACTATACAGCTAGAATATATTACGATAATTAGACCTTTTAGATCAATTTATAGTAATCCATTATGCAATAAAATACGATACACTTGCAAGCTATTAATATCATACAAATATCTGTAAAAACATGTTTTATAAAACTGAAATAAAAATAAAACTTCTTTCGTAAAAATGATATTCACAAATTGTCATCAATTTTGGAGGAATATTATGAAATATAATATTTCTAGATTAAACAATTTCTAAATATTTATTATGAATACTATTTATTATTGTTACTAGACAATTCTAATATAATTAAAATAATATAGTTCAATAGCTAATGTATTATCGCGTATTATCGCGTATTTAGCATGTAGTATATTACCTATTTACAATGCTTTATTATATAATATGCTTCATGTATAATGTATATCATAAATAAAGTTAAAAGTGGGCAAATTAAAATTATTTTGAGTCATTCGAATCAAGATATTTATTCAGATCTACTACAAATAATGATACTCTCTATTAGCTAATTATAAAATTGAAGAACTACAGTTTTTCTATAGAAATCTATATACTGTTACATGCTGCTTACATTAATTAAAAAGGCAGTTGCTACTCTAGCGTAGATTTAGTTAAACGGTTATTAGAAAATTATTTAAAATAACTCTATGACTAATTAAAATATGGAATATAGATAACTCAATTATAAATATCAAACATTTATACAGTCAGTAAGGCATGGTTATGAATTGATACACCATTGTTTGTTGACAATCTGCTAGCTGTGTGAATTTGATCTGATTCATCATGCATATTTCATTATTAAAAAAATAATATTCAAATATCCACATGAACGATTTTATGATTTATGATATTAGCAAGAACAAATGATTAAATAAAACAAAAGTTATTAACATATGAGTGTGTTGACATTAATAATGCTTATATTATCCGATAGGTGAACAATTAACTAAATACACTCATTTGTATATTTGTATACGCTTATCTTTTATAGAAATAACTACATTTACCATTCAGTAGAAACATTATATAATACATATTTAATATTCATAATTTTAAAATCTGAATAAAATATATTATAATTTATGCTATTTAGGTAAATATTTAGTTAATATATATTATAATATAATCTATATTAAATTCTATTATATAATTCAATATATATAATATAATGTAGGCTATTATTTATTATGTTAATTTCAATATAAAATTACTAATTAAAATTGACTAAAGATGTTGTAAAATCAAAATAATACAAATGTAAAATAAAGTGTAAATAATATGTTATAAATAAATGACATACTTATACAATGAATTAACTATTGTTACAGTATATTATTTGTAACTACTATTTAATTCATAAGTACATCTTTTTACATCTTTTTAAAGTGTTATTTGTTTACTATACATATATTTATAACTACAAGTTATTACTACAAATATATTTACAGACCCGTTAATTATCTTTCTCCGTCTATTTAAATATTATAATCTATACTTTTATTGTTATATATAGCTTATCTTTTATTTATAATTGTTTATACAAATACCCACGTAATAACCACTATAGTAGATGTGAATACAAATAACTACATAATTACGCCTATAGTAGATGTGATTACGAATAATTAAATAATAACCACTATAGTAGATGTGAATATAATTTATTGCGTAATAACCACTATAGTAGAGGTGATTACAAATACTTATGTAATAACCACTATAATAGATGTGAATACAAATAATTATATAATAACTACTATAATATATGGAATACTTGTTTTGACATAATAACCTCTATAGTAGATGTGAATACAAATACTTATTTAGTAACCTCTATAATAGACGTGAATACAAATACTTACGTAATAACCTCTATAATAGATGTAAACACAAATTTAATCCAAATGGTTTATAAAACCGTATAAGTTAATTATATAAAATGTTCAGTATATAATGTATAATGTAGGATGACTATATACACTGTATATAATAAACATATTTAACAGATATAGTAAATTTGATGTATTTTTATAATATATGCACTTTTTATAATTATTCGCTCTGAACTACATTATATACAATATTAATGACAATGCCTCTATTTCCTGATTAACTACATAATTCCTAGTTAACCCAATTTCTATATATTAATAATACACTTTTATTTACAATTTCAATAGAGAGAACTACTTTGTAGAAATAAATTGTAGAAGTAGAATTACTAACGGTTAGTAGAATTACATAACCTTCTATTATGTATCAAGTGAATTTATAATGCAAATATGAATATATCGTTTATTCCCATAGCAACCATATATATAAAACTTAACATGTTTACTAAAATATCTATATATAAAGCACGAATTCATTTTTTTAGCAAGTATTATTATATATATTTAAACAAATTAATTATTTTATTTAGATAATTTATTTATATATATTTATATATATATATATATATATATATATATATATATATATATACTGGTGATATTAACGATTAATATATGTACATTGTTACCTTAATTAAACGCTATTGTTCATATATAATCCCACCAGGAGTCGCCACACTATCGTTGGCATATAATGCGCCTTTATTCAGCAGAAAAACAACCACCGGAAGTTGAGCGGAGATAAGTATGTTGTTTATTTATTTGGCTCCCTTGTTTTCAAAAACTTACCTGAATATATTCATATACATGTATACATGCTCACTTTTTATACTGGATAATTACATCATTCTAGACTGATTAAATTACGAGAACAATTAAAATAGATTACGGGTGGATCTCCTATTTCGAATTACTGTTATAGATAAGGCACATATGAATACACACTTATTTTATATAAACGAGGTTTACATTGAATACCTCATATTATATATACATATATATATATATATATATATATATATATATATATATTTGATGTAGAGCATATTAGACTAGTGTATCTTATTAGAACATTATTAACAGATTATAATGTATATATAAGATAAATAAGTTTTAATTAAACCCATAAATATATACTTATGAATACATTATTTATTTTTCTGGTTCAACATATTAATAATTATTAGATTAGTTTATTCAAAGAAGTTTATTTAAGCTTATTTATAGAACAAAGTTTAAATTAAATATCAATTTGAAATCAT
>OZ038312.1:31186287-31206287 GCA_964035775.1 Osedax frankpressi
AAGAAGAAAGAAAGAAAGAAAGAAAGAAAGAAAGAAAGAAAGAAAGAAAGAAAGAAAGAAAGAAAGAAAGAAAGAAAGAAAGAAAGAAAGAAAGAAAGAAAGAAAGAAAGAAAGAAAGAAAGAAAGAAAGAAAGAAAGAAAGAAAGAAAGAAAAACAAATATAGAAATATATATACTCATATAGTGTAAGCTATTGCCACTACCTGCGTTGTTATTATATATGATTATAATTTCAAGAAGTTTGGTTGTCATGTTTACCTTAAGTGATTCTCAAATTACATATTTGAAAATGCACAAGTAAATTTATGAAAAGAAAATAAAATTAATATATATTTTGTGTGTTTATATAATTTATGTTATATATACACATATATTAATACAAAGCATAAGTCACTCGCTAAATTGATTAGTACAATATTATTAATGTTAGCATATTTGCAAGAATCACCGACACCGAAGTTAATAATAAATAGCTCTAATCTTATTTATAATATTTGATTATTTTGTATTAATATTAATAAAATTAAATATAATTATTAAATAATTACTTTATAGAAATCAACTTGAGATCTCTTGTGGAAATGTATTCATTGCCCTTTATATGCAGAATTGTGATAATTTAGTAAATAAAATGTAATAAATATGTATTCACGTATATAAATTAATTCGGTTTATTTATCATTACATTTACAAATAGGCTGTTCCAATGTAACGTTGTCGTTGATGGAACATATTTGGTAAATATATAATAATACATTTAAAATGCTACCTAAACTAACTCCTTTAAGTTGTTCCATTCGTAATAAGCGATATACTAACTTTTTTTAATTTGCCTGCCCTAAAATCTTCTGAAGTGATGTGTTTCAAAGGAATGTGTGGAATGTTTTCCATTGGTTCCCTGGCCCTGATTTGAAATGTTTTGGGTAAATGTTGCTACAATGGCAAGTATATGGATCCAGGTACTGGTCAACTGAACATTATCCAACCTAAGATCAATGAAAACCTCGTCTTCCGCTGAAGAACTGTCAACTCTTTTACTTTTCTCAGTCTCAACATCGGTTTTATCTCTAAGGTCATTCAAGTGTTAATACTTTTATTAGCATTATATTAGCATTTGTTAAAAAGCATCCTAAATAACGAAAAAACGTATATATTCAATATTGGTTATTCAGACAAATTATAAAATCGTAGTAAAACGTTGTTAAACGTTATGTATGATCAAATTTAACTGTATATTAACTATATATTGAAACATTTATTTTAATTCTAATATGGAAATACACCCATTATTATTTGATACACACATACACACACAACACACCCACACACACATACATATATATATATACATATATATATATACAGATCAATCGCAATAATTACGACCTCAAAACGTAATAGCTGTACACGAAGTAATAATAATTGGTTACGTAATAAGGACTAACAATTCGCCAGTGACTTTGTTAGCGGCGCAGACATTAAATTTGTAAGGAGTATTCTGTAACATAAGTGACGTTAGCTATGCATGAGAGACACCCGTTTATAGAGGTTTATATCGTATTTGAAATTAAATATTAATGGTCAAATATAATATAATATATTATATATATATATATATATATATATATATATATATTAAACTATAACGTATGTGTCTATTCAATTGACTTATATACCAGTTATATAATATATATTCATACGATTATTAATATTAATTATTAATTTGATTAATGAGTATCTAACCCCACATGAAATGCTTTTTCGTTTTTCAATTTGTTCTGAAATTTAGGTTTACGAATAATATATAATGTACCGTAATGATGTAATCATTATGTAATATCAAATATAAGAATAATTATAATTCAATAAGAATAATTCTAATTAATTAAGAATGTAATCTGTTGAAATTGAATCTATTTAAAGCATATATTGTATAGGAAATATTCGTTTATAAATTTTGTTTATAATATTAATTTAAAAAAAATTATTTTATAATCATAAAGATTGAACCCATGTAGATTATATAGATATGTTTATAAAAATTAATAGTAATATAATATATTCATTATATTATTATTATACAAAAGTACCGACAATCGTGTATTCTTTTTAAATTTCGATTTAAATTATATATAAAAAATAATAAATAGAATATTATAAAACTAATATAGACTTTTAAATACCTTCAAATTGTGAAACTTTAGACTTTACTAAATTTAAAGATGACATTTTTATTCTGTTCCCACCTAGAGCTATGTATGCAATATTTTGTTAAATTATTACAGCAATACAATGTTTATTGTATATACACACACGCATGTAGACACGCACGCACACACACACACACATACACATACACACGCGCACGCACACACACGCATGTACACACGCACGCACACACACACACGCATGTACACACAAACGCATGTACACACACACACACACACGCACACGCACACACACACACACTCACACATATATATATATATATATATATATATATATATATATATATATATCTATATATATATATATATATATATATAGCTAACATGGCGAGGTTTCTTCATCTTCTGATTCCGAATAGGGTTTCATCTGAAAACAAGAACATTTGTTAGTTTACAAACGTATGCCATTTATCTTCTCAACCTTTAACATAGTACTAATTAACCTTATA
Source organism: Osedax frankpressi (assembly GCA_964035775.1). Lineage (NCBI taxonomy): Eukaryota > Metazoa > Annelida > Polychaeta > Sabellida > Siboglinidae > Osedax > Osedax frankpressi. The sequence goes on from OZ038312.1 coordinate 31,188,965, forward strand.
TATTTTAGTTACAATTCGTACATATCATTATGTAAATATTATTATATTTATTAAGAAAGTGTTTTAGTCTGTTGGAAAGACCTGAAAATACTGATTATATACATAGTAAACACTTTAATTTCTTTTACCGTTGCACTAATACAATACGTTCCGTTCTATATACAATTATATACAATACCTATTAAACAATCAACTATTCGAAGGTATCTATATTTTAAAGACCACCTTTAGTGTCACGATATGTTTCTCCGTCTCGCATTTCTCGTCTGCAAGTAATTGTGTTAACTTCTCGGTTTTGACTTCACGATTATTTCGTTTTGTCAGCAATAGTGATTTTCTGCATTGCATTAACGCACTTTACATTAACAACTCAATAATCTAAATATAGAATATTTATATAAGCCACGTATAGGTTTATATACTGTAATATAAATTAAATATTATATATTATATATCATATGTTATATATATATATTCGATCCTATTTATTATATATTTTATAGTATATTCTAAAAATAGTATTATATATAGCAGACACCACTACATATATGTAGATCGGAGAGGTTGAGTGTTACTCAATACAGTTATAAACAGAGCGATCACCCCCATAACCACCCCCATAACCACTCCCCTACAGTACCTGTCCTCCTCTATAAGGCAGAGGATACGACGCAGGGCCTGAAGTTTCAGTTCTGTTCCATCTAAAGTTGGTTTCTTTTCCTGTGGCGATGAAGGCGAAATAGTATGATGCAGTTTTACTGTGTGTATATACAGAGTTGTACTATTTCTCCAAAACTTGATATATATATATATATATATATGTATATATATATATATATATATATAAATATATATATATATATATATATATATATATATATGTATATATATATATATATATATATATATATATATGCGGCCTACTTTGATTTCCTCTAAAAGATAAATGTATAATAGTTGTCGTTCTTTCTTCAACTCGGAAGATATTCTATTAGTTTCTTTCTCTGGTTTAACAGCATACGATGCCCTGTGTTATGTTCAATTCATCAGGTGAATGTATCAAGTGCAGGAAACCAATGTTTCGTGAAGTTAACTTAATTATTTTATTTCGGTTTACTTTTAATAAATATACGAAGTAAAATAAATACATAATAATTTATCATTGACTTATTTATAAACATTTTACATATAATTTAATATATATATACACATATATATATATATATATATATATATATATATATATACATATATATATATATATATATATATATATATATATTATAGTAATAATTATATCATCGCAATAAAAACTATCTTATCGGTAACAAACAATTGGTGTCGCAAATTTTGAATTTTTTCATAAATCGTCTGCGGTTTTGCATTATCTTTTGAATTTGGAAATATTATAATTATATAACATTGATATAAAATTATATTTATACAAGAATTAAACATATGTTCGCTTATCAATTACAAACTATATTACATTGCCTAATGAAAATATATTATATGAGTATGATCATTGCAGAAATTTAGATATTTAGTCAACATTATTTATATATTTAGATGTATGCATATACTATGAACATATGTAAACAAACTCAACTAGAACTGAATGTATCTAAAGAAAAATAAATTCGTATTCATGTAGATATATTCATAGAATACTCATATTATGTTTGCATCCTGAATTCTGACCTTGTTTTTGGAATAAATAGCGTTCAGGTCTTCTATTAGGAATTATGTTCTTTTTATCGGAAGAAACACCTTGTTTATCTCCGCCATCCTAGTGGAATATTTTATTAATACATATTTGTAATTCAATTTAATTAATGTTTGAAGATTACAAATTTTTATTTTAATATTGAGAAATATATAAATTCTCAATTTTTCCTATTTATTCTTCTCGCGATTTAGAGATGCATTACTTTCAACTAGCATCTAACAATTAGCAGTTGTAACAGTTGTATTCAAAACTTAAAAAAGTAATCATATTATTGATAACAACATCTTCTATGAGAACAGAACAATAATAATAACATCGCAACAACATTTGAATTTAAGTTATAGATTAGTTACCATACGAATATCTATTCAAATATCTATTTAGATAACTCGTAATAGAAGATTCCAATGTATGGAATATATTGAAATATGTTTTCAATAATAACAATATTCTATATCACAGCACTGTATGGTTTAGTTTTTAATCATGTAAATAGATTAATAACTCATATTCAATACCGTTTGAGTATCTATATGCTGTATCAATAAGATATATTTCCATAGATGTTATCATTGTCTCCTCCTAAGCTTTACTTATATATATATATATATATATATATATATATAGGCAATACTTATATATAAATATATGCAAATAAAAATAACCGGTTTTCTTAATTTTTCTTTGAATATCACATCTCGTTTTCTTACTTGCTAAAAACAGAGTATGCACGACTTAATACTTAATTCTTAATAATGATATGCGAAGAAAAGCGTGATTAAACATCATTTACCGGACCATTGGTTATATCGTTAATAATTCGACATCCGACTCACCATTCTAGGTGGCGTTACTTCTATAAAATCGTAGAGATTTTCTTCTAATTCTGGCCGGCTTGGTAATGGCGGCGGATTATCTGTAACGAAACATAATAGCGGATTAAACAATTACTATTATCTAAAGCTGGAATACTGACCATTGCCCAACATCGCCGATGTCTCATTGTTTTGTCCAATATCTGAATACTCCGAAATATCGTCATACGTATCAAATTCTTGATTGTTCTGGGATACGGTGTAACCTATACTTATCATTACACACATTTACACACACATACACATATATGCACACGCACACATACACACACACACACACACACACACACACACATACACACACACACACACACACACACACACACACACACACACATTTATATACATATATATGTATATATATATATATATATATATATATATATATATATATATATATATATGTATACACACACATGTATAATATATATATATATATACACATATATATATATATATATATATATATATATATATATATATAAACTTGTTTATATATCAAATACATATTATATTATAATATTTCGATACAGTATTCAGATGTAATACAATTATATGTAATTATACTAATTTATAATAAATTCGCTCAATTAATATGTAAATAGAATTTAAACGAATCTAGGGTTAATGATAAGATAATGTCTGTACATTAATCTAATCTGCGATATAAATACGATGTCATGTCAATTACAAAATATATATATGTATCCTACAATTGAACGAATACAGTTAAACATATCCTGCTTGGTTAATAATATATTAAATATTATACATTAATGAATAGTATTGGCGTTTCGCATTTGTTTGTGTTTTATAATTAATTTTATAATCAATTTATAATTATCATAATTAATTTATAGTTATTTTTAAATGAAACATCACTTGGCATTGTCAACTAACCATGCAGTTAATTATCGAGGTCAGCCATTGACCATAAACATTTTTTATATCCGGTGTGTCATTTGGCAGCTAAAATATTGATTAAATATATATATATATATATATATATATATATATAATAGCAATGTTACTTTATACTGTAAGTGTATAATTTGGCTTGGTTAATGTGTATATATAAATGGTATATATAAACACTTATATATATATATATGTAATATTCAATGCACGTGTACACATTGACGTGATATTTGCCCTCCTTCATACAAACCATCATACACAAGATCTCTTTACCATCCAATCTCAGAGATAAAGCATTTGATTTTCTAGGAATTTCTATGATTTCGATGTTTGCCAATTCGATGGAATTCGACTTAATATTATCCTGAAAACGTCGGATACAATTTGAATGTTAACTAAAAATGTATCGAGCTCTTTAGAGATACTTAAAATAAAGCTTAAATTAGTTTCCTATCTAATTATACCATTTCATTCCAATTTCTCTTTGGAATCATAATAACACCTAGCGAAGGTTGCTAGTTACTACACGATAAGTGAATATAAGAGTCAAGCAGTCCATAGCTAACGATAGCTTGTATCTCACGGATATCAGTTGATATTACCAGGTCGACATCGGTAAATATATTATTTTCGATATCGGTGAAAATTATTGGTCCACCGAAATCAGTAAACTACACATCGTTATCAATAGTATAATTACGCCAATATCGATTATATCTATATATTGCCAATTCGCTATGAAAAATAGTAATTCTAATATAACGGATTCTTATATATAGAGCTTCTAGTCGTCTGGCTATATTTGCTAACAGATACATCTCAAATATAATAGTTTTTGGAAAACCATCGTATGTTTCTTTCATTTTCACCATTATTCTATAATCCTACTACTTATCGTGGTTTCGTAAATCTCATCGTATAAAAATCTCTTATGTTTTTGAGATTCACGTTTTACTTTCTTTCTCATCACACTCATTTGTTTAATAGCTTAGTTAAATTAGTTCTATATACACGAATACATATTAATTATCAGAATGATTTTGCGTGATTTATTTTAAATAGATCATCAATTTGAAGTTTATAAGTGTAACATCCTTCATCTCCAGGTATCTAAATGATAAATATCATTAAATCAAACAAGTTGTACATAAAAATGACCCTGGTTATTATTCATAATACAAGAAATGTAGTTATTTAATATTTCAATATCCTAATGTATTGTACATGCGAGGTACAGTATGCGGCTGGAATTGACATCAAATGATCTTTCTAATCTTTATTTAATTTTTCACATGATAACCTATAAATTTCATAACCATAGACACGAGGTGGTGGTAAAATATAACAGAATTGAGTTATAAAAAATCAATTGAATATTACGTTAAGAATATTGATACTTTTATTATTAATTAAGAGCTTAATAAATATATATAAATATATATAAATATATATATATATTTATATATATATATATATATATAAATATATATATATATATATATATATATATATATACATAAATATATATTACATCAATACATGTTATATTATAATAACCATAAATATTTCGAATTTTCCGTCTTTCACAGCACATAAAAGCGATACCCATTTCTTAATTCGTAACGACCGACTTTTTATTAACAGCAAACCTATATACATTGAACACTTATTGACTGGTTAACACCCACTAGAGAATGTGGATACCGAAGTAACCGGAATGTGAAGATAAATGTTTAGAAAGTAAAAGTGATGTAACTATACCGGATACAACACTCACGAGCAACAGGACTATACCGGATACAACACTCACGAGCAACAGGACGGTAGGAGTTTACAATTGTTCGTTAAACATTTCTAGTCCTCAACGTAATGCTACGACAGTGACCGTGTACTACTAATCATTTGCAATCATAATTCTAACGGCGATTAGAAAATATCGATTATTTTCCGCAAAGAAAAACATATACCTAATATCGTTAGCCTGTTGTGATGTCGGAGAGTCTAGTTTAAACGTCAACAAATACAGAGATAACGAATTCCTTTTTATGTCAGGCTATATTGTTATCACCGCATACCCTAATGTTGTCGTTGACTCGTCACAAACGATAGCTAACCATAGTGTAACGTACATCAGTGTAACGTACATCAGTACAACGTACATCACTCCACTCCAAATGAGTGCAACACACTCTCGCTAGAGTTTTGGTTTTCATATTCTACACCCGCATACATCTTATACTTCTTACTCCATACTCCACGCCCACAGCCCTTACAACCTATGCCAACTCCTCCCTCCCCCCATAATCTATACCAACTCCTCCCTCCCCCCATAACCTATGCCAACTCCTCCCTCCCCCCATAATCTATGCCAACTCCTCCTCCCCCCATAATCTATGCCAACTCCTCCCCCCCTCCCCCCATAATCTATGCCAACTCCTCCCCCCCTCCCCCATAATCTATGCCAACTCCTCCCCCCACCACCATAATCTATGCCAACTCCTCCTCCCCCCATAATCTATACCAACTCCTCCCTCCCCCCATAACCTATGCCAACTCCTCCCTCCCCACATAACCTATGCCAACTCCTCCCCCCCCCCATAATCTATGCCAACTCCTCCCCCCCCCCACCATACTCCATGTCAACTCCTCCCCCTCCCCCCATAATACATGCCAACTCCTCCCCTCACATTCCACGCCTACTAATCTGCTAACATACTACGCCCCAATAACCATAAATCGATCCATATGAACCCTGGAGTTTAGACGGGTAAGAGCTATTTCTTTTCAGCGGCTCCGAGGTTGCGAAATTAAACATGACCTTGCTGTAAATCTTACGTAATCCGTTTTTCATTTGTTTACCTATGTAATGTAAGACAACAATATCGCAATACCGGCGATTCTGCGTAAAACGCAATACGCATAATAGTAACGTACTTTTGGACTTCACCTCCACGGAGCCTTTAGACTTTATCCTGTTAACGGTTGTTAATGTAAATGCAACTAATTTCCAAATCTACTATCTCGAAATGAAACAACTAATTTATTATTATTATAGATATACCAAAATAAGCGCTCGTTCATTTATTTATACCCTAATAGTGGCAGATTATATATTCTAGATCCATCCACCTACATTCTTTGTTACATACCTAACTTTAAATTAAATATATTTAATAATATATATAAGTACAATTATTATAAGTACATAAGTGAGAACGCGATCTATAATAATATTAGTCAAAATGGAACGAACCGATGATCTATGGTAATATTTAATCTAGTTACTGCGGAAACTGATAAAGTCTTTTTATAGATGAGAATAATGTAATAAAGTGTATAGGAATGTTACAGATTATTTATACTATTAAAAATTGCCATATCATAATTTACAAAATTGTTTATAAAAGCACATCATATTAAATTAGAATATGTACGATATATATAGTAACGCCCTATGCCAATTATACATTAAGCTCAATATTAATTACATCTCTCATTTGTGAGTCACATATTTTTATTACACGGGTAATAATTAATAATTGAAGATGGCCTACACCTTAAAACTAACCCCGTAGTTTCACGAGTATTCCGAGTATCGGGGTAATCTGAAAGTTAATAAACTATGTAATTAATTGTGTATTTATACAATTTATACGATCTTTGTTATTCAATAAAAATAAAGAATGTTATATAATTAATTATTATGATATTAAATAATAATAAAAACTACAACATATTAATTATTATATATGTTATATATTTCAACGAATAATATATTAATACATATGTTATAATATAGTGTTATTATCTATTGAATATTTTAAAGCATGCCTTAGCATAAATTAAAATTGAATATAAGATGATTTAGAATAGAAAATCATAACTTGGGCGGCATTATAAAAAATGTATTGAATATATTGATTTAATCGTTTCATTGACTTCACCTGCAGTTTGACCACCGATAAAAGTGAAAATCCTGCGGCTACTCAATGCAGGTTCCATAAACTAACCGGAGCTTTCTTTTGTCCGAACCCTAGGCTCCTCGTACAGATTCTCATTCGTGTTGGCGCTATGCCTGTAAGGTTCAGGTCCAAGTTGTAACCTAGTAACATGCTTCAGTTTTTTATCTTTTATAGAAATGATCTCTAGTTAATTATTGAAAATTTAAATTAATGATGAGTTAAATTATGATTTCCGTATGATTACTTACTTTATAATACATTATATATATATATATATATATATTTATAAGTTCACTTATAAAAATATATGTGAGATTGGATTTACACGTAGTAATTATTTCTATTATGAAATGTCAATAATACAAAACTTATAATGAAAAATAGAAAGTCGTAGGTCTGTTTACTACTACGTTACACTGTATTTGTGAAATGATCCGTAACGATATACTTAACACCTACTAACTCGCCATACTTGCCCACTATTGGTACCGGGGGGGAGTACGGTGATGGTGACGATGACGGCATCTCAATGTCCTTGAAGTTCAGAATTTCGTACTCTACGAGTAGTTTAGAGTATAAGTACATTTTCAAAGACAAAACCCTACAGTTAATATATCCTTTCTAATTATAATAAAATATAATTATTTATCATTATTTGTCTATAAAAGTTATATTAATATTTAACAAAACGTGTGAGTCAGCAATATTTCAACTAAATAGTTTAAAAAATGTGTTGATTGGTAGTTTGTAATATCAGCATTGATATCCCCAGTAATGCAATTCACTAAATAGATAGGGTTAGTAAGTTGGTAACTAACCTCCGGATTCCTCTTGACCAGAGTCTAAGATGACTGCACTTTCGCTGAGATGAGGTGTACAGAAGATATATGAGAATTGTTGGTGAGGTATAAATGAGGTGTAGAGGAGTTGCCAAGAAGGTGTAAGGGAGGTGTAAGCGACTGTATAAGGGAGGTGTAAATGAGGTGTAAGCGACTGTATAAGGGAGGTGTAAAAGAGGTGCCAAAAAGGTGTAAATGAGGTGTAAGCGACTGTATAAGGGAGATGTAAATGAAGTGTAAGCGACTGTATCAGGGAGGTGTAAAGGAGGTGCCAAAAAGGTGTAAGGGAGGTGTAAGCGACTGTATAAGGGAGGTGTAAATGAGGTGTAAGCGACTGTATAAGGGAGGTGTAAATGAGGTGTAAAGGAGGTGCCAAGAAGGTGTAAGGGAGGTATAAGGGAGGTGTAAGTGATGTGTGAATATGGTGTTAGTAATTATTAGGGAGATTAATTTACGAGGAGAGTATCTTATACGTATGTGTTTTTAATTTTAACTTTCGTACGCCACTTCAAACCATGCATTGCCCTCACAAATCTACAAGTTGCTAACTCGAATATGCTGTTCTCTTCTTCCGATTTATTTCGTTTCGATATTTTACTCAGACTACGTGCGCCACTTAAACTGCTAGTGAAACTACCGCTTAGGCCTTCCAATGCTTTCCTAGCCAATCTACTGGATAGGGAAGACTTGGATTTCGTCAGAACCGGGCCAAAAGATCTCGAACCCATTGTATTATAATGGTGCTAAAGTGATGGGTATGAGACGAGATAAGTACGATAGTAATACAATAGATAAGGAACATTTTAGGGTGGCTGTAAGAAAAACAAGGGAAATAATATGAAAAAGAAAGATAAGTAGAAGATGAGATATTATATAATACGCATCAGCTTAAAAGGAATACTGTTTTCTCACTTTATTGTCATTCATACTGCTTTTGTACTCTTCTTTCCAAGCCTGTTCACGAAGTTTCTCAATGTTCACGCTATCTGTGACGTTATATTCGTTCGGTATAGCTGCAACGAAATGTATGAGAATTTAAGTCTCGTAATGTAAGATTATATAAGATTATGCGAGGTTTTCAAGGATGTATGCATTTTCTTGGTTGATTACGAGTCATGAATAATTGCAATGAATATCGTATAGGGACTGCATAAAAATCGCAGGGTAATTTCAGAATAAATATAACACATAATAATAATATTATTATATTATAGAGTTACAATTCTAAGTAATATAATAGAGTTATAATTATAATTACATTCTAAGTATTTCGTTATTGATTCTGAATTATTTTTATTAATAGAAACTAACACTGGATCGAATTAATATTCGAATGTTGTTTATATTCTCGATGATCACAAATCTACATTAGCTTTTTCAGACATATAATTACTTACGAACTCAAACCAAAAACTTAATTATAATTGTAAATCTTGTCGAATAAGTAAAATGCCTATGTATATCATTATACCTGTAATCGTTCAATACATCGATAATATAATATTGAATTAAACCATTAGATAAGCAATTAGTGGAAGTATATTGAATGCATTAAATGAACACCGTTAATACATTAATCATCATATATTAGTGATATTAGCAACTATGTGAGTATACCAACTATACCATAGACACCAACCTATTTTCTCCCTGAACCTACCATCTTTTTCCTGTAGTTGTTTATACTTCCCGTTCTTTTGTTGGACCGAAGGCGAAGTCGCTTTACGGTCATGCGTAGAGGGTTTTAACGGACCGCGAGGCATATGGTCGATAGACGTGTTTTCAGACCTGTTCACTGGTACAGACGATACGGGGGTTGTTGAGGAATCAAACGTCTTCGGACACTCGATGGGTTTGATATTCGTAGAGGTCGTCGGTGTTGTCGCGGGTACAATGGGTTGCTTACGTCTAGTCGAGATACTTCGGCGCTGAAACAAAATAGGTTTCAATTTGTGACTACTCTTCTCCTCGTATTTCTCCGGATACTCTACGGACACCGGATGAGATAAAGGCGATGGTAAATCATCGTAAAGCACCTCGGCCTCACCTCCTTCCGATATCGAGCCGACCTTCAACGGCAATTCGGGAGCAACGGATAAACGCAACGGGGGCGTATCGTACTCGATATCATCTTCCTCTTCCGATCCACGTATAGGCCGAAGTTCAATTTCCGGTTGAGGTCGGAGCTTTATGTTCTGTTGACTCGTGAGTACAACCTCGGATAGCTCGAGTTGCGTTTTACCCAAGAGCTCGACTAATTTATTGCGTTGTTCTTCGTTATGTGGGGATAGAGTTTCACCTCCCAAATTATTTAGATATTCTAAGATTTGATAATTAACTGGAGTTCCTGTAAGTGAGTGAGTGATTGAGTGAGTGAGTGAGTGAGTGATTGAGTGAGTGAGTGAGTGAGTTAGTGAGTAAGTGATTGAGTGAGTAGGTGAGTGAGTGAGTGAGTTAGTGAATGAGTTAGTGACTGAGTGTGTATGTGAGTGAGTGAGTGAGTGAGTGAGTGAGTGAGTAGGTGAGTGAGTGAGTGAGTGAGTGAGTGAGTGAGTGAGTGAGTGAGTGAGTGAGTGAGTGAGTGAGTGAGTGAGTGAGTGAGTGAGTGAGTGAGTGAGTGAGTGAGTGAGTGAGTGAGTGAGTGAGTGAGTGAGTGAGTGAGTGAGTGAGTGAATGAATGAGTGAGTTAGTGAGTGATTTAGTGAGTGAGTGATTGAGTGAGTAGTGAGTGAGTGAGTAAGTGAGTTAACGAGTTAATGAGTGAGTGAGTGAGTGAGTGAGTGAGTGAGTGAGTGAGTGAGTGAGTGAGTGAGTGAGTGAGTGATTGAGTGAGTGAGTGAGTGATTGAGTGAGTGAGTGAGTTAGTGAGTAAGTGAGTGAGTAAGTGATTGAGTGAGTGGGTGAGTGAGTGAGTTTGTGAGAGAGTGAGTGGGTGAGTGAGTGAGTGAGTGACTGAGTGAGTGAGTGAGTGAGTGAGTGAGTGATTGAGTGATTGAGTGAGTGAGTGAGTGAGTGAGTGAGTGAGTGAGTGAGTGAGTGAGTGAGTGAGTAAGTGAGTGAGTGAGTGAGTGAGTGAGTGAGTGAGTGTGGGAGTGAGTGAGTAATTTGTGATCTCTCATTTGTTTATTTTGACAAAAATATCTGGATTTTTACATATTAATAAATATATAACAATAATACCCATTTTATGATGGAGATAAAAGAACGAAACAACGAATATAAAGAATGAGTCTAAAATAGACTATAAATATAATAAATATATCTTAGCTGTTATCTGCAATGGACACAATGGACTATTATTCTTTCAACTACATCATCACTAGCGTTGTTATGCGGTGAAAGAAAACAGTATTGTATTCAGTGATGTGTTTAGCTGTGAGCGAAGTGTGTCTAGTGGATACTTATTAAGTGGGTTAGTTTAAAAGATTGCTGAGTTTAGTCAATAGATCATTTAGTATCAGTGAGTCTATTTAGTGGTGAGTGAATGTAAAGTACTCATTATAAACAATTATAGTAACATGGGAATATTCCGCCAAGTAGAAAATGCAGAGATTAAGATAAAAAAAGAAAATAAATAAATGAGAGAATGTGACAATGAATAGGTTTTACGTTGCTTATCAAAAATAAATAAATGAAAGAAGGTGATAGTGAACGAGTTTTACGTTGCTTATCAAAAATAAATAAATCAAAAAATAAATGTATAATTGATGAATTTTATGGGAAAGGTAAATGTTTGTGATTGTACGACGTACAATATGTGTGTGTGTGTGTGTGTGTGTGTGTGTGTGTGTGTGTGTGTGTGTGTGTGTGTGTGTGTGTGTGTGTGTGTGTATGTACGTGTAAGGTAGAGAGAAAAATAAAACAAAAACAAAATATAAGCATAAAGTTATTTGTTTAGTAAGTATATTTTAAGTTTCTTTGCGAATGCTAGGAGAGATTGATTTGCTCTTTAGTTAGGTGGGATTTTTTCAAGAAGTTTGGAAAAGAACAGCTGCATTTATTTTCTCCAAATCTTCTCGATTTGAAAGAAGGTTCAATTAGTAATTCCAGTTTAAAGGTTTATGATAGTCTTGTATGATATTTGTTGTTGATGAGATGATATAGGTAGTAGGGTGAATTGGAAAGCAACACTTTTAACAATATGGTAAGCGTTTTATCAAAGATATTATTTTGGGTGTCAAGTCAGTTAAATTTTCTTTTTAATTTAGTAATACTTGTTGTGTAGTTGATGAAAGGTAGTTTATATAGTTCACGTAGTGATCCGTTGCTAGTATTCTCAAGTTATTTTCAGTTTCATTTTGTCGTTCTCTGTAAATAGTGCGCCACCATATTTTATTCTTGATTATATTAAAATTTCAATAATTAGTTTTGTAGTATTAACGTTAATGAATTGTCTCAGTTTCCGAAGGCTAACTATGTAGTAGTAGGAGTTTGTTATTGTAGTAGTAGGAGTTTGTTATTGTAGTAGTAGGAGTTTGTTATTGTAGTAGTAGGAGTTTGTTATTGTAGTAGTAGGAGTTTGTTATTGTAGTAGTAGGAGTTTGTTATTGTAGTAGTAGGAGTTTGTTATTGTAGTAGTAGGAGTTTGTTATTGTAGTAGTAGGAGTTTGTTATTGTAGTATTAGGAGTTTGTTATTGTAGTAGTAGGAGTTTGTTATTGTAGTAGTAGGAGTTTGTTATTGTAGTAGTAGTAGTACATGATTATAGCTATCAAGAAGTTGATTATTAAAGTAAAAACCAAGATAAGTAGTTGAATCTGACGGAATTATTAAGTCATGGTTAATGTAAAGGTTGGGAAAATTAAAAGTTGGATTAGTAGATATGTTTATTAGTTTAGTCTTTTTGGTATTTAGTAGAATTGAGTTGTTTATGTATACATTTTGGAGTTCAGTTAAGCAGTGGTGTAGACCAGCGATATTTTCAATTGTTACATATAATTTTATGTTATCAGTGTATGAGTTATAAGTTACAGCAGGGAAACGGTGTATGAAAGAGGGATGAGGTGGATGGAAATAGTATAGCTAATAAAGAGTGAGCGAGTGAGTGAGTGATTTGGTGAGTGAGTGATTAGATGAGTGTGTTAGGGAATGCGTGAGTAAGTGAGTGAGTGAGTAAGTAGTTAGTGAGTGAATGAATGTATGAGTGAGTGAGTGAGTGAATGATTGTATGAGTGAGTGAGTAAGTGAGTGAGTGAGTGAGTGAGTAAGTGAGTAAGTGAGCGAATGAGAGATGGTAGACAATGATGTTGTAACTTTCTGATGGAGGTAGCGAAGTTAAGATTGTGATTTTCAAATGAAGGTGTGATATTTTGCAATGATACTTTTAAATTTTGTATATGAATTGTTTCTGTTTTTAGTCTGTGAATGCAAAGCGAATTATGTGAGAGCCATTTTTGTATATCAGCGATACATTTATTGATGGTTAGTATGTGGGTAGATATTTCTGTTATGTTTACATATATTTGTATATCGGAGTATATTTGTCGGAGTATTTATGCAATAATTAGAAAAGAGGTAAGAGGTCAATATTGAATAGTAAAGGAAATAGCACGGACCCTGGGGGGACTCCGTGACCTATTTGTCTAGGTGTTTATATAGTGTTGTCTATTACAATCTAATATATGATATTTCAGTAAGATAAGACCGACACCAGTTGTATTCTGTACCTGTACTGCCTATAGCAGAAAGTCGTTGAAACATTAAATTATAGTCAAAGGTATCAAAAGAGGAAGAGATATCTTGGAGAACCATAACAATTCCATTACTTTATTTGGACTGGAGAAAATGTCATTAAGTATTAATGTTAGAGATGTCTCGGTGGGTATATTCAGTATAAACGCTTTGGAATGGATCCAGTATGTTGTTTTTCTTATTAAATAGCTTTAGCTGAGTAGATACAATTATTTCAAGGATTTTAGATATTGTAGAAGGGTTGGAGATAAGAAGGTAGTTAGAAAGAGTTGATTTTTGTAAGTTTGGTTTTTATAATTTAGATGTGTTAAGTGCTCTTTTTAGATATTTTGAGATATGGCCAGTAATGAATGAATCGTCAATTATATAGGTTATGTATTGTGCAAGGTATTATGATAGGTTATACAATAATGAAGTTGGTATATGATCAAGAGCGAAAATGGTTTTAGATTGAATCAGTAGTATTTCTATTATGTTATAGATGGTAGATAGAAAGAAGAAAATTTCTGAGTAGGATTGTTGTACAAGTTATATTTGGTAATGGTAGGGATTTGATGATGTTAAATGATTTAGAAGCAAAGTAATTGTCTAAGTTAATAAGGTTTGTGTTAGTATCTTCATCGGGAAGTAATTGTTTAGTTCTTTTACCAAGAAGTTCATCATTGATTCTGAAATTTGTTTGAGTTTTTTCCTGTTTTCCTAAGTTGTTGTTGATAGTAATTTTGTTTCTCTGTTAATAGTAACTTTCTGTGTGCTTTCATCTGAAGTTTGAATTAATTAAGATGTAGGGAAGATTTGGATTTTCGACACATTTTTTCGAATCTCCTTAGTTTCCTTTTTGACAGCATACGTTCAGGTGTTAACCATTTAAAGGAGTTAAGGAGGATTATTGTATTGGCCTTAATTGGTTCATGTTCATTTAAAGTGTCGTGGAGTAATGTATATAATGAAGATCAGTCTAGAAGTATTTTCTTTTTATGTAGTTTTGGAGGACATCTGAGTAGAAGGAGTCTATATTAATTTTCCTGTAGTTAATAGTTGCTGAAAGTCGTGAAGGTTTGTTAAGATGGATAATGAAAGTTAACAGATGATGATCAGATATTAGTAGTTTAGAAGAATGATTGCTTGTGGGTGAGTGAGTGAATGAGTGAGTGATTGAGTCAGTCAGTGAGTGAGTGATTGAGTGAAAGATTGAGTGAGTGAACGAGTGAGTGAATGGGTGAGTGAACGAGTGAGTGAATGGGTATTTGAGGAAGTGAGTGAGTGAATAAGTGTGTGAGTGAGATAGTGAGTGAGTGAGTGAGTGAGTGAGCATGTGAGTGAAAGTTGAGTGAGTGAGTGAGTAAGTGAGTGAGTGATTGAGTGAGTGAGTGATTGAGTGAGTGAGTGAGTGAGTGAGTGAGTGAGTGAGTGAGTGAGTGAGTGAGTGAGTGAGTGAGTGAGTGAGTGGTTGAGTAAGTGAATGAGTGAAAGATTGAGTGAGTGAGTGAGTGAGTGAGTGAGTGAGTGAGTGAGTGAGTGAGTGAGTGAGTGAGTGAGTGAGTGAGTGAGTGAGTGAGTGAATGAGTGAGTGAGTGAGTGAGTGAGTGAGTGAGTGAGTGAGTGAGTGAGTGAGTGAGTGAGTGAGTGAGTGAGTGAGTGAGTGAGTGAGTGAGTGAGTGAGTGAGTGAGTGAGTAAGTGAGTGAGACAGTGAGTTAGTGAACGATTGAGTGAACGAGTGACTGAGTGGGTATTTGAGGAAGTGAGTGAGTGAGTTAGTGAATGAGTTAGTGACTAAGTAGATATGTGAGTGAGTGAGTGAGTGAGTGAGTGAGTGAGTGAGTGAGTGAGTTAGTGTGTGTGTGTATATGTTTATTCACGAAAATCCAATTTTTACATTGTTCGAAGGTGAGTGTAGGTATTATTAGCGTAATATAACAAAATTAATATAGTAAACAATTCGTTTTTCAAAATAAATAAATAATCGAGGTAATAATTGTTGTAATATGTGTAAGAAAGTTGCGTGAGATAGAGGTATGCAATGCACATTGTGTATATGGGAAAAATGTATAGGGAAAATATAGCAGATATAAATGTACGTGTAAGGGAGGTAAAGAGTAGTAGTAAGGTTGGTAAAAAGCAAGTAGTAAAAGTGGTAACGTAATATAGGTAGTAAAAATAAGTAGTGGCGTATTTGTAGTTGAGTAATATATATATAGTATTAGATAAAAGTATAGTGTAAGTCATTTTGATGATTCAGTAGCATAGGAATAGTATGAGGGTGTGTCAGGTTATATCAGTATAGATCAAGTAAGTATTTGTGAAGTTTGCTTTTAAAAGTATTTGTATTATTTTCATTGGTAACAATTATGGGTAGCTTATTCCAAAGTTATGGAAAATTGTTAGTTATGTCTTGTTTAAGCAGTTTTTTATTGGATGATCTTAGATTATTTTTCAGTTTTAATTTAATTGAGTCACTTATATATTTAGGGATATCAGTTTTCAGTGCGGTATGTATTATTGTTATTGTTAGAGTTTTGTACACGGATATGTGTTTAAAGGTTAGAAATTTAAGTTTTTTCTGTATAATGTGATGTGTGTTCGTTTAGGGAGTTTGAAAATAAGTCTGAAGTGTGGTAATAATTTTGTTAAGTCGTTGTTCTGGTATTTTAGATATATTAATTAAAAGTGAGTTGCAGTAGTAAAGTTTTGATAGAATGTAGGCAGATGTGAGTATTTTGAGTGATGTAGGGTTGAGAAGGTGTTTAATTTGTTTTATTTTAAATATTTTATAATTACATTGCTTAGTTATTGATGAAATATGCTTATCGAAGGTTAAGTCAGATTCAAATATTACACCTAAAGTAGTTATAGTAGTCTTAATGGGTATGTCTTTATTTGCAATTTTAATATGTGTGATGAGTGGTGGCGTATGACTTTTACTATGGAAAATGATGCATTCAGTATTCTGTAAATTAAATTTCAAGTAATTATAATTAAAGGAATTTTCTAATTTCGTCGTTATTTTCTAATTTCGTTGTGATGTGTAAAGTTATGTGTCGTCAGCGTACATGTGATATTTAGCATTATAGCAGTTCATAATTGAGTCAATATCGGATATATATATATTAAATAATAGTGGACGTAAGACACTACCTTGAGGTACTCCGATTTGAGAGCAGTTAAAAGTTTTACTTAGTTTATTAGATCTAATATTGAAGGTTCTCCCGGTTAAATATGATTTTATTAGTTGTATTATTGTATTATGGATTCCAATTGATTGTAGTTTAGCAAATAGTATTTGGTGGTTTATCGTGTCAAAGGCGGCAG
>OZ038312.1:31211317-31238486 GCA_964035775.1 Osedax frankpressi
CGTATATAGACATATATAATATAAGATACATATAGTGTAAGACATATATGGTGTAGGATGTATATAGTATAAGAAATATGTAATGTAAAATATATATAATATAGGACATATATAGTTTAAGACATTGATAATATAAGACATACATAGTATAATATATTATAATAGTGTAAGACATATAAAGTGTAAGATATATATAATGTAAGATATATATAGTGGAATATAAATAGTATAAGATATATATAGTGTAAGACATATAGTGTCGGAAATATAAAGTGAAAGATATATATAGTGTAAGAGACTTATAATCTAAAACAAATATAATGTAAAACATATATATATATATATATATATATATGTTGCATATATTTCGTATTTTAAGCAAATAAATAATATTATAGATGATAAATGTAATATGTATTTCAATTACACGTTGATCTATTAAGATAAGTAATGTATATATCTCTTTTATATTAATATATTAATATATTAATATATAACTATCAACTACACATATCTAGACTAATCCAATGATTGTGTTAATTGTATAATGTATAGCATACAGTTTAAGCCATCATCACCAACCTCTAATATCTCAATAATAGGCTATTTCTATGGAGGATTGTTTCGGTAGCGATCACTTCATGTTGATATTCTTCGGACTTTGTGTTCTTACTAATATCCTATTGATCCCTTTGTCAAAACTTGGCAAATCGATACTCGGAAAACGGAACGCTAACAAGTGCGTCATCGGAATCAACGGTTCGTGTTAAGATAGGTAGTCGCACGTATTGTCACTCTAGCGTAAACATAACTACGCGACACTTCCGGTACAGTAGTGGACTGCTAGTGCTAACCGATACCTTTACTTCTTTTGTATAAGGCTTTAGATATACATAGAATACTCTCAACTTTAAAACTCCCAGGCGCCAATTTCGCCATGCACACAATTCAAGCTATACTAATCGGAAATAATGGACTTGCTTTTTGGATTGAACTTCCAGTTGCGAGTTTTCTAATGCCTAAGACTACTTTCGTAGGTTAGGGAGGAGAGGAGAGGAGAGGAGAGGAGAGGAGAGGAGAGGAGAGGAGAGGAGAGGAGAGGAGAGGAGGAGAGGAGAGGAGAGGAGAGGAGAGGAGAGGAGAGGAGAGGAGAGGAGAGGAGAGGAGAGGAGAGGAGAGGAGAGGAGAGGAGAGGAGAGGAGAGGAGAGGAGAGGAGAGGAGAGGAGAGGAGAGGAGAGGAGAGGAGAGGAGAGGAGAGGAGAGGAGAGGAGAGGAGAGGAGAGGAGAGGAGAGGAGAGGAGAGGAGAGGAGAGGAGAGGAGAGGAGAGGAGAGGAGAGGAGAGGAGAGGAGAGGAGAGGAGAGGAGAGGAGAGGAGAGGAGAGGAGAGGAGAGGAGAGGAGAGGAGAGGAGAGGAGAGGAGAGGAGAGGAGAGGAGAGGAGAGGAGAGGAGAGGAGAGGAGAGGAGAGGAGAGGAGAGGAGAGGAGAGGAGAGGAGAGGAGAGGAGAGGAGAGGAGAGGAGAGGAGAGGAGAGGAGAGGAGAGGAGAGGAGAGGAGAGGAGAGGAGAGGAGAGGAGAGGAGAGGAGAGGAGAGGAGAGGAGAGGAGAGGAGAGGAGAGGAGAGGAGAGGAGGGAGAGGAGAGGAGAGGAGAGGAGAGGAGAGGAGAGGAGAGGGAGAGGAGAGGAGAGGAGAGGAGGGGAGGGGGGAGGGGAGGGGAGGGGAGGGGAGGGGAGGGGAGGGAGGGAGAGGAGAGGAGAGGAGAGGAGAGGAGAGGAGAGGAGGGAGAGGAGAGGAGAGGAGAGGAGAGGAGAGGAGAGGAGAGGAGAGGAGAGGAGAGGAGAGGAGAGGAGAGGAGAGGAGAGGAGAGGAGAGGAGAGGAGAGGAGAGGAGAGGAGAGGAGAGGAGAGGAGAGGAGAGGAGAGGAGAGGAGAGGAGAGGAGAGGAGAGGAGAGGAGAGGAGAGGAGAGGAGATGAATAACTCACATATAATACCTCACATAGCTAATGTCGCTGGTGTGGGATCAGGTATCATAGCCATGTTGATTTTGGATCGTGTTTCCAGGATGCACACCGCTTCAGGTTATAAATAAAACTATGACAGCATAACGCCGAACTATTTAATATTCGTATTGCGCAACAAGCAACAATCATTACGTTTTATAGAAATAGATTGTGAAATTAAATCTTCGTCTTATTATTTATGAATCTGTAACATTTCGATCATATTTCGGTATAAATAATAAGTTCCTTTTATCAATATCAATATAATATAAATATGAAAATATGTTGGCCCTTTATTTCATATATATATATATCGATCCCTTGTATATCAATACTAGGTATCGGTATTTGAATGGTTTACCTTTAACTTTATAATTACGTCACACAGCTCGTGGCACAGGTCGTGGTTGCCGAATGAGCACACCAGCTGTCGGAGGGGGTGGCGGAGGGGGTGGCGGAGGGGGTGGCGCCCGCCACAGGTTGATTTCATGTCGACGCGCGCAGACTTCCTGCAACTCTAGTTGCGTGAGTAATCAGAACCGTCCGGCGTGCGGGCGTTGCGGACATACCGGATGTTCGGGAGGCTGCGGTACGGGCGGAGGAGGATTCGCCGGCGGTAACTTGATGGCCAGACGACGCTGGTTCTGGTTGGGCAGCCATGGCATCTAGGCACGCCGTGGACTTCGATTTAGATACACGTGTACTTGAAATTACGTAATATTGTAATAGAAATTTCGACACTTTGAAACCCTATTTTTATCATAAAAATCAAAACAATAATAAATATATCATACATTCATTAATTTATTACAAATTATAATTAAACGCTATAAATTAATATAACGATATATGGTTTTATTAATCAATACAATATCAATACTTAGATATAAATAGATTTTGAATACTCTATCAATAGA
Source organism: Osedax frankpressi (assembly GCA_964035775.1). Classification (NCBI taxonomy): domain Eukaryota; kingdom Metazoa; phylum Annelida; class Polychaeta; order Sabellida; family Siboglinidae; genus Osedax; species Osedax frankpressi. Next base: position 31,214,237 of record OZ038312.1, read on the forward strand.
CCCATTATGTTAACTTAGTCTAAATGTATGTGTAGATATACTTAGTTTGTGTAGATATTTGTAGTTTACAGCCATAGTTTACAATTTTCCGAAAGTAAATTTATTTTGTTATCCATCTCGTTGTTTATTTCAATTCACTGAGCAAAATTAATATTATCTCAAACTTGTATAGTTTCGATATTATCACATATGATTATATATATATATCATTAACAACGTATTTTAAATTATTTTCTCTATAAGGATTCATAATGAATACATTACATAAGTATACATAATTACCTTAATTAAACAACGTGTAATCACTGTAAATTTAATTATCAAAGAAAAGCTAGTTAATTAATAATACATTAATAAATATTACTTTGTCGAAAAACAATTATTATTAATATAAATACATTATAACTATGGTTACTGTGTATATACACTCTAGTTTACTATTTAGTTATATATATATATATATATATATATATATATATAGTTATATAGTTTTATATATATTATCATTTAAGTAATCTAAATTCAACAAAGATATATTTCTCACATCAGTTATTTAAACTATACCATCCTATAACTACAACTAGATAAATATTTATAGTATTGGTTTTAAATATATAGAGTATATAAGAAACGAATCCATTTTTGAATATATATATTTTGATACTACTATTGTGATATTCCATTGTTTAAAATGAAGTTATAATTGAAAGTATGAGTAAAACTAAACATAATTCCGTAGACAATTATTTTACAATATTTTTTTATTTTCTACATTTATATTATTTTATTAATTTAAAATTAAGATATAAATAAATATTCAGTTAAACAATTTCAAATAATATAATTTATATCTATGCGATACATTTTTAAAATATTCTTTATATGATGTGACTAAAATATTATATTCATTTCAAGTCAAAACAATGATATTATAAAATAATAATATAAATGATATATATATATATATATATATATATATATAATATCAAAACATATTACATATGTACAAATAGACTTAGAATGATGTCATATTTTATGTTATAATTGATTTTACATATTATTAATTCATGATACGAAATACCTAAATAATCTAATAATAGGAAAAACATTAACATTTAAATAAATTATAATTGATAAGCTTATTGATAAATATTTATGTTAAAAATAGTATATAAATAGACATTATACATTTAGAGAATATAATCACTAAACTCAATTGTAATCATCTGAAATTAAAATGTGTTATCAAATCATTTTGGATTTTCCAAATACATCTAATATATTTGTAATGGTAAATTTTGTAGAATTAAATGTCGAAAATTCCTTAAATATATGATTATAATGAATATAATATGAACAAATGAGTATGCAATATATATTAATATATATATATATATATATATATATATATATATATATATATATATATGTGTGTGTGTTTGTATGTGTGAAATATAGATATAGCATTGGAGCATTAATAGATTGAACATTGATCGTATAAATATTACATTATAATTTTAAACGTATACGTTAATTAGTCCCTATATAATATTTTAAAATAATAAATACGAAAATATATTCATTTATTCGATTAAATTAATAAATTTTGCAAACATTTATTTATACTAACCCCAATCTAAATCTGGATTTGATATTTAGAAATAATAATTTAATTAGATAGAACAGAGTATAAAAAATACAATTAATTTAAAAGTGATTCACCTCCGTAACAATAATATTGACTCATTCTTATTCCTACGTATGTTTTCAACTTGTTACTCTCTGAATCGTGGATTTCACTTCGGAAAAAGAAGTGAAATATGCCGCACTATATTATGCCAACACATTGCAAATCAAGCTTATAGAAGTCATCAGATTCACAAATGTTCTCTCACATAGAACGTATACTAATATTTAGAATAACATGTTCTCCATGATTCTGCTATAATTCCATATCATTATTATAACTGCATGTTATTTATTATAACTGTATGTCCTTTATGATAACTTCATGTTCTCTATTATAACTATTTATACTATGTTATAATTATGTATCCTTTATTATAACTATATGTTCTTTGTTATAACGCCATGTCCTCTATTATAACTATATACATATATCCATACAACTAACTTAAAACTTATCTCCTGCTAAGACACTACTAACTTCATGACCGTTTTCAACCGAACGGAGGGTTCCCAACTAAACTATTTCAATCCCCGTACCGTTATTCCCAACGCCTTCCATTCCGTGTCTTCATTTAGAACATCTTGTCCTTACGAGTTCGTAGGCGTGCATTGCGGTCGGCCGACCTTACGAAGGCATTCCTGTAGCCGGAAATCAGTCGGCCGCCATTCACTCGACTCGGAATTCCGTTGGAACGGTAGTAGCAACGTTCCCTGTCCTGGCACTCGGAGGGAACGCGACGACGACGTTTCTCGTCCATGTAGGTACCCCATCCGCCGACAAAACCTGTACGTTATGAAGAATTAGGAGTGGGCGGGGCTTATGCATTACTCTCCGCCCAGCCCTACGTCGTATACGTGATAGTGTCGCGGCGCGTTGTACGCATTCATAATCGAGATGCGCGTTCAACTTATTCAGAATATTGTTATATATATCCCTCAAATACAGACGGGAATTTGAGGCATGTACGGGATATATGTTATGACGGGACATGGCGAAGTGAACGTGTAGGTATGTATAGTAGGTATGTAGGAGTGGTAGTAGGAGTTGAATCGGGAGTGGGAGTAGCCACGGAGGATTGCGTTAGCGTTAAGGAACTGTATGCTATGGAATTTGGTTGAGAAGTGGGAGGCGAATACTATTTGAGGATGAGTTGGGTTGAGGATAGGGAGTGGAATAAAGTCGGCGGAATTCAAATGCGGTAGTGGGAAGTACGGGTATGTTTGCGTATACGGAGTTGGAGGGAAGTGTTCGGGGTTAAGGAGCGTTAGTGCGAAAGTAGGCGTGTTTAAATAATGGGTTTAAAAGCGGTAGTGTGAATTCTTCACTTAAGTGAGTAAATTGAGTATGAGAAGGAAAGGGAGTGAAATACCTCCGTTATCGCCGGCAGCGGCTCCTTGGTAGAATCCGGTCTTACGTCGAGCCATCTTCTGCAATGCATCCAATTCACTACCGTCTTCATTGACTTCTTCGACTTCACGTAAGAACTGGTTCTCATCTGGTGGATGTGGAGCTGGGGTAAGAAGATTTGACTCTATTTTTAAAAATATAATTAAATGTTTTTAAATTTTGTTTATGGACATTTAGATTTCAAATTATTCTAATGATAATATCGTTAACATAAATTGTTATGAATTATAGCAAATTTGAATTCATTATAGGTTTAAAAATATCAAATATATGAATTTAATATTTGGTGTATTACACATACTGTAAGGTTATAAATATTGTAGAATATGATATATATATAAATAAAATTTATAAATTTATTGGTAATAGAACTTCAGAAATGACGGCTATTATTAATGCAGTTCGCTATGAAGTGATTGATATATCACAATATAGATATTGAAGACGTAATTACAAATGATTTCTTTATATATCTCTATTTAATCCGCTCTATTTAATAACGGTTAATTAATTTGTATCGCGCAGCGTGAGACCTGCGTCGAAGTGTTCATCGGGCCGTTCGTTGCATGACGTAACGGCGTGGTCAACACGTGACTTAGAGGCATCGGGACATCCGGAACAAGATGGCCGCTTGCACCAACATAACGGTGCCTGACGTTCGTCAATTATCTGAGGCTTCAATTTGTAAACTTTATCGTCACTAACAATCAACTGCATGGGGACGGAAATGGTATTTAGTAGAAATGGGAGGAAGAATTGATTTAATGATCAAGTGGCAGATGTCCTGGGGATAATAGCGGAAGAAAATTCAAATGAGATATTGGCATGATGGGGAATATGTGAGGTGTAAAAGAGAGATAAAGGGTCATATAAGTTGTAAAATAGATAGAATAGTATTTAGTAAAAGTTTCAGAATCATAGCGCATATATTATTTTAAAAACGTATCGAATATATTATAGGATTGCTTCATGGTTGCTCCTTTCTATATCTAGTAAATGGTGATTATTTCATTTTAAATAGTTTGATTTCGCAAAGTAATATTTTTTGCGAAACTACTAATTTTTTACGAAACTACTACTATCTTTTCTCCACATGGTTTATTTTTCCTGGTGCATGTTACAAGATTATACTTGCAATGTATTGTTGTAAAATTTACTATTAAGAATAATTATAATTTCATTAGGAAAAAGTAAACTATATTTCTACAATAAATGCTATCAACAATATTAGACAAGCATGTTTATAAGGGTACAATAAAAAATCTCTACAAATTGACACTAATAAATAGTAATCAATAATAATTAATAGTAACGTACACCAAGTAATATATTAATGAACACTAATTAAATATTGATTACTAATAATAAATAATAATTAAAAATAATTTGCAGTGATATGCACCAATTAATATTAATTGACACTTATGTATATTAATTGACACTAATGTATATTAATTGACACTAATGTATATTAATTGACACTAATGTATATTAATTGACACTAATGTATATTAATTGACACTAATGCATATTAATTGACACTAATGTATATTAACTGACACTAATGTATGTTAATTGACACTAATGTATATTAATTGACACTAATGTATATTAATTGACACTAATGTATATTAATTGACACTAATGTATATTAATTGACACTAATGTATATTAATTGACACTAATGTATATTGATTGACACTAATGTATATTAATTGACACTAATGTATATTAATTGACACTAATGTATATTAATTGACACTAATGTATATTAATTAACACTAATGTATATTAATTGACACTAATGTATATTAATGACACTAATGTATATTAATTGACACTAATGTATATTAATTGACACTAATGTATATTAATTGACACTAATGTATATTAATTGACACTAATGTATATTAATTGACACTAATGTATATTAATTGACACTAATGTATATTAATTGACACTAATGTATATTAATTAACACTAATGTATATTAATTGACACTAATGTATATTAATGACACTAATGTATATTAATTGACACTAATGTATATTAATTGACACTAATGTATATTAATTGACACTAATGTATATTAATTGACACTAATGTATATTAATTGACACTAATGTATATTAATTGACACTAATGTATATTAATTGACACTAATGTATATTAATTGACACTAATGTATATTAATTGACACTAATGTATATTAATTGACACTAATGTATATTAATTGACACTAATGTATATTAATTGACACTAATGTATATTAACTGACACTAATGTATATTAATTGACACTAATGTATATTAATTGACACTAATGTATATTAATTGACACTAATGTATATTAATTGACACTAATGTATATTAATTGACACTAATGTATATTAATTGACACTAATGTATATTAATTAACACTAATGTATATTAATTGACACTAATGTATATTAATGACACTAATGTATATTAATTGACACTAATGTATATTAATTGACACTAATGTATATTAATTGACACTAATGTATATTAATTACCGGGTAATTCTCCTCCACTAATTCCTCTTTCGGTATCCGGGTACCTCCTTGCATTTCTTTCTGCTGTCTTTGGTAGTCTAGTAGTTTATGCATGTCACTTTCACCGCTAGCGTATGATACGTTGCTAACGTTGTAAGGACCTATGTGTAGGGTAGTAGGTGGCTCATATGGATGGGGTGTCTATTATGTGGGTAAGGGTGTAAAAAGACGGTTGGTAGGAGTAGGTGGCGATGGGTAAATATAGATGAAATATGCATATTAGTTTAAGAGGGCATATGATGCGGGAGAGAAGAGTACGAGTTAATCATATGAAGGGTAATGTGGGGTAAGATAATATAGGGTGGATGTATGCGAGGGAAGATAGTGGAAGATAGGGCGGGTAGTTGAGTTTATAGTTGTTGTGTGTAGTGGGAGTAAGATGGGTTTGATTATCGTATAAGTAGTAGGGTTAAGTGATTGGTAATGTGGATATATAGGAGTTAAGGAATGTTAATGTGGATATATAGGAGTTAGGGAATGGTAATGTGGATATATAGGAGTTAGGAAATACTGTTGACATTGCTGTCACGGAGTAATGTTGACCTCTACCGGTGACATCGGGAGGCGGAACGGATTCAGTTAGAATTTAAATATTATGATTACGCAATGGGGAAAAAGTTGCTTGTTAAGTGAGTAGTAAATGGAGTGATTGAAGTGAGTGGTAAATGGAGTGAGAGAAGTGAGTGGTAAATGGTGAAAAATATATAAAATAATACTCATAATCCAAATGCAAAACGTACCCCAAGTCTCATCAAAAATACACTTTACACATTCTGCATCTTACTAATCTAATGAAAGATAATCTGAAATTACAACTATGAACAACTATGACCCAATCGTACTAACCATCTCCAACTATTGTCGAGATACTTGACTGGTGAAAGACAACTGGAAGATTACAATAAGATAAACCGTAAATTTAATATTTCTACATAAATGTTACGACACACATTTAATATTCATATTTTGCATACAAAAATCATCAAATTCATATTTAACAATAAATCTACTAACTATGTATTTTAATAATCTAATATTAAGGTTGTTGATTAGAATTTACCTCCCATATTACATCAATCTAATGCTATACCATACTTAACTCAAGTATTAACTCCTGATAACATAAAATACACCAACTATAAGTAAGCAAGTTATCTAAATAAACCTGATATACCTTCTAACTTCTTTGTGAAATTATTACTTTTAACGCACATCTATTTCATTAATAACAACTACCAACTAATTCATGATACCATCATCTATAATGACATATATGTCATACCTAGATATATTATGTAGAGCTGAGATTATAGAACATGACTCACTTCCTAAAATAAACTTGGCTCACTTCTTAAAACAATTTGATTCAATTCTTAAACATAACATGACTCACTTCTAACACTCACCTAGATAGATACAATCAAAATCTGATATAACATAACTGACCACTTTCATTATACTCTGAAAATGAATACTTATTCTCCTGAAACCGAGCGCAAAGATGATAATTACATACGTTAACAATGTTATATAATAAGATATACCTTTAAGCAGGCGAATTACATTTACAAACTTACCGTTGAAGGTAAATAATATATCTTAAAATTCCTGGTAGATCAAAGCAATGTCGATTAGTACGTTACAACTTAGAAGAGTGAACACGCGTGTGAAGGTCAACAGACACTAACCCCTAGTCGGACCTGCTGGTAGAGATTGGTTCAGATTCACCGTTGTCTGAAGCGGTTGAGTAGCTTGGACCGGAAGTACTTGGTGTTGTTGCTGTTGTTGCAGGGCTTGGTTGGTGTAGACGTAAGTCGGTTGGTTATTAATTCTCTTGTTTCCCCTGCAAGCTCCTGCGAAAAGAGAAGTGTAACTTCTTAACTAAGGTCTACTTTATTGCATTTAAAGGACTTCCTAATCGTCTTTCTTTGTATTCGCTGCAGGAATACAATCATTATACAAAACAATATATAATCAATAATTATATATATGTATGTATATATATATATATATATGTATATGTATATATATATATATATATATATATATATATATATATATATATATATATATACATACATATATAAATATATATATATATATATATATAGATATTTATATATATATATATATATATATATATTTAGTATCTAACTTCTGTTATTATGGAAATTCGCGATCCTATCCAAGAATATCATAACGAAAAAGCCTCCGATCATTCCGGATATGTTAGCTAAATATGAGTGTGTATGTGTGTTTAGGTGCGAATAGATGTACAGGCATGGTGTGGGTGCGGTTTAGTAATGAGTGCACGATGTGTACACGTTCAGTGCACGTGTGCAATTTTCTCGTAAATTCACACATATATAATTGTAATAATAATATAGTTACACTAATTAAATCATTCTACCAAGAGTTGTATGTATTTCAAATTAGCTCCGCAGTTATAATTGACGAGATTACACCCTATTCATATATATATATATATATATATATATATATACGTATACATTCTCATAGGTAGCAATTATGAAACCTATGAATGTCATCCGAGGCATTAGGAAACTCAAAACCGGAAGTTCGACCCAGTTCGACATACTTCGCTGACCTAGCATCACTGTTATCACCGACTGCATTGCGAATATAGTACCTGTAACATGAATGTCTGATTTACTTCGATATACATGTAAGATCAAATTCAAAGAAACCAGATGATGTTACAATAATAAATTCTTATATACTTTTTTAAACAAACTATAATTATAATATAATTTAAATACAAATAAAATATATTTTCTCTTTTATTATATAACTAAAAAACTAAAATAACATTGGTGGTTATATCTAGGATTTCGGTTACTATATACGGTGTTTATATATTATAATTATAGGAAAAATATTGTTAAATACAAATAATAAATATATATCCCGGATAAAAAAGCTATATAGCTATTTACTATATAGTAAATTAAAACTATAAATCAGATTTATACGATATATGAATACATATTCTCTAGGTTTTTATATTGTTGAATTTAATCTTAATGCACTACAGTTTTAAGTTGCTATTTCTATAAATAGGTTTACAACTATTGTTTTTTCATCGGTGAGTTCCCGAAAGTATTTTAAATTTAATTATATGACTGTATATGTAATTGGAATAATATAATTCCCATTCCGGTTAAAACCGGATAAGCTGAACTCCCTAACCGGTTATATCCTGATAGGCTGATCTCCCTAACTATATAACCGTATAAACATATTATCTATCCGGTTATAACCGGGTACGCATATTTCCAAATATAAATATTCCTTAACCGGATTCACCTATTTTCAGAACAGGTTCTAACCGGATAAACCAGCTGAACACCTCGATACGTAGGCCGTATCCCTGAAGTAGACTTCGGCTGCAAACGATACCGGAATAGTAGTTAAATTCGATACCACCATACACAGGATGAATACAACGCAGAACATGTCGCTACCGAAGTAGTCCTCCAGCACTGAGGCCTGGCGGGGGACGGGACTTAAGGGTGCGCCTAAACGAAGGGTTTAGAGAATGATTCTAGAGAATGATTCTAGAGAATGATTCTAGAGAATGATTCTAGAGAATGATTCTAGAGAATGATTCTAGAGAATGATTCTAGAGAATGATTCTAGAGAATGATTCTAGAGAATGATTCTAGAGAATGATTCTAGAGAATGATTCTAGAGAATGATTCTAGAGAATGATTCTAGAGAATGATTCTAGAGAATGATTCTAGAGAATGATTCTAGAGAATGATTCTAGAGAATGATTCTAGAGAATGATTCTAGAGAATGATTCTAGAGAATGATTCTAGAGAATGATTCTAGAGAATGATTCTAGAGAATGATTCTAGAGAATGATTCTAGAGAATGATTCTAGAGAATGATTCTAGAGAATGATTCTAGAGAATGATTCTAGAGAATGATTCTAGAGAATGATTCTAGAGAATGATTCTAGAGAATGATTCTAGAGAATGATTCTAGAGAATGATTCTAGAGAATGATTCTAGAGAATGATTCTAGAGAATGATTCTAGAGAATGATTCTAGAGAATGATTCTAGAGAATGATTCTAGAGAATGATTCTAGAGAATGATTCTAGAGAATGATTCTAGAGAATGATTCTAGAGAATGATTCTAGAGAATGATTCTAGAGAATGATTCTAGAGAATGATTCTAGAGAATGATTCTAGATAATGATTCTAGAGAATGATTCTAGAGAATGATTCTAGAGAATGATTCTAGAGAATGATTCTAGAGAATGATTCTAGAGAATGATTCTAGAGAATGATTCTAGAGAATGATTCTAGAGAATGATTCTAGAGAATGATTCTAGAGAATGATTCTAGAGAATGATTCTAGAGAATGATTCTAGAGAATGATTCTAGAGAATGATTCTAGAGAATGATTCTAGAGAATGATTCTAGAGAATGATTCTAGAGAATGATTCTAGAGAATGATTCTAGAGAATGATTCTAGAGAATGATTCTAGAGAATGATTCTAGAGAATGATTCTAGAGAATGATTCTAGAGAATGATTCTAGAGAATGATTCTAGAGAATGATTCTAGAGAATGATTCTAGAGAATGATTCTAGAGAATGATTCTAGAGAATGATTCTAGAGAATGATTCTAGAGAATGATTCTAGAGAATGATTCTAGAGAATGATTCTAGAGAATGATTCTAGAGAATGATTCTAGAGAATGATTCTAGAGAATGATTCTAGAGAATGATTCTAGAGAATGATTCTAGAGAATGATTCTAGAGAATGATTCTAGAGAATGATTCTAGAGAATGATTCTAGAGAATGATTCTAGAGAATGATTCTAGAGAATGATTCTAGAGAATGATTCTAGAGAATGATTCTAGAGAATGATTCTAGAGAATGATTCTAGAGAATGATTCTAGAGAATGATTCTAGAGAATGATTCTAGAGAATGATTCTAGAGAATGATTCTAGAGAATGATTCTAGAGAATGATTCTAGAGAATGATTCTAGAGAATGATTCTAGAGAATGATTCTAGAGAATGATTCTAGAGAATGATTCTAGAGAATGATTCTAGAGAATGATTCTAGAGAATGATTCTAGAGAATGATTCTAGAGAATGATTCTAGAGAATGATTCTAGAGAATGATTCTAGAGAAGGATTCTAGAGAAGGATTCTAGAGAAGGATTCTAGAGAAGGATTCTAGAGAAGGATTCTAGAGAAGGATTCTAGAGAAGGATTCTAGAGAAGGATTCTAGAGAAGGGTTTAGAGAATGATTCTAGAGAATGATTCTAGATGTATGTCTTACTCCCTATCGTATATCTAGCTCCGCCTCTAAATCTCGCCCTTAACCGCAACCCTCCCCCCTCAATAGCTCTACATTACCCTAAGGTGGGGGCTTTGGACATTGGATTAGGCTCAGGATTAAGGTAAATAAACGATAAATTCTAGTAGAGATTGTTAATTCAAATTACTTGGATGTAGAATACCCACACACACACACACACACACACACACACACACACACACACACACACACATACACACACACACACACACACACACACACACACACACACACACACACACACACACACACACACACACACACACACACACACACACACATACACACATATATATAGATATATATATATATATATATATATATATATATATATATATATATATATGTGTGTATGAGTGTATGTATATATATGCACTTAAAAACTGTAACACTTCGATATAGTTGTATAATAGGAGGGATATTGTTGATATAGAGGGATTATATTCTAGTGCTTATATATGAAGCGATTTACATTATCTTATTATGAACCTCGGAGTTGCGGACAATATCGAAGTTCATAATACGATAGTTACACAATGGATACGCGAAAGGAACGTAATCTTACGTAACCACCATGCGAGTAATCTGATTACGTCATCGGCTAATCGAAACAACGTTACGCAACCTTCATCAGGAACGATACCAGACAGTAGGCGATGTGGAAGTCGTTTCCGTGGAAGAAGGGAGACAAGAAGATGCGCCGGTATTGTCTATTCACTTTCACCTTAATGGTGTTCATGCAAACCTAAGAAGAAAGTTCACCGTGGTACATTGTTTACCGTGACTAGATTAGATAACGTGACGAGTTATGTTGACACGCATTTAGTGTAGTTTGCATCAGGTTCAAATATAGATTAATATTTAGTAATATTACTATATACTCTATAGTATATAATATACTATAGATCTCAATACTTAATTATTAACTTTTCTCTCTAGTTTATTTTCGCTGATAGTATTATTATGCTGAATTGTATTATAATATATAATATTGTCTAGTAAACACTGACCAATGTAAAGTCTATACAGTCGATTGTTTTAATTTAATATGTAAACTCAAACTTATACACATAGGTGAACGAATAAAATATATATTATCTGGTATTCACGCATCCTATAAGATGGGTATGTATATAGAACTATATATATATATATATATATATATATATATATATATATATATATATAGTCTATGTAAGTTCACCTTAGTTATGGGTCTCTTCATTTCCCTGATCATCCGGGAATGCGTCAAAATGCAGATGATCACGATGAATATGGTCACTGGTGGAATGTCGTCGTAGATGTACTGCGTGGTCAAAGTTAGAGGTCAAAACTATATATAGCGTACGTAACCATTATGATATGCATGTAGGGTGGGAGTACAGAGTTTTAGCATACGGTTTCTAAAATTTCGAATTATTCTTTGCTAATATAACAAAATAACAATTTCGTTTAAATTCCTAATTGAATTTAAGAGAAAATATTTTTATAATCGATTATTCGAATCAATCCGAATTTAAACCACAAATAAACCTACGACGAAGTTATGTAATACGCATGTAACCATGGCGATGAAGAGAGCTAGTATGACAAGGCAGATCGTCAAAGCCGTTACGTTGGACATCTTCATTTTGTCGATCATGCCAAACCTCAACAATGGTCCTCTACTGACCTAGTAATGAGACAGGCGAAGTTAAATCATAATGGACCGGATGTATTGAGCCGCTTTAAACCAACTAGGACAATGTCGGTGTGCTGCGGTGCGCGGTGTGCGGGTGCGCGGTGTGCGATTAGGCGCGCTTGTATGTGAATATATGCACATTTTCTGCGTATATGTGCATATGTGTGCGTATGTGTACGTATATGTGTGTGTGTGTGGGTGTGTGTGTGGGTGTGTGTGTGGGTGTGTGTGTGGGTGTGTGTGTGTGTGTGTGTGGGTGTGTACATTGATATCAATGAATATTCCGACCACGTAAAAAAGAAAGTGAAAAGCTATACCGGCGACAATTATTAAAATAAATAATAAAATTAGGAAAACTACCTTAATAAATATATTGGGTAATATAGGAGATTTTAGGGACTTGAATATTTTTGTAACAAAGTTATAATATCGGACAAATTTATTAAAAAGAAATAAAATCATTTGGTTAATTGAATTTCTTAAACAATTAATCATTTATTTTATAATTAAACTTACCGCTGCAATCATCATATTGTTTTTGAGTTGATATTATTAAGTAGTAAAAACAAAGATATATATATATAAATATACTTTTATATGAATTGATGTATCTACCAATAATTAAAGTGGATTTATTTAAAGTTCTAAAATTATAAATTTAATTGTTTAAAATATATCTATAAATTTAAACATAAACATTTATAAATAAACAATTTTTAATTCATAAATTTGTATTATATTTCTATAACATTAATATAAAATAAATATATTATATGATCATAAATATGGATATGTCCATGACCTTATTAGGCTAAAAAAAAGTCATGATAGGCCCTTTATATATGTATGTGTATTAAATGATGTCATATTTATAATATCTATGATTTGATTAAAATAGAAAATTGATTTTAAAATTATTGGTATCATATGACAATAATAATAATAGAATTTTTACTTTTTATTTAAAATATCTAATATTGAATATGCGTCATTATATCTATTTAATTTCCATAATATGTACTTTTGTAAGTTCATTTGTGCTTATTTCAGACGATGGAAATAATATTGAACACAGCAAGACAAATTCAACGCCTCTAGTAATATGGCATGGAATGGGTATGTTAATTACTAATTAACATATTAATATTGTTTACAGATGAACATATATATATATATATATATATATATATGTGTGTGTGTGTATTTAATATTGAGTTTATAATTAAATACGATATCATATAAAAATTGATTCAGCAATGTGATCAAATCAAGCAGACGACAGAATAATTTTCAGATTTTGCATATTCCATAATCAGACCATAAATAAACTTTCGACCATTGCATATATTTTTGAATGACATCACTGATGTTGGCATACTATATGCAGATTACATTATTATTAATAATGTATTACTATAATATAATTTAATATAACATTCCAGGCGACACTTGTTGCAATCCAATAAGCATTGGATCATTGATGGACACTATAAAAACGAGTATTCCTGGCATTTACATCTGGTCTATTCAGATTGGTCAAAGTTTTTTTGAAGTTAATATTCTCATTTAATAACTAATTAAGGACATGAATATATTGAATATATTTAGATCATACTCGTTTACTAAAAACAATTAATACATTTTATTATTTTTCTATTGTCTTAAGTTTAAGACCTACGACATAGGTCTTAAACTTTTATTTTATCTAAACCTAGTAATCAATTAATAATAATACTGATAATAATTATAATTCACGACATCTCTAAATATAGATTGTATCCTATCCAAGATTATGCCTCAATTCGCATTACAGGACATTTTGACTGGCTTCGTAGGAGATGCTAACGAGCAAGTGAATTCAGTCTGCAAACAAATCCGAGAAAATCCTAAGTTACGAAGAGGATTCAATGCCCTCGGCCTATCACAGGGCGGGCAGTTCTTGTATGTCTTCCATGGATAAAACCCAATATCTCTCTCTCTTTCTCTCCCTTCCCTCCCTCACTCCCTCCCTCCATCCCTCAGTGTTATGCAATTTGCGTTATAGTATTATTTAAATATATAAAGTCTTAGGCTATTTATAGTAATAGCATTTCATGATTCAGTATTATAACATATCTAGTTTAAAGGTTATGAATGTAGTGTTGTACTAGTTATATTCCGTGAATTTAGCACTATGATGTAATTATAATTGATATATTGTATTTTGATAGCAAAAAAAAATATTGAAGTCAATAATAATAGAGCATGACCTAAATTTTGCCCCTGAAAATGATAGTTATTTATTGTGGGCATACATTTATTGCGGTTTACTAAGAAATATAGCAATGTAATCCTTTGTTTTGTTAATCAAAGTAATAAATAATACAAAGCAAGAGATATAATCACCTGAAACTTATGCTACGCTATTGTAAATAATCACTAGGATTTGTTACATCATTGTTTATAATAAATACAAATTAAAAGTGTTCTGTAGTCTATCGCATGTATTTTGAATGTATATTAAGCATCCACTATATTCATTCTAGCAATCTATGTTTACGACTAATTTAACAGATATCTAGATTATCTTTAATTTAAGATATCTAGGTTCATATTCTGGTTTATCACTAATTTAACAGATATCTAGGTTTATTTCAAATTGAACACATCTAGATTTATCTTTAATTTAACAGATATCTAGATTTATCTCTAGTTTAACAGATATCTAGATGTATCTCAAATTGAACACATCTAGATTTATCTCTAGTTTAACAGATATCTAGATGTATCTCTAGTTAACAGATATCTAGATTTATCTCTAGTTTAACAGATATCTAGATTATCTCTAGTTTAACAGATATCTAGATTTATCTCAAATTGAACACATATCTAGATTTATCTCTAGTTTAACAGATATCTAGATTTATCTCTAGTTTAACAGATATCTAGATGTATCTCAAATTGAACACATATCTAGATTTATCTCTAGTTTAACAGATATCTAGATGTATCTCTAGTTTAACAGATATCTAGATTTATCTCTAGTTTAACAGATATCTAGATGTATCTCTAGTTAACAGATATCTAGATTTATCTCTAGTTTAACATATATCTAGATTATCTCTAGTTTAACATATATCTAGATTATCTCTAGTTTAACAGATATCTAGATTTATCTCTAGTTTAACAGATATCTAGATTTATCTCTAGTTTAACAGATATCTAGGTCATCTCTAGTTAACAGATATCTAGATGTATCTCTAGTTTAACAGATATCTAGGTGTTCTCTAGTTTAACAGATATCTAGATTTATCTCTAGTTTAACAGATATCTAGATTTATCTCTAGTTTAACATATATCTAGATTATCTCTAGTTTAACATATATCTAGATTATCTCTAGTTTAACAGATATCTAGATTTATCTCTAGTTTAACAGATATCTAGATTTATCTCTAGTTTAACAGATATCTAGGTCATCTCTAGTTAACAGATATCTAGATGTATCTCTAGTTTAACAGATATCTAGGTGTTCTCTAGTTTAACAGATATCTAGATTTATCTCTAGTTTAACAGATATCTAGGTCATCTCTAGTTTAACAGATATCTAGGTCATCTCTAGTTTAACAGATATCTAGGTCATCTCTAGTTTAACAGATATCTAGGTCATCTCTAGTTTAACAGATATCTAGGTCATATCTAGTTTAACAGATATCTAGGTCATCTCTAATTTAACAGATATCTAGGTCATCTCTAGTTTAACAGATATCTAGGTCATCTCTAGTTTAACAGATATCTAGGTCATCTCTAGTTTAACAGATATCTAGGTCATCTCTAGTTTAACAGATATCTAGGTTATCTCTAGTTTAACAGATATCTAGGTCATCTCTAGTTTAACAGATATCTAGGTCATCTCTAGTTTAACAGATATCTAGGTTATCTCTACTATATCTGCACTTTTTCAGACGTGCCGTGGTACAGAGGTGCAGTGGAATCAAGATGAATAATCTGATCACACTGGGTGGACAGCACCAAGGTCGCCGGACCCGTAGATCCAGGCACTTCGCCTATAAGTTTCACCTTAACATTAGCCATTGACAGTGACAATAGGGAATCTGCTTTTATCAATTCTGTTATTTGGTTGATATAATATAATATTCGAAGACATTAAAATTTTGTTTATTTATAGTTATTGCAGTGACTATAAAATGTAGGATTAGTAAATTGAGTTAATCTTGTAACTTTAAAAGTAACGAATAGTATTATATAATAATCTAATTGCATAATATTAGAATTATATAATAACACTAGGATTAATATATCCACTTATTAATAAAAGAGTTGTTACATCGTGCAATCATTTGATCAGGTGTCTACGGCCTGCCGAAATGTCCAGAAAAGAGCGCCATCTGTAATTACGCTCGTAAACTACTTGACAAAGGTGCCTACACTAAGTTAGTGTCATCTCATTTTCTGTTTTTTCACTTTATTCGATTCACTTTCGATGTCTGGAAATAATATAAAGAAATTGGTTTTATTATTTCTTGCATTTCATTTTGATACGTTTGATATTCATCACTTTTTCATTTACAGATTTGTTCAGAACAAGTTAGTGATTACTAATCAGAGATAAGCGAAGATTATCTATACTCCTAGTTCCTAGTCATCTTCATTATTATTAATAACTAATGTTAAAATAATGATTCGATTTTCATAATCACAAGTGTAAACGTAAAATATTAATTATTAATCTAGAGGAAGAATTCCTCCATTTTTAGAAGAACTAATTATGATAGCTTTTAGTGACACTCAAAATCAGTACTAGTATACCCCACCCCTAGGCCCTGCCAGCTTAGTACGATACAATCTCAATACTAGCATGTCCCGCCCCTTTAGTGTTATACAAGCTCAGTACTAGCATGCCCCGCCCCTTTAGTGTGATACAAGCTCAGTACTAGCATGCCCCGCCCCTTTAGTGTGATACGAGCTCAGTACTAGCATGCCCCGCCCATTTAGTGTGATACAAGCTCAGTACTAGCATGCCCCGCCCATTTAGTGTGATACAAGCTCAGTACTGGCATGCCCCGCCCCTTTAGTGTGATACAAGCTCAGTACTGGCATGCCCCGCCCCTTTAGCGTGATACAAGCTCAGTACTAGCATGCCCCGCCCATTTAGTGTGATACAAGCTCAGTACTAGCATGCCCCGCCCCTTTAGTGTGATACGAGCTCAGTACTAGCATGCCCCGCCCCTTTAGTGTGATACAATCTCAGTACTAGCATGCCCCGCCCCTTTAGCGTGATACAAGCTCAGTACTGGTATGCCCCGCCCCTTTAGTGTGATACGAGCTCAGTACTGGCATGCCCCGCCCCTTTAGCGTGATACAAGCTCAGTACTGGTATGCCCCGCCCCTTTAGCGTGATACAAGCTCTGTACTAGCATGCCCCGCCCCTTTAGTGTGATACAAGCTCAGTACTAGCATGCCCCGCCCCTTTAGTGTGATACGAGCTCAGTACTGGCATGCCCCGCCCCTTTAGCGTGATACGAGCTCAGTACTAGCATGCCCCGCCCTTTTAGTGTGATACAAGCTCAGTACTGGCATGCCCCGCCCCTTTAGTGTGATACAAGCTCAGTACTGGCATGCCCCGCCCCTTTAGTGTGATACAAGCTCAGTACTAGCATGCCCCGCCCCTTTAGTGCGATACAAGCTCAGTACTAGCATGCCCCGCCCCTTTAGTGTGATACAAGCTCAGTACTAGCATGCCCCGCCCCTTTAGCGTGATACAAGCTCAGTACTGGTATGCCCCGCCCCTTTAGTGTGATACGAGCTCAGTACTAGCATGCCCCGCCCCTTTAGTGTGATACAAGCTCAGTACTAGCATGCCCCGCTCCTTTAGTGTGATACAAGCTCAGTACTAGCATGCCCCGCCCCTTTAGTGTGATACAAGCTCAGTACTAGCATGCCCCGCCCCTTTAGTGTGATACGAGCTCAGTACTAGCATGCCCCGCCCCTTTAGCGTGATACAAGCTCAGTACTGGTATGCCCCGCCCCTTTAGTGTGATACAAGCTCAGTACTAGCATGCCCCGCCCCTTTAGCGTGATACGAGCTCAGTACTAGCATACCCCGCCCCTTTAGTGTGATACAAGCTCACTACTAGCATGCCCCGCCCCTTTAGTGTGATACAAGCTCACTACTAGCATGCCCCGCCCCTTTAGTGTGATTCAAGCATGCCCCGCCCCTTTAGTGTGATACAAGCTCAGTACTGGCATACCCCGCCCATTTAGTGTGATACGAGCTCAGTACTGGCATGCCCCGCCCCTTTAGTGTGATACGAGCTCAGTACTAGCATGCCCCGCCCCTTTAGTGTGATACAAGCTCAGTACTGGCATGCCCCGCCCCTTTAGTGTGATACAAGCTCAGTACTGGCATGATCCACTGAATGCCGAGGAGTATAGGCAGAAGAGCATTTTCATTGCGGACATCAACCAAGAACTAGTTAGCAAACTACTGAAATGATCTGAACACGAGAAAGTACTTTACGATACCGAATAGAGAATACATTATAATTACTCGGATTTGTAATGCGATCAGTCTCATTAATACTACTTAAGTAGAATGCTCAATTTTATATTAATCTGCATTCGTAAATATTCCCTCGTCTTAACCTCACGTAGTATTACCTCACGTCTTAACCTCACGTTGTAGTATTACAACGAAACCTACAAAAACAATCTGATGACCTTGAACAAGTTCGTCATGGTGAAATTCAACCTCGATACAATGGTAGAACCCAAGGAATCTGAGGTCAGTAAATGCATTGTGTCGGTAGTCTTTGCAAAACCACATATTACAATTACACAATTATTTTATTCTTGCAATTATGCAATAAATAACCTGTTTAGATATTTTATTATCTTAACTATATAAAATCTTATTTTATACATAAACTATAGTTTATACTAACTAAACTATATATAAATATATCATGATATAAAAAATATAGTAAAATATAAGATTACATATTAATATTAATTTAAATATTTATTTCAAATGCTTTAAATTATTTAAATTTGCAACATTGCTGATTTATAAAAAATAACTAAAGTATTCTTATTGAAATCATGTTATTAAAATTAACTATATATAAAATAACATGATCTTATATCTTAAGATATACGATAATGTATTCGTGATCTTATATCTTTAATACGATAATATATATCATTTTAGATGAAATTATAATTTGTCTATTTTTATTATGTACTAAATTGTTTATATATCGTTTTCATGTTTTGCCAAAAAAATCATAATTAAATCTATTTTATTATATTTATTATAGAAACTGTTCTGTATTTTATATCGTAGAATTTAGTGATGGATATCTTCATTTCCTTTCAGTGGTTCGGGTTTTACAAGCAAGGAGATGTGGAACATAAATTTACCTTGCAGGAGTCTGATTTATACAAAAAGGTTTCATTTAACCTTATAACAGATCGTTGCAAATTTAAATAGTTTACCTTTTTTAGATCAAGATCATTATTATTGTGATCATTTGAACTTTCTTCATGTTTTTTTAATATTAGTTTATAAAGAGAAGAACTTTCAATAACTGATTCTGCAATCTATGGTATATTATTACATATTTATTTAAATTTAGTTAAATCTAAATCCTAACCACCACTAAATTGAATGTTCTCAATTTCAGGATTTGCTAGGTTTGAAGAAAATGGATGAGGATAAGAAGTTGGTATTTTTGGGTATCGATACAGACCACTTGCAAATCAGTAATTTGTGGTTCAATGAAGCAATTATCCCTTATTTGTCAAATTAGTTTGTTTGGCACAGTGCATATATTCTCTACCGGTAAATTTAATTGTCTTTCGAATTATTCTCTTTTTAATCCATTGTATTATTTTATATTAAGTTTTAATTTGTTTAATAACGCTTTAATAAATTTGCAAATTTGTACTTTTATTGATATCTAGAAATATCATGTGAAAATATTACAATTTGGAATATAATAAAATATTAAAGATTTGGGATATAAATATATTTATTGATAAATATTTTCGGAAATATCTTCGTGTATTAATCGTAAAAAGATCTGAGATAAAAATAGAGAATGGAAGTCATAAATAGGCTCTGAATAGCTAATAAATTAATGGTGTTTTCTTATGTTGCAGTATGTTGTCAAGAATTTTCTGTGATAAAAAGCATTATGTAAATATTATGAGATTTATGTTTGGTTATATAAGTAGGATCTGCCGATATGACTAATGGTAAATTTAGGAAATTTCGAATATCTACTGTTTATTATCGAAGACAATCGTATAATTGACCTGTTTGTAGAGTTGTGCTCTCAGTCGATTTGTTTGATACGTTCTTTTTATTTCAGCTTGTTTTTCTGTCTCAGAATATCGCCTTAATGCTCTGTATCATTGGAAATAAACGTTTACGGGATCAATGAAATAGTGATTTGATATAAAATAATATAAATTCCAATAATCTGATGATTTATTATATACATACTTATTTATAATACATATTTATTATATACATACTTATTTATAATACATACTAGTAAATACTTTTATAAAATTGCGTTAATTTAAACTCAAATTTTGTTAAATAGTAAAATATTTTGTACAATTTTTCAAGAATAATAATATATTTTGCATTAAAAATGCGAAATGCATTGAATTATGAGATGTGCAATGTGTCTCACTAACAATTTTGAAAGTTTCTTTGATCGAGATTTCATTTCCGCTTCATCGACGATCCTTTTGATTGGACGATACAGTTGCTCTAGAGATTACGAAATAAATGTCAGAATGAAACTGTATCATTGACGAGGTAAAAAGCGAAAGAAACGAAGAAATAATCGCAGTGAAAAGGTGATTAACATCAGAAAACTAGTATTTAATGAGAAACCGAAACAAGGTAATGTAATAATGAAAACAAGTAATAATGAACCGTGATGGTGGGTCTTCGTAGTGTTAAAACTACGATTTACTGAAAATGTAATTATTTGTCAAATCGTATCTATATTAATAAAACTATAAGTATAAAATTCTTCCCATTCGGTATCCGAATCAATAAATTATTATAATTAATCATATCTTGAACATTTTACTGGTTAATCGAGTTTAAAATGAATGAGGTAAAACCTGCAGATTTGAAAGGTAGAGTTGACTTTGTGGAACGTTTCACGTGCTTCCGACTGCCGGAACTGAAAGCCAACGCTCGATTACGACATTTTACGTCGTCGATTACATTTCCGCCGCACTGAGAATCGAAAAGACGAATCCTCTCCAGCTAAAATAGTCGGGTTTCTTGTTTATATTCCTAGTTCAATGAAAACATTGCATGAATACATTGCATTACATTACATGGTACATGTGCAAATACAGCAGCATATAGATATTGGTAATATTTATAGATTTAGTTGTTGGTTACGGTAATTTCTGGCAATCTTGAAAAGTGCAAATAGAAATAGTTAAATAATTAATGTAAATTGCCACAGGCACCAGAAAGTTTCCGTCTACAATAACGAGGTATTCATTGACAAGTTGGCTGCATTTGAATCCAGTAAATGGCTAAATGATATAATCGTGAAAGCGATTCAATGATTGTATTATCTATTTCAATTGAATGCTTCAATAAGTGTGCCGAATTGTTAAACGTTGCGTTAAACCTTGTGTAGTTCCTGTAGATGACGTTCTTGAGCTTTCAGGTTGATTTGTTTTTGTCGGACGTTCGACCTTGAAATGAATGAGCTCATTGTGTCCTGGAAGGCAATCTGCAAATGGGGAAGATAAATGTGTAACGACAAATACGTGCTGGTTATTTTACATGTTCATTATTATAATAATGGTCATCTTCGTATCCATTTACTTTGCAAGAATTACAGGAATTGAAATGAGCAGAAAAGAACAAAAAAATGTTGACAAATTTGTCTTAATGTCTCAAAATTGCTCTTCTCCTGCGATAAATTGTATAAATTGATAAAATCATACATTTTCGAATAATTAGTTTTCAAAAGCAACTATAATATTCATTGAACTCGATCACAGGAATTATGCAGTTATACATGCGAGTAATAGCAGAGTTGGATTGTATTAAACCTGTAAGTTGGAGTCGTGGCAGTCCGACTGCAGTTTCAACTCGTTGAGCATGGAGAGGAGTTCCCGTCTCCTCAGCATCTCATCGGATGCTATCGAGGTCGGGGTCAGGTTGGACTTCGGAGCCTGGATATGCTTTTTCTTCTCAATTGGAATGAACCAACTGAAACTGCCTGCGTAGTGTAAAGTACACATTCACAATATAGTAAAGGGAGGGGGAGAGGAGGAGAGAGAGGAGGGGGAGAGGTGGAGAGAGAGGTGGAGAGAGAGAGGAGAGAGAGAGAGAGGAGGGGGAGAGGTGGAGAGAGAGAGGAGGGGGAGAGGTGGAGGAGAGGAGGAGGAGAGGTGGAGAGAGAGGTGGAGAGGAGGAGAGAGAGAGGAGGGGTGAGGTGGAGAGAGAGTGGAGGGGGAGAGAGAGAGGAGGGGAAGAAGGGGAGAGAGAGAGAGAGATGAGGGGGAGAGGTGGAGAGAGAGAGGAGGGGGAGAGGTGGAGAGAGAGAGGAGGTGGAGAGAGAGAGGAGGGGGAGAGGAGGGATAGCGAGAGAGGAGGTGGAGAGGTGGAGAGAGAGGAGGTGGCGAGAGAGAAGAGGGGGAGAAGTGGAGAGAGAGAGGGGGGGAGAGGTGGAGAGAGAGAGAGGAGGGGAGAGGAGGAGAGAGAGAGGAGGGGGAGAGGTGGAGAGAGAGAGGAGGGGGAGATGTGGAGAGATAGAGGAGGGGGAGGGTGGAAAGAGAGAGAGAGGTGGAGAGGTAGAAAGAGAGAGGAGGGGGAGAGGTGGAGAGAGAGAGAGAGAGGAGGGAGAGGAGGAGAGAGAGAGGAGGGGGAGAGGTGGAGAGAGAGAGGAGGGGGAGAGGGTGGAGAGAGAGAGAGAGAGAGAGAGAGAGAGAGAGAGAGAGAGAGAGAGAGAGAGAGAGAGAGAGAGAGAGAGAGAGAGAGAGAGAGAGAGAGAGAGAGAGAAGAGAGAGAGAGAGAGAGAGAGAGAGAGAGAGAGAGAGAGAGAGAGAGAGAGAGAGAGAGAGAGAGAGAGGAGGGGGAGAGGAGGAGAGAGAGAGGAGGGGGAGAGGTGGAGAGAGAGAGGAGGGGGAGAGGTGGAGAGATAGAGAGGAGGGGAGAGGAGGAGAGAGAGAGAGGAGGGGGAGGTGGAGAGAGAGAGGATGTGGAGAGATAGAGGAGGGGAGAGGTGGAGGAGAGGTGGAGAGAGAGAGAGGAGGGGAGAGAGGAAAGAGAGAGGAGGGGGAGGAGAGGGGAGAGGAGAGAGGAGGGGAGAGGGGATGGAGAGAGAGAGAGGAGAGAGAGAGGAGGGGAGAGGATGAAGAGAGAGAGGGGGAGAGGGTGAGAGAGAGGAGGGGAGAGGTGGAAAGAGAGAGGAGGGGGAGAGTGGGAGAGAGAGAGAGGAGGGGAGAGGAGGGAGAGAGAGAGAGAGGAGGGGAGAAGAGAG
>OZ038312.1:31238686-31431186 GCA_964035775.1 Osedax frankpressi
CGTTCGACCTTGAAATGAATGAGCTCATTGTGTCCTGGAAGGCAATCTGCAAATGGGGAAGATAAATGTGTAACGACAAATACGTGCTGGTTATTTTACATGTTCATTATTATAATAATGGTCATCTTCGTATCCATTTACTTTGCAAGAATTACAGGAATTGAAATGAGCAGAAAAGAACAAAAAAATGTTGACAAATTTGTCTTAATGTCTCAAAATTGCTCTTCTCCTGCGATAAATTGTATAAATTGATAAAATCATACATTTTCGAATAATTAGTTTTCAAAAGCAACTATAATATTCATTGAACTCGATCACAGGAATTATGCAGTTATACATGCGAGTAATAGCAGAGTTGGATTGTATTAAACCTGTAAGTTGGAGTCGTGGCAGTCCGACTGCAGTTTCAACTCGTTGAGCATGGAGAGGAGTTCCCGTCTCCTCAGCATCTCATCGGATGCTATCGAGGTCGGGGTCAGGTTGGACTTCGGAGCCTGGATATGCTTTTTCTTCTCAATTGGAATGAACCAACTGAAACTGCCTGCGTAGTGTAAAGTACACATTCACAATATAGTAAAGGGAGGGGGAGAGGAGGAGAGAGAGGAGGGGGAGAGGTGGAGAGAGAGGTGGAGAGAGAGAGGAGAGAGAGAGAGAGGAGGGGGAGAGGTGGAGAGAGAGAGGAGGGGGAGAGGTGGAGGAGAGGAGGAGGAGAGGTGGAGAGAGAGGTGGAGAGGAGGAGAGAGAGAGGAGGGGTGAGGTGGAGAGAGAGTGGAGGGGGAGAGAGAGAGGAGGGGAAGAAGGGGAGAGAGAGAGAGAGATGAGGGGGAGAGGTGGAGAGAGAGAGGAGGGGGAGAGGTGGAGAGAGAGAGGAGGTGGAGAGAGAGAGGAGGGGGAGAGGAGGGATAGCGAGAGAGGAGGTGGAGAGGTGGAGAGAGAGGAGGTGGCGAGAGAGAAGAGGGGGAGAAGTGGAGAGAGAGAGGGGGGGAGAGGTGGAGAGAGAGAGAGGAGGGGAGAGGAGGAGAGAGAGAGGAGGGGGAGAGGTGGAGAGAGAGAGGAGGGGGAGATGTGGAGAGATAGAGGAGGGGGAGGGTGGAAAGAGAGAGAGAGGTGGAGAGGTAGAAAGAGAGAGGAGGGGGAGAGGTGGAGGAGAGAGAGAGAGGAGGGAGAGGAGGAGAGAGAGAGGAGGGGAGAGGTGGAGAGAGAGAGGAGGGGGAGAGGTGGAGAGAGAGAGAGAGAGAGAGAGAGAGAGAGAGAGAGAGAGAGAGAGAGAGAGAGAGAGAGAGAGAGAGAGAGAGAGAGAGAGAGAGAGAGAGAGAGAGAGAGAGAGAGAGAGAGAGAGAGAGAGAGAGAGAGAGAGAGAGAGAGAGAGAGGAGAGAGAGAGAGAAGAGAGAGAGAGAGAGGAGGGAGAGGAGGAGAGAGAGAGGAGGGGGAGAGGTGGAGAGAGAGAGGAGGGGGAGAGGTGGAGAGATAGAGAGGAGGGGAGAGGAGGAGAGAGAGAGGAGGGGAGAGGTGGAGAGAGAGAGGATGTGGAGAGATAGAGGAGGGGGAGAGGTGGAGGAGAGGTGGAGAGAGAGAGAGGAGGGAGAGGAGGATAGAGAGAGGAGGGGGAGAGGTGGAGAGAGAGAGGAGGTGGAGAGGTGGAAAGAGAGAGGAGGGGGAGAGGTGGGGGAGAGGTGGAGAGAGAGAGAGGAGAGAGAGAGGAGGGGAGAGGATGAGAGAGAGAGGAGGGGGAGAGGTGGAGAGAGAGAGGAGGTGGAGAGGTGGAAAGAGAGAGGAGGGGGAGAGGTGGAGAGAGAGAGAGGAGGGGAGAGGTGGAGAGAGAGAGAGAGAGGAGGGGAGAAGAGGAGAGAGAGAGGAGGGGGAGAGGTGGAGAGAGAGAGGAGGGGGAGAGGTGGGGGAGAGGTGGAGAGAGAGAGAGAGAGAGAGAGAGAGAGGAGGAGAGAGAGAGGAGAGAGAGAGGAGGGGGAGAGGTGGAGAGAGAGAGGAGGGGGAGAGGTGGAGAGAGAGGAGGGGAGAGGAGGAGAGAGAGAGGAGGGGGAGAGGTGGAGAGAGAGAGGATGTGGAGAGATAGAGGAGGGGGAGAGGTGGAGGAGAGGTGGAGAGAGAGAGAGG
Source organism: Osedax frankpressi (assembly GCA_964035775.1). NCBI lineage: Eukaryota > Metazoa > Annelida > Polychaeta > Sabellida > Siboglinidae > Osedax > Osedax frankpressi. The sequence continues at coordinate 31,240,800 of OZ038312.1, forward strand.
TGGAGAGAGAGAGAGGAGGGGAGAGGAGGAGAGAGAGAGGAGGGGGAGAGGTGGAGAGAGAGAGGAGGTGGAGAGGTGGAAAGAGAGAGGAGGGGGAGAGGTGGAGAGAGAGAGAGGAGGGGAGAGGATGAGAGAGAGAGGAGGGGGAGAGGTGGAGAGAGAGAGGAGGTGGAGAGGTGGAAAGAGAGAGGAGGGGGAGAGGTGGAGAGAGAGAGAGGAGGGGGAGAGGAGGAGAGAGAGATAACCTCGATGCGAATCATCCGAGTTATCAGTTGGGGACTGTGAGTCATCGTAGTCGTAACCATCGGAGGTCATGTGACCTCCTGTGTGGGGTCGACTGCCTTCTTTACGGACGAGGGAACGTGTTTTCGCGGCGTAGTTTCTACCGCCACCGCTGCTGTAGTCCTTATTGGCGTCCCTGGAGGCTGGGAAGGTGTCCGGGGCTCGACGACCCTTCTCGGTCCTGCTGCGACTTCTCGGGTAACCGCCTGAAGAAGTTTTGGGAACGGCGTCGCGGGAAGCCGCGGTCGGCCGGAAACGGCATCCGAGGTCACCCGGAGTGAATTGGGGGTCAAACGGGGTAGGGGCGGAGCCATCGAGTCGTCCAATCGCGCAGTCGGTCTGTACTCCGATGGTAGTCATGCGTTTGCCGTTTCTGCCCTGTACGCGAAATCAATAGAAAATAGATGTAGAGACAAATTGAAAGGACAAATTGAACTCTAATATGATTTACTTGAGTAAAAAGCTTTGCTAGAAACAGAGTTAAATGATATTACCTAAAATACTTTCTCGATATCGAACTTGCAGGAAATTATGCAGGAAATTATTGTATTATACAAAAAATTATTGAAGTTGTTGTTATTGTTATTATACGAGTTAATATTAGAGGCTTGGTAAGAAATGTAGGCTTCCGTTTTAATAATTATTGACAGTTTGGTACATCTAACGTATGTGTACATCGGACTGGGAAAGGTGTGCCCGAAATCCCTGGAGTAGGCATCTGGAGCGCCGCGATAACCACCAGGGGGAGCTTCTCGTTGTCGCTGAGTTGCAGGCACAGGTGTGTTGTCGTAGTCAAACGTCGATTGTCCGGCATACTGTTGCGCAAGTTTACAGCCGATAAATATAAATAGGGCTTAGGAATAGATAGATGATACTATTGTTAAATAGATACTTTTTATTATTGTACAATAATCCAGGTAATTATCTAGGTAACATTTCCAGGTCATTTTAGTTTTTTTTTATATAACATTGCATACTAGTTATATCATATGACTAATAATTATGATATAATAATGTACTACAGAAGAACCTCTACACAAGAACTACTACACAAGAACTACTACAGAGGAACTACTACAGAGGAACTACTACAGAAGAACTACTACAGAAGAACTACTACAGAAGAACTACTACACAAGAACTACTACACAAGAACTACTACACAAGAACTACTACAGAAGAACTACTACACAAGAACTACTACACAAGAACTACTACAGAAGAACTACTACACAAGAACTACTACACAAGAACTACTACAGAAGAACTACTACACAAGAACTACTACACAAGAACTACTACACAAGAACTACTACAGAAGAACTACTACAGAAGAACTACTACACAAGAACTACTACAGAAGAACTACTACACAAGAACTACTACACAAGAACTACTACAGAAGAACTACTACAGAAGAACTACTACACAAGAACTACTACACAAGAACTACTACAGAAGAACTACTACACAAGAATTACTACAGAAGAACTACTACAGAAGAACTACTACACAAGAACTACTACACAAGAACTACTACAGAAGAACTACTACAGAAGAACTACTACACAAGAACTACTACACAAGAACTACTACACAAGAACTACTACAGAAGAACTACTACACAAGAACTACTACACAAGAACTACTACAGAAGAACTACTACAGAAGAACTACTACACAAGAACTACTACAGAAGAACTACTACAGAAGAACTACTACACAAGAACTACTACACAAGAACTACTACACAAGAACTACTACAGAAGAACTACTACAGAAGAACTACTACAGAAGAACTACTACACAAGAACTACTACACAAGAACTACTACAAAAGAACTACTACAGAAGAACTACTACAGAAGAACTACTACAGAAGAACTACTACACAAGAACTACTACACAAGAACTACTACACAAGAACTACTACAGAAGAACTACTACAGAAGAACTACTACAGAAGAACTACTACACAAGAACTACTACAAAAGAACTACTACAGAAGAACTACTACAGAAGAACTACTACAGAAGAACTACTACAGAAGAACTACTACACAAGAACTACTACACAAGAACTACTACACAAGAACTACTACACAAGAACTACTACACAAGAACTACTACACAAGAACTACTACACAAGAACTACTACACAAGAACTACTACACAAGAACTACTACACAAGAACTACTACACAAGAACTACTACACAAGAACTACTACACAAGAACTACTACACAAGAACTACTACACAAGAACTACTACACAAGAACTACTACACAAGAACTACTACACAAGAACTACTACAGAAGAACTACTACACAAGAACTACTACACAAGAACTACTATACAAGAACTACTACACAAGAACTACTACACAAGAACTACTACACAAGAACTACTACACAAGAACTACTACAGAAGAACTACTACACAAGAACTACTACAAAAGAACCTAAGAATAGGTCTTGGCCGCCATATTGCTTATAATTAACTCAATACTTTTATTGTGGTTCGTGAATGTGTATAAAGTATAATGGACCCAATAACTGTAAGCTAATTATATTAAACAGTTTCTCCATGGCTACAAACATAGCTAGACTCTTCTGATTGGTCAGTGATAGTCGATATATCGCATGTCGTCACGGAAATCTCGCTTGCGTTTAGGTCAGTCTTGGAGGCAAGGATCTTCTCGAGTTTCTCAATCTGTAAAGGGCGAAGTGAAGGTGGATTGTTGAGGGTGGAGTGGAGAGGTGATGGAAGATCTTATAAAAAAAGTAATGGATGAAATAAGAAACCAGGGTATCGTTGATATCCCTCCTCATCATATTCCCACTGATTAGCCCTTCCACTCCTCTCGCAATATCTCTCTTACAACTCCTCTCTTACAACTCCTCTTACAACTCCTCTTACAACTCCTCTCGCAATATCTCTCTACCAACTCCTCTCGCAATATCTCTCTTACAACTCCTCTCTTACAACTCCTCTTGCAATATCTCTCTTACAACTCCTCTCTTACAACTCCTCTTACAACTCCTCTCGCAATATCTCTCTTACAACTCCTCTCTTACAACTCCTCTCGCAATATCTCTCTTACAACTCCTCTCTTACAACTCCTCTCGCAATATCTCTCTTACAACTCCTCTCGCAATATCTCTCTTACATCTCCTCTTACAACTCCTCTCGCAATATCTCTCTTACAACTCCTCTCGCAATATCTCTCTTACAACTCCTCTCTTACAACTCCTCTCGCAATATCTCTCTTACAACTCCTCTCGCAATATCTCTCTTACAACTCCTCTCTTACAACTCCTCTCGCAATATCTCTCTTACAACTCCTCTCGCAATATCTCTCTTACAACTCCTCTCTTACAACTCCTCTCGCAATATCTCTCTTACAACTCCTCTCTTACAACTCCTCTCGCAATATCTCTCTTACAACTCCTCTCGCAATATCTCTCTTACAACTCCTCTCGCAATATCTCTCTTACAACTCCTCTCGCAATATCTCTCTTACAACTCCTCTCTTACAACTCCTCTCGCAATATCTCTCTTACAACTCCTCTCGCAATATCTCTCTTACAACTCCTCTCGCAATATCTCTCTTGCAACTCCTCTCGCAATATCTCTCTTACAACTCCTCTCTTACAACTCCTCTCGCAATATCTCTCTTACAACTCCTCTCGCAATATCTCTCTTACAACTCCTCTCGCAATATCTCTCTTACAACTCCTCTCTTACAACTCCTCTCGCAATATCTCTCTTACAACTCCTCTCGCAATATCTCTCTTACAACTCCTCTCTTACAACTCCTCTCGCAATATCTCTCTTACAACTCCTCTCGCAATATCTCTCTTACAACTCCTCTCGCAATATCTATCTTACAACTCCTCTCGCAATATCTCTCTTACAACTCCTCTTACAACTCCTCTCGCAATATCTCTCTTACAACTCCTCTCTTACAACTCCTCTCTACCAACTCCTCTCACAATATCTCTCTTGCAACTCCCCTCACAATATCTCTCTTGCAACTCCTCTCTTACAACTCCTCTCGCAATATCTCTCTTGCAACTCCTCTCGCAATATCTCTCTTGCAACTCCTCTCGCAATATCTCTCTTACAACTCCTCTCTTACAACTCCTCTCGCAATATCTCTCTTACAACTCCTCTCTTACAACTCCTCTCTTACAACTCCTCTCGCAATATCTCTCTTACAACTCCTCTCTTACAACTCCTCTCTACCAACTCCTCTCACAATATCTCTCTTGCAACTCCCCTCGCAATATCTCTCTTGCAACTCCTCTCGCAATATCTCTCTTACAACTCCTCTCTTACAACTCCTCTCTACCAACTCCTCTCACAATATCTCTCTTGCAACTCCCCTCGCAATATCTCTCTTGCAACTCCTCTCTTACAACTCCTCTCACAATATCTCTCTTGCAACTCCTCTCGCAATATCTCTCTTACAACTCCTCTCTTACAACTCCTCTCTACCAACTCCTCTCACAATATCTCTCTTGCAACTCCCCTCGCAATATCTCTCTTGCAACTCCTCTCTTACAACTCCTCTCGCAATATCTCTCTTGCAACTCCTCTCGCAATATCTCTCTTACAACTCCTCTCTTACAACTCCTCTCGCAATATCTCTCTTACAACTCCTCTCTTACAACTCCTCTCGCAATATCTCTCTTACAACTCCTCTCTTACAACTCCTCTCGCAATATCTCTCTTACAACTCCTCTCTTACAACTCCTCTCTTACAACTCCTCTCGCAATATCTCTCTTACAACTCCTCTCTTACAACTCCTCTCTACCAACTCCTCTCACAATATCTCTCTTGCAACTCCCCTCGCAATATCTCTCTTGCAACTCCTCTCGCAATATCTCTCTTACAACTCCTCTCTTACAACTCCTCTCTACCAACTCCTCTCACAATATCTCTCTTGCAACTCCCCTCGCAATATCTCTCTTGCAACTCCTCTCTTACAACTCCTCTCACAATATCTCTCTTGCAACTCCCCTCGCAATATCTCTCTTGCAACTCCTCTCTTACAACTCCTCTCACAATATCTCTCTTGCAACTCCTCTCGCAATATCTCTCTTACAACTCCTCTCTTACAACTCCTCTCTACCAACTCCTCTCACAATATCTCTCTTGCAACTCTCCTCGCAATATCTCTCTTGCAACTCCTCTCTTACAACTCCTCTCGCAATATCTCTCTTACAACTCCTCTCGCAATATCTCTCTTACAACTCCTCTCTTACAACTCCTCTCTTACAACTCCTCTCGCAATATCTCTCTTACAACTCCTCTCTTACAACTCCTCTCTACCAACTCCTCTCACAATATCTCTCTTGCAACTCCCCTCGCAATATCTCTCTTGCAACTCCTCTCGCAATATCTCTCTTACAACTCCTCTCTTACAACTCCTCTCTACCAACTCCTCTCACAATATCTCTCTTGCAACTCCCCTCGCAATATCTCTCTTGCAACTCCTCTCTTACAACTCCTCTCACAATATCTCTCTTGCAACTCCCCTCGCAATATCTCTCTTGCAACTCCTCTCTTACAACTCCTCTCACAACTCCTCTCTTGCAACTCGCCTCGCAACTCCTCTCTACCAACTCCTCTCGCCATTCTCCTTATTAACCTTCTCGTCCGTACGTCTTTGCTCGGCGATCTGTTGGCGTTTCACTTGACGCTCTCGTACCAACTTTTGTTCGAGTTTAGAGTTTTGTTCGGTCGCGATGCACGTGAAATCGCTACCAGCACAACCTACAGGATGACGCGGTGTTACATAAGAACTCGGTATCTCCGCGCCTTTATAGATGTGTTGTTAAATATCGCAATTAATCATGAAAACGAAAAATAATAGAAAATCTACGAAATCTAAAAATAGAATTGCCAATTCGTAGAAATGTAAACAACAGAACTTGCTAATAATGTCGATTACATAAACTCATTGCGGCGGCAGTTCTACAATTGCGCATTGTTCTATACGAGCGGTGGGGTTCGCAACGCTATTCTACGAGAAACCTAGCGATCGGCGGTCGAGACGCAAGTTCTTCGAACCATAGGCGCCACCTGTTGGTCGACTCGACAGCAACTTTTGGTCGGCAGTTGGATCGACGTGCAGGTCAGCCAATGTATTCAGTTGGAGGGTTCGTTGTCGATGCCGGTCGGTCCTCGTCGCGACCTCGACGTTCTAATCGGGGTTTGGTCGGATTCGCCGTCGTTAACGAAACGCAAATCGGAGACGCAGATAGGGAAATGAGAATTTAGGAGCGGGTTCTTAATTTGGTTTACAGAGAGGAGTAATGAGGGACACAGATGCTTTTATAGAATAACAATTAACAGATGCCGCCCAATATAGCGATTATATAGACGAAAGACAAAGCCTTCTACAATGAACTAGATTTGTTGGCACCCTGATCAACATTTCCAGGTTGACAACGTAATCGGACATTAGAGGACATTAGTGGACATTAGAGGACATTAGTGGACATTAGTGGATATTAGTGGGCATTAGTGGATATTAGAGGACATTAGAGGACATTAGAGGACATTAGTGGACATTAGAGGACATTAGTGGACATTAGTGGACATTAGAGGACATTAGTGGACGTGGATGAGCTAAATATAGAAACCGCATCTTGATTCACGAGCAGTTTCATTTCAATTCGACGGAATCGGTGCCAAAGTTCATTGAGGTCGCGTGGAGGATTTTCATTCATCGCATACAAGCTTTAAATTTGAAACGTGGTACAATTACGATTCCCTAATAATTTGCAGATTGAAAACGAAGACGATAATATATTATATTAACAACGCAATAACTACAAAACTGATATTAATAAAACATACAAAACCTTTTATCATTGTTATCTTCTATTGTCTTTGCTACGCAATTGATAATTTGTTCTCTTCGTATAGCTAGTAAATATATTGTACATTGTATCATTCATAGAATCACAACACCAAATCACCAGACTTAAACTCACACAGGAATACAATATATGCGAATATACCTTAGAAATATTCGTAAAGTAAATTAGTAAGTTACATTAGTTAAATTAATTACAACGGATACCTACATTAGTTAGTTACTTTAATTATGCGATTTCGTTATATTAAGTGCCTAGAAAACTAACGGGATGTCGGGGAAGAAGTTTCAGACGAGGTTTCAATAACGGCGGTTGCATTCCTCATCTGGGAAAAGAGAGAAAAAGTTTGAAATTGGGCGAAATAAACGAGAGAAGAGGCACAATCGGAAAACAGGGAACCAATCAATCAGATAAAACAATAGTAATCGTGAACAGCGTAAACTACAACCGCTCGGGTTACCATGGCGATACGGACGGACTAGAAAACCTCTCTAACTACAAGATATTAAGGAGACGGGTAGAGACCACAACCAGTAGACTAGCTAACAACGAAGACTTACGATAGATTCGTCGGAGATCGCAGTCAGATCAAACCGTTCCTTGTCCTTATTTGGGCGGATGTTCGATTAGGCGAATTTGCATTAGCTTTGCGATTATTAAGCAGAGTGTTAACGAGTTTGTAAGCTTAGTAGAGGGTTAGTAGATTTTAACTATTTGACATGGAAAAATGCATCATATGAAATAACAAATATTATCATCGGCAAGTATAAACTGATATATAAACAAGGATGTTAAAGAATGGTGGTAGTGGTGGTGGTGTTGCTGGTGGTGGTGGTGGTGGTGGTGGTGGTGGTGGTGATAGTGGTAGTATTGGTGTTAGTAGTAGTTGTGGTAGTGGTGATGGTGGTGGTTATAGTGGTAGTTTTGGTGGTGATGAAAGTGGTAGTGTTGGTGTTAGTGGTAGTATTAGTGGTAGTAGTGGTGGTGATAGTGATAGTGTTGGTGGTGGTGGTGATGGTAGTGATGGTGGTGATGGTGATGGTGATGGTGATAGTAATTCAAATGGTGGTAGTCTTAATGCTGGCCTTAATTAACTTACAGTTTCTGCAATTGAAGTGAGGTTTCGGTTATAGATGCCCTCAGCTCTTGAGTTGCCAATATTGGCACATGGTTGCCTTGTTCCCAAAATACTAGCGGGAAATAGAGGAGCCAAAGCATCATCGGAACCTGCAGTAGTGGTGGTGGTGGTGGTGGTGGTGGTGGTGGTGGTGGTGGTGGTGGTGGTGGTGGTGGTGGTGGTGGTGCTGATGGTGGTGGTGGTGCTGGTGGTGGTGGTGGTGGTGGTGGTAGTGCTGGTGGTGGTGGTGCTGGTGGTGGTGCTGGTGGTGGTGGTGCTGATGGTGGTGGTGGTGCTGGTGGTGGTGGTGGTGGTGGTGGTGGTAGTGCAGGGGGTGGTGCAGGGGTGGTGCTGATGGTGGTGGTGGTGGTGGTGCTGGTGGTGGTGGTGGTGGTGGTGGTAGTGCAGGGGGTGGTGCAGGGGTGGTGCTGATGGTGGTGGTGGTGGTGGTGCTGGTGGTGGTGGTGGTGGTGGTGGTAGTGCAGGGGGTGGTGCAGGGGTGGTGCTGATGATGATGGTGGTGGTGGTGGTGGTGGTGGTGGTGCTGGTGGTTATGACGTTGTTCTAATATAGAAATATCTTTATTGCATGATTTAAGTGAATATTCTAAAGATACAATACAAGAATGGTAAATGTATTACTGTTATGTAAAATGTTATGTAAACTGTTATGATGAAATGATGCAATTGAAGTGAAATAATGAAATATTTTATTAAAATAAACAAAAGAATCAATTCTTTTATTTATTTTTTACCAATTGGCTATTCAATAAATATTGTATCCAACGACGTCTAACTGACCAGCATGAGTACTCTCCACTGTGGTCTCGCTGCTCACACCATTCACAGAGACATTGTTAGAATTATCCGTCCTAGATCCACTGCAGTTAAATATTTTTAGATAAATATACATAATGTTGTTATTTATTAGAAACTTATTATTAATTAGTCTATTAATAGATAAATAGATAAATAGATAAATAATAGTATTAGATAAACATGTATCCAAAGACATAGAGTATGAAGTAAACAAAGAAAAATGATAGTTTAAAAGAAATAATAGGAACCTCTTCATTAATTATAACAACGTAAATACTAAAATTAGCGATTACAACGAAATGAAGGTCAGTGTAAATATCACTTACCTTCTAAAGTCGGTGTTTCTGTCAATTTCATCATGGTGCCGATGTACAACAGAAGCAATCAACTCGTCCAACGGGTTGGAGTCGGAGGTTGAGATTGGCAATGTCGCGTTCGTATTACGATTGCCGGCAAATTCGACGAGGTCTCGGCGTCGAGGAGTTACCGCCATCGGCTCCATGTACGTAGTGGAGTCTGAACGGGGGTAGCGGGGCGACGAAGCAGCGGGGGTCGGTATAGCAACGGTGGCGACAGCGGTGGCGACGGCGGTGGCGACGTTGCGAGTCTTTTCGGCGTATCGCCGCCTGGCGGTTGCCATGTAATCGTAGATGGCGCCGGGACCATCGCAAGCGGACGACTCTTCGACGTCGAGGTCACGAGGCGGGGCGGCGGAGAGGTCAGGGGTCACAAGCGTAGTGTAATGAGGCGGCGTCGGGGATTCGACGTGTACGGGATAGCCGACGTCCGTCGAAGACGAAAGATACGCGACGTAGGGAGGTGCCGCGGAGAGACCGGTCAATTGACCAGCAGCGGTGGAAACGGTGGCCGCGGGGTGACCATTCAGCTGAGTGGTCAGTAAACTTGTCAACTGACCGGTATTAGCCGCAATCGAGGTCGCGGTACAACTGTTCAACTGAGTGGTCAGTAAATTGGTCGCTTGACCGCTGGTGGCAACGGCGTTAGGCGCTGGGTAACTGGTCAATTGAGCGGTCAGTTGTCGGCGTTGTCGAGCCAATAGTTCGACGTCGCCGAGTCGGTATTGTTCCGAAATCTCTGCAATTCGTCGGCGGTACTTGTCGGAGAGGAGGTCGGCCTCTCGAGACAGTTCAACAGTTGGAGTTATGGTCATCGACGTGTCCTCTTCAGCAGACGTTGGAGAAGCATTCAAGTCCGCGCTGACGGGAGATAGACGGGTTTTTATAAAGGTCAAGGACCCGTATACCATTTATATAATAGCGGTAATTACATTTATTTGAAGGCTATCAAATGTTGAGAATTATTTAAACTCATAGATGAATAATATTAGACTTGTGTAGTGAGCGAGTGTAGGCTTGTGTAGTGAGCGAGTGTAGGCTTGTGTAGTGAGCGAGTGTAGGCTTGTGTAGTGAGCGAGTGTAGGCTTGTGTAGTGAGCGAGTGTAGGCTTGTGTAGTGAGCGAGTGTAGGCTTGTGTAGTGAGCGAGTGTAGGCTTGTGTAGTGAGCGAGTGTAAGCTTGTGTAGTGAGCGAGTGTAGGCTTGTGTAGTGAGCGAGTGTAGTGAGCGAGTGTAGGCTTGTGTAGTGAGCGAGTGTAGGCTTGTGTAGTGAGCGAGTGTAGTGAGCGAGTGTAGGCTTGTGTAGTGAGCGAGTGTAGGCTTGTGTAGTGAGCGAGTGTAGGCTTGTGTAGTGAGCGAGTGTAGGCTTGTGTAGTGAGCGAGTGTAGGCTTGTGTAGTGAGCGAGTGTAGGCTTGTGTAGTGAGCGAGTGTAGGCTTGTGTAGTGAGCGAGTGTAGGCTTGTGTAGTGAGCGAGTGTAGGCTTGTGTAGTGAGCGAGTGTAAGCTTGTGTAGTGAGCGAGTGTAGGCTTGTGTAGTGAGCGAGTGTAGTGAGCGAGTGTAGGCTTGTGTAGTGAGCGAGTGTAGGCTTGTGTAGTGAGCGAGTGTAGTGAGCGAGTGTAGGCTTGTGTAGTGAGCGAGTGTAGGCTTGTGTAGTGAGCGAGTGTAGGCTTGTGTAGTGAGCGAGTGTAGGCTTGTGTAGTGAGCGAGTGTAGGCTTGTGTAGTGAGCGAGTGTAGGCTTGTGTAGTGAGCGAGTGTAGGCTTGCGTAGTGAGCGAGTGTAGGCTTGCGTAGTGAGCGAGTGTAGGCTTGTGTAGTGAGCGAGTGTAGGCTTGTGTAGTGAGTGAGTGTAGGCTTGCGTAGTGAGTGAGTGTAGGCTTGCGTAGTGAGCGATTGTAGGCTTGCGTAGTAAGCGAGTGTAGGCTTGCGTAGTGAGCGAGTGTAGGCTTGTGTAGTGAGCGAGTGTAGGCTTGCGTAGTGAGCGAGTATAGGCTTGCGTAGTGAGCGAGTGTAGGCTTGTGTAGTGAGCGAGTGTAGGCTTGTGTAGTGAGCGAGTGTAGGCTTGTGTAGTGAGCGAGTGTAGGCTTGTGTAGTGAACGAGTGTAGGCTTGTGTAGTGAGCGAGTGTAGGCTTGTGTAGTGAGCAGGTGTAGGCTTGTGTAGTGAGCGAGTGTAGGCTTGTGTAGTGAGCGAGTGTAGGCTTGTGTAGTGAGCGAGTGTAGGCTTGCGTAGTGAGCGAGTGTAAGCTTGTGTAGTGAGCGAGTGTAGGCTTGTGTAGTGAGCGAGTGTAGTGAGCGAGTGTAGGCTTGTGTAGTGAGCGAGTGTAGGCTTGTGTAGTGAGCGAGTGTAGTGAGCGAGTGTAGGCTTGTGTAGTGAGCGAGTGTAGGCTTGTGTAGTGAGCGAGTGTAGGCTTGTGTAGTGAGCGAGTGTAGGCTTGTGTAGTGAGCGAGTGTAGGCTTGCGTAGTGAGCGAGTGTAGGCTTGCGTAGTGAGCGAGTGTAGGCTTGTGTAGTGAGCGAGTGTAGGCTTGTGTAGTGAGTGAGTGTAGGCTTGCGTAGTGAGTGAGTGTAGGCTTGCGTAGTGAGCGATTGTAGGCTTGCGTAGTAAGCGAGTGTAGGCTTGCGTAGTGAGCGAGTGTAGGCTTGTGTAGTGAGCGAGTGTAGGCTTGCGTAGTGAGCGAGTATAGGCTTGCGTAGTGAGCGAGTGTAGGCTTGTGTAGTGAGCGAGTGTAGGCTTGTGTAGTGAGCGAGTGTAGGCTTGTGTAGTGAGCGAGTGTAGGCTTGTGTAGTGAACGAGTGTAGGCTTGTGTAGTGAGCGAGTGTAGGCTTGTGTAGTGAGCAGGTGTAGGCTTGTGTAGTGAGCGAGTGTAGGCTTGTGTAGTGAGCGAGTGTAGGCTTACGTAGTGAGCGATTGTAGGCTTGCGTAGTAAGCGAGTGTAGGCTTGCGTAGTGAGCGAGTGTAGGCTTGTGTAGTGAGCGAGTGTAGGCTTGCGTAGTGAGCGAGTATAGGCTTGCGTAGTGAGCGAGTGTAGGCTTGTGTAGTGAGCGAGTGTAGGCTTGTGTAGTGAGCGAGTGTAGGCTTGTGTAGTGAGCGAGTGTAGGCTTGTGTAGTGAGCGAGTGTAGGCTTGTGTAGTGAGCAGGTGTAGGCTTGTGTAGTGAGCGAGTGTAGGCTTGTGTAGTGAGCGAGTGTAGGCTTGTGTAGTGAGCGAGTGTAGGCTTGCGTAGTGAGCGAGTGTAAGCTTGTGTAGTGAGCGAGTGTAGGCTTGTGTAGTGAGCGAGTGTAGTGAGCGAGTGTAGGCTTGTGTAGTGAGCGAGTGTAGGCTTGTGTAGTGAGCGAGTGTAGTGAGCGAGTGTAGGCTTGTGTAGTGAGCGAGTGTAGGCTTGTGTAGTGAGCGAGTGTAGGCTTGTGTAGTGAGCGAGTGTAGGCTTGGGTAGTGAGCGAGTGTAGGCTTGTGTAGTGAGCGAGTGTAGGCTTGCGTAGTGAGCGAGTGTAGGCTTGCGTAGTGAGCGAGTGTAGGCTTGTGTAGTGAGCGAGTGTAGGCTTGTGTAGTGAGTGAGTGTAGGCTTGCGTAGTGAGTGAGTGTAGGCTTGCGTAGTGAGCGATTGTAGGCTTGCGTAGTAAGCGAGTGTAGGCTTGCGTAGTGAGCGAGTGTAGGCTTGTGTAGTGAGCGAGTGTAGGCTTGCGTAGTGAGCGAGTATAGGCTTGCGTAGTGAGCGAGTGTAGGCTTGTGTAGTGAGCGAGTGTAGGCTTGTGTAGTGAGCGAGTGTAGGCTTGTGTAGTGAGCGAGTGTAGGCTTGTGTAGTGAACGAGTGTAGGCTTGTGTAGTGAGCGAGTGTAGGCTTGTGTAGTGAGCAGGTGTAGGCTTGTGTAGTGAGCGAGTGTAGGCTTGTGTAGTGAGCGAGTGTAGGCTTGTGTAGTGAGCGAGTGTAGGCTTGCGTAGTGAGCGAGTGTAAGCTTGTGTAGTGAGCGAGTGTAGGCTTGTGTAGTGAGCGAGTGTAGTGAGCGAGTGTAGGCTTGTGTAGTGAGCGAGTGTAGGCTTGTGTAGTGAGCGAGTGTAGGCTTGTGTAGTGAGCGAGTGTAGGCTTGTGTAGTGAGCGAGTGTAGGCTTGTGTAGTGAGCGAGTGTAGGCTTGTGTAGTGAGCGAGTGTAGGCTTGTGTAGTGAGCGAGTGTAGGCTTGCGTAGTGAGCGAGTGTAGGCTTGCGTAGTGAGCGAGTGTAGGCTTGTGTAGTGAGCGAGTGTAGGCTTGTGTAGTGAGTGAGTGTAGGCTTGCGTAGTGAGTGAGTGTAGGCTTGCGTAGTGAGCGATTGTAGGCTTGCGTAGTAAGCGAGTGTAGGCTTGCGTAGTGAGCGAGTGTAGGCTTGTGTAGTGAGCGAGTGTAGGCTTGCGTAGTGAGCGAGTATAGGCTTGCGTAGTGAGCGAGTGTAGGCTTGTGTAGTGAGCGAGTGTAGGCTTGTGTAGTGAGCGAGTGTAGGCTTGTGTAGTGAGCGAGTGTAGGCTTGTGTAGTGAACGAGTGTAGGCTTGTGTAGTGAGCGAGTGTAGGCTTGTGTAGTGAGCGAGTGTAGGCTTGTGTAGTGAGCGAGTGTAGTGAGCGAGTGTAGGCTTGTGTAGTGAGCGAGTGTAGGCTTGTGTAGTGAGCGAGTGTAGGCTTGTGTAGTGAGCGAGTGTAGGCTTGTGTAGTGAGCGAGTGTAGGCTTGTGTAGTGAGCGAGTGTAGGCTTGTGTAGTGAGCGAGTGTAGGCTTGTGTAGTGAGCGAGTGTAGGCTTGCGTAGTGAGCGAGTGTAGGCTTGCGTAGTGAGCGAGTGTAGGCTTGTGTAGTGAGCGAGTGTAGGCTTGTGTAGTGAGTGAGTGTAGGCTTGCGTAGTGAGTGAGTGTAGGCTTGCGTAGTGAGCGATTGTAGGCTTGCGTAGTAAGCGAGTGTAGGCTTGCGTAGTGAGCGAGTGTAGGCTTGTGTAGTGAGCGAGTGTAGGCTTGCGTAGTGAGCGAGTATAGGCTTGCGTAGTGAGCGAGTGTAGGCTTGTGTAGTGAGCGAGTGTAGGCTTGTGTAGTGAGCGAGTGTAGGCTTGTGTAGTGAGCGAGTGTAGGCTTGTGTAGTGAACGAGTGTAGGCTTGTGTAGTGAGCGAGTGTAGGCTTGTGTAGTGAGCGAGTGTAGGCTTGTGTAGTGAGCGAGTGTAGGCTTGTGTAGTGAGCGAGTGTAGGCTTGTGTAGTGAGCGAGTGTAGGCTTGCGTAGTGAGCGAGTGTAGGCTTGTGTAGTGAACGAGTGTAGGCTTGTGTAGTGAGCGAGTGTAGGCTTGTGTAGTGAGCGAGTGTAGGCTTGCGTAGTGAGCGAGTGTAGGCTTGCGTAGTGAGCGAGTGTAGGCTTGCGTAGTGAGCGAGTGTAGGCTTGTGTAGTGAGCGAGTGTAGGCTTGTGTAGTGAGTGAGTGTAGGCTTGTGTAGTGAGCGAGTGTAGGCTTGTGTAGTGAGCGAGTGTAGGCTTGTGTAGTGAGCGAGTGTAGGCTTGTGTAGTGAGTGAGTGAGTGTAGGCTTGTGTAGGTGTCACTATCACATAAAAAGAACTAACCTCTTCGCGGCATCCAGTCTTAACAGTTGATCGGAGAGAAGAGTCGAGGCAAACTTCAAGGGATTCAGTTCGTCTGAGATATGGCGATGATAAGGCGACAATGGAGTGGTATCTAGATCAGGGAAGGTCAAAGAGTAAGTGTTATTAGGTCAGGGAAGGTTAAAGAGTAAGTGTTATCTAGATCAGGGAAGGTCAAAGAGTAAGGGTTATCTAGATCAGGGAAGGCCAAAGAGTAAGTGTTATCTAGGTCAGGGAAGGACAAAGAGTAAGTGTTATCTAGATCAGGGAAGGTCAAAGAGTAAGTGTTATCTAGGTCAGATACAAATGGGTGGGATTATTTATGTCAGGGAAGGGCAGAGAGAATATTTTATCGAGATTTTGGAAAGGCAAAGAGAAGGAGTTATCTAGGTCAGGGAAGAGCAAAAGTAAATTGTTGTTTAAGCCAAGGAATGGTAAAGGGTTTGGCGTTAGTATATTCAGAGGACAACTGGGACATTGTTAGAGTAAAATAGCGTATTCGAGGGACTCACATTCAAAGGATTTCACCGCGTCCCTCGGCGTGCTTTCGGAGTGGTTTCGAGGAGCAGCGGCTTCAAGAAAAGAAGAGGACGAAGATAGATCGGAAGACTTGTTGCCGTCGCCAACAACGTAATCAGTCGAATCGGTATCGACATCGTCGTCCAATTGAAAGCCGCGATCGCAGAGGCAGTCCCCGGTGACGACGGTGGTGTCGGCGGTGGCGGTGTCGGAAGGGGCGTCGATGGCGAGACGTTCGAAGCGTCGGGGGTCGGCGGCGCAAACCCTGGCGGCGTTTACGCGCCGTTCGAATTCGCGGTGAAGTCTAGACGACTCCGACTCTTCGGCGTCGGCGAGCGGGTGTTCGGGGCGGGACCGGTCCGGTGGGCGGGGCGTAGGGTCGGCCGACCGACACAGCAGACCCTGGGCACTGGTGATGGACGCCAGGGAGGACTGGATGTCGTCGAGATCTCGACCCAACGCCGAGATGTCGCCACACGAACTCTCAGAGGTCGTAGCTGTAGCGAAGGGCGGTAGTTAGGAGTCCATGTTGAAGTGGGGTCTACGGGACTGGGTGAGGATGAGTGGGGTGAGGATGAGTGGGGTGAGGATGAGTGGGGTGAGGATGAGTGGGGTGAGGATGAGTGGGGTGAGGATGAGTGGGGTGAGGATGAGTGGGGTGAGGATGAGTGGGGTGAGGATGAGTGGGGTGAGGATAAGTGGGATGAGAATGACTGGAGTGAGGATGACGAGGATAAGGAAGAGTTGGGTTACATTAAGTGGGGTGGGATAGAGGAAGAAAATATGGAATTAAGATGTAGGAGTCAGGTGATTAGGGAGAGAATTGAGAAGGTGAATAAAGAAATTAGAAATGATTTACCAAAATATGTAAATACTTCGGACTGACAATTACCATAACTAATATTAATGACTATTCATATTATTAACAATTTATCTAATTATTAATGACAATCTAATTATTAATGACAATCTAATTATTAATGACAATCTAATTATTAATGACAATCTAATTATTAATGACAATCTAATTATTAATGACAATCTAATTATTAATGACAATCTAATTATTAATGACAATCTAATTATTAATGACAATCTAATTATTAATGACAATCTAATTATTAATGACAATCTAATTATTAATGACAATCTAATTATTAATGACAATCTAATTATTAATGACAATCTAATTATTAGTGACAATCTAATTATTAATGACAATCTAATTATTAATGACAATCTAATTATTAATGACTAATCTAATTATTAACTATACATGAAATTATATTAAATATCTCGACAAATCACTAACTCAATAAGAAAATCACTAACTTTGATTTGACTATAAAAAATAATGACATATTATAGTACTATCAGTTTATTTATTAGTTTTTATTGTAGATAATTAATAATTATAATTAACAGTATAATAAAATGAGCATAATAAATTAATTATCTGCGATATAACCTTTTAGCATTTTTAAAATAACAAATCAAGACATAACATCTATCACATAGCGTTTATGTTATCTATACTGAAAATATTGAAACTAATTGACTTATTATAAAACATATGAAACATAATCATTTGTCCTTATTATCAGTTAAATTGATAGATCATTATTTTGTAATATTAGAATGCATGAAAATCCTCAGAATTTAATATTACCAAATTTATTTTCTTTGTACATCACAAATTGATATTCTTAGCCTTGACTATATTTGTTGTCAGTTGACCTACTTAATAATAGTCTTGCAATCCAACAATAATAGTCATCCAATATTTAAACTATTTTGGTGATCAAATAAATGACCAAATAATAATTAAAATATGATTTACAATGAGCTTCATTGCGTAATGAAAGTAGGACATAGTACAAACCGCGAATGAGATCACGGACGCGTTCGGTCAGCGATTCATCGGCTACACTCGCCCCCTCCGACGACCTTGCAGAGTTGAGGTCGTGAATATCCAGGCACGCCGAGCTAGAAGTCAAGGTCGCCGTCGATCTGGATTCGTTCAACAGCCGGCGGATACGCGAAGACAAAGATCCGACCTCTTCGTGACCTTAGGTTTGGAATGGGTTGACATGCGACCTCATATGTGTAAACAATTCTCAACATTCGCGTATATTACGGTTATAGAAAGCATGCATAGGAATATTTAATTGTAATATATTTGATTATAATCCATTAAAACTTGCCAATATACCAAAACACGCTACTGAATCTATATAATAACAATGTTGCTGGATATTATTCGAAATGCCTTGATTTACAGTAAATTAAAATTCATGCATACAATTTTTTGAAATTTCTGTGCCAATTGAAAACTTTATGAAATTATCTAAATTGTCCGCTATGATACTATATATATATATATATATATATATATATAAATATATATATATATATATATATATATATATAAATATATATATATATATATAAATATATATATATATATGTATGCCTACTAAAATGTTCCATCTATCAAGATCATTTTAGTTTAATTCAATAGAATCAAAATTAGTTTTATTTAGTTTTATTTCACTCGAAAATATACAAACCCAACTAAATTACCCTTCGAATGTCCTTTTAATTTGTTATATTATTTTATATTTTTGTTAACACTTTTGAATTACGCTTTCATTGCTTATAAATTAGCGGAACGAAAAGAGTGGAAAAATAGTTTGGGTTGACTTCAGGTTGGTTCGCTGCACGAGGAACAAACTTTTATTGGGGTCGGCATTCATTGTGGATAGCAAGTCATCTTCGTGGTACTTGGCCAAGATGATATTGATGTCCCGATCTTAAAAAGCAAGCAGGTGGGCAATGAATGCAGTTACGCGACGTTGATACGAAAAAGAATTCAAACCGAATTTGAAATTTGTATGCAAATTACTCGAAGACAAACTACATCGGGATATTTATATCAGAATATACTTAAAAGTAAGCTGTATCTTTATATAAACTGTTGTTATATATGAACATGATAACATGATATGTGAAATCATGCATAGAATTTCAAATCGTCCGACTGAAATGAAAATAAATTGGTCTACGGAATGCAATAAGGAAATTTCGATAGAGGTGCAAATTCGTAAACAACAATCTTAAGGAGTATGCAACAATCATAACAAATATGCAACAATCTAAAATAATATTTAATGATCTTAAGAAGTGTACACCAATCTTAAGAATTATAAGATGATCTTAATAATCGTATGATTCTAAAAATCGCGTGCTGATCATGCAAACCAAGAATAGATTCAGAAGAAGACTGAGCATCTCCGAGCGGAGGAGAGAGACCACCAACGATCGCAGAATTGAAATCCTATTCGAAAGGCAAAAAATGGTGAGTGAAAACGGGGTTTAATATTTATTATTATGTTAGTTATTATTAATTTGAATAGATCATAGCATTATGTAATAACAGACCAGCTAAGAAGACTCGTGTAAGCTACACATTTTATGGCTTCATTCTAATGAAAATAAGCAATAATCAATTCATTACTCGAGTAACGTACATTCAATAAATGTGTATTGATTTGCGATAACAATGAATTTCTTACGCGAGCGAATATCTCAAAATGAGAGTTTCAGTTTCTAAAAATACATTTTGAAATTCTATGAATGAACTTTGGGTAACAAAAGAAGCACTATTGTTCTCTGTGTGGTATTCCTGGTAGACAGTGATATTGATTGAGGGGTGGATAGACTAGGTAGAGGGGTGGTTAGGCTAGGTAGAGGGGGGTTAGGGTAGGTGGAGGGTTTGGAAGACGCCCTATTTATCTAAACCACAATCTAAGGAACACCTGTATTATTCATAAGGCAAATCCCAAAGATCAATCAGAATAAAAAATTATGTTATATTACTATAATACATATTCTTCAATTCCTGGTCGATTATGGTAGAAATATTTCTATCGCTATATCTTTAAACATATAATATCTATATAATAATATCTATATAATAATATCTATATAATAATATCTATATAATAATATCTATATAATAATATCTATATAATAATATCTATATAATAATATCTGTATAATAATATCTATATAATAATATCTATATAATAATAAAGATATAGAGATATTTTGAATAATGCATAGAATTCTTCCTCATTTATTTATTTAAAATGTTAAACAAAGATTAGCGAAATGTGATGCAATTCGAACGTAAGGTAAGTAACACGCCATACTACAGTCCAGACTATACGCTACCACACATAGACACCATATGAGCTCGGATTCAATTCGCTGAATAAAAACCAGAGTAATTACGCTTTCCGGACTCGCGGAGACTACTAACCGGTAATGCGGGGTGATGTCGGGGTCGTAGGTCGGGATGAGCCGGAGCAATCGGTTCGGGGCTCCGCAGGTTCAACAGGGCGTCCGTAGTGTCCGCGATACTGTTGTTCCAATCCTCCAGTCTGGCATCCAGCGATACGTCGGACGAAGAACCAAAATCCACGGCGGCCAAGAGGTCGCAGATGGCGTCGGGGTCGGCGTTAGGGGCGATAGGGGCGTTAGGGGTGGAACAATCCGCGAGAGTTGCCGTCGATGTCGAAGTGGGCGTGGTAGCCGGAGTAATCGCGATTAAGGGCCTCGTCGGAGTAGGCAGGGCATCGGCGACGCCATGCGGCGAAGCGGAGCAGTCGAATTCGACGGAGGGCTGTCGAATCGAAGTCGAAGTCGCGCCTAAAGGTACGTCGGCGGAACCGACGGACGACGGAAACGCGAGTTCCGGTTGCAGCGGAACGTTTGAGTTGGAGGCGAGGCGAGGTAAAGTCGCGTCGACGGATGCGAAGACGTCGAAAGAGTTTGCGACGTCGAAGGTGAGTACGGCGTCTGGTATTCGCAGATCCGCCGCAAACAGAAGCGCGGCTTCGTCGGCGGGTTTACTTTCGTTGGCGTCAACGGGATCCTCGACGCCGCTTAGGAACCTTTGAACCGCCGCCGAAATCGACTCGTCGGACTCGGAGGCCGCGGAGACAGAAATAGTCGTCGGGCTTTCGACGCCTGCGACACGAACAGATTATTAACGCGATGATACAATGCCCTAGCAACCCCCGGTCAAGTTTGCGGTAATATCAAGAAGAACTTGTAAAAGCATTTATATAATAGAAACAGTAAATATCCTACAAAAGTACATAATATCGAAGATTTGTCAGGGATTGCCATACTAAATTTACTTATATTTTATAAATAGCTTTATATTAATTACAGAGCCAATCCCCTTATAACATAAAAGTCATTTTTGTAAGCAGAATAGAATAATCCGAATAATCCGAATATCTTTCTGAAGATTCTTTACACAATTATGCAGTTTACGTATATTTTAGACCAGATATATATTTATTTACTTTACTGTATGAAATAATGTCCTTATTCAGAAGGTAACCTTTCTAGAAGTATTTAGCTGTAAATTGTTACATCGTACTAAGTTGTTATTTTTATTTATATATTATTTAGTTAACTGTACAAACATTTGTAATCGTGACAAATTCATCCATTCAGATTATAAATAACCAATAACTAAATATAACTATTTAAAGATAATTATATAAGCGTATCAAAGGATATACAGAAAAAAATCTAAAATTATATAAATTAGCTAAAATATAACGTTTATATATAACGTTTATTGCAAATTATATTATTTATATAACTATATGTAATTATATAACTATATATAATTATAAATGAATCGTTTGAATTAATGTAATTACCATTGGCATGAAGACCTTTGTTTAACGTTCCAAATTCAGAGCTATAGTCACTTGTAACCTGAAAATCAACATATAAGTAATATCAGTGTATGAGAGCTTATATAATAATCATTTATAAATAATGTAAATGTATACATAATACATATACTAAAAGTGTAGAATTATTAAATTGGTTTATACTAAAACCAAAACCTACAAAATAAATGTGGTTGCAGGTTAATAAGATTAATATAAAAATATACAATATCTCTCATTTAAAAGGAACTAGTAGACATTAAAGTAGCGATAAATCATTTCACAGGTTTAGAGATATGAGTGCTTTTAAAATATAAATAAAAAAAGTGATCCTGTATGGATGCTAATAATTGAAGGCAACTCTACAAACTATTCCTAGGGGGCATGGCGTGTCGCGGATGTCACGTCAGTTATGGGCGGAGCATCATTTACCATTCGTGCGATCAATCAACCGTTACATTCGAGTGATTTCAGCAAATCTTATATAAACCACTCATTAGTTAATTGAATTCGTGCATACGGCATACAGCATTAACTAAAGCATTAAATCAAGTGTATACAAAAATATACAATACTTGATGATTATTATTATATAATGAAAGAAAATACTGACATGTCATAATCGACCAGAACAAAGGAGTCAGTTAAGACAGTAAATTGTTTTTTAGATAATAATAGTGTAAGAGATAGCCTTTACTTACCAGTAAATAAACGACTTATAATCTATTATGAATATCAATATCAATATCAATATCGATATCAGATACACTTGTGTTTGTGGACTCTCTGTATCGCAACTCTACGAAGCTCTTGAATGTAGCTACGTTATAAGCGATGCCATCATAAACTGAGTACGTAGCTATATGTGTCCGTTTAGAACAACTCCGCGACGCGTTTACAGTTGGTTGCGAGTCTGGCGAACGAATGAACTAAATCTCCGATTAGCGTTTCGACGTTTACAAAGGCGACTGATTCACTGAAGTATCTAATTGGGTGCGCGGATAAACAAAGGATTGCATCTTTGGTACACACTCCCATGTCTTTATCAGTCCGCGATCTTAATATTCTGAGTAATAATGAACAGGGGGGGGGGGGTTACTATTACAGGCCTAGGTACGAAGGGAAGTGCAGATATAAACGTATTGCAGTTAGTCCATGACGAGGTGATTAATACTAAATCAGCTATTCTCGGAAAGGATTCACAGTAAAGAATATGTGTAAGTAATTAGTATTGTTTCCAAACTGGAATTCTTATAGCGAAGTTATATTGTCTAGCGATTACATTGTTCACTAAAGTTACATGCTAAATTTATCAGATTCCGTAGATTAATATCATTATTTAGCATTATTTTCGCTATTATTTAACTGTAAATATGTTTACTTTATTAATAAAAATATATATTACAATTAGACTTAATTTCTTTAATTTAATCACAGAGTATGTGCATCGCATATGCCGTATGTACAAATTTAATTAATGAATACATTATTTGCTCAAGATTATCAGAAATCACAAACAGTAACAGTTGATCTACCCTAACAGTTGATTGATCATCCTACTGTCAATGATGCCCGCCCACCACCCGCTATTTAATCTAGAAATATTTTATGCCGCCTTAAACACGTAGCTATTACCTGTATTCATTTATTGATAACATTATATATCCCATATTCCCCATGGCAGACAGATAAGTAAGTAAGGCATCATTAATTTCATTCAAATAAAAACAGACCAAAGAATATAGGATATAATGATTGGATTTGTAATAATCATATTTATTTTTATTAATTTTTTTATAAACAATAAATATTTACAATTTCAAAAAACTAGTTTCAATCTCATTAATTTAAAATATTAAACACTACACATGTCATTTATTACATTATTATGGGATCATATATTAACAAATTTAATTGAATTAAATATATAGAAGTTTATATAAAATTTTATAAATCATATAATATATATATATATATCATACTAAAGTATATAATTATATTATGTATATAACATATATATATTATATATATATATATATATATATATATTTATGTATATATATATATATATATATATATATATATATTTATATATATATATATATTCTATACTAAAGTATATAAATATATTATTGTAAAAATATATATTTAATAATATACACAATTAATTATTAAGTAATTAAGTATACATTATATAGACAATAAGGTGTTATTTATTACTAACAACTAGAGTTCAATATTAAATAGATAATAAAGTGCAACGTATAATATGGCATATACCAACTTATTATATATATAAGTTATTATTATAAAAGTTATTATTATCAAATATTTAAATCAAACCATTTTTGTTTCTTCGTCATTTATGTTTTTTAATGTACCCAAGTTGGGATTAACTACAGAATTAAAGTTTTCAATATTCATTATTACTAGTTATTTAGTAAGAGTATTTATGAAGTATTACATTATACAATACAACTGTGTAAATTATATTATTCCAAAAAGCAACAGTTGTTTGGGTTGGTTGGCAACAATTGTTATCCAATGAAAAGGCTTAAATGATATTGATTGTCAATTCAAATTATAATCAAATCATAACTAAATAATATGACATAAATGACAATATCTATTCTTATATGTAATATGTTGTTATTTTTAATTTTCATATAGAATATAAAATAATTTATTTAAATATTTACATTGAAAATACACTACATACTAATTGTTTAAGTTGATATATTTACTATATTTTTTCGTAGTATTTAACAAAATTAATTAATATTTAGCGGATGTTTATCAAAGATTTTAAGAAAATATGTAGAACTAATATATAGATGTTGTAAATCAGAAATATCTTTATTATACTTCGGATAAATATATATTTGTAAATAGTATTTTCAAAATATATTAATTCAATAAACATACAATCGTTTAATAATACATACATTTTTTTATATTAATGTTTTTATCACGATATTATAATTAGTTACAGCTATAAATAATATATAAATAGTATTTGCTAAATATCTAAATTGTAATGTATTTATTTGTATTTATTACATATATATATATAATATATTATAAATGTATATACATATATTAATTTCATATATACATTTTATAAGATATGTTGACATAAGAAACTAATTAATTATTTATATTCTCACAATAAAGTCAATTTGCAGGAAATATCCTTACATATATTATATTTCTATGAAATAACTTACAAATGTACACTTATTTTGCACGTTTTCCAGCATAATTTGAGAAAACATGATGATAAAAATATTACCCATCGTCTAACATATTTAATAATTCAGTACATAGATTTTATAAATATTATCATAGAACAAAATAAAGAAATATTTCAATATTATTTCCCTAACTAGTTATTTTATTATTCACCCATTTTTTAAAATATCTAATTTTCTTTTTTGGGTATTACATTTAACTTTCTTCAAATTAATCCTCGCAATAAAATAAGTACGCGTACATTGTACGCCATACAATGTATATGTTATATGTAACGTTTTCTTTTCCATTTATTTTATTGCAATAAATCAATAGAAGTTGTAATTATGCATATATAACAGATAAAAAGCCATCCTTCTCAATATATATATATATATATATATATATATATATATATATATATATATATATATATATATTATGCTTATAAGAATATTAGATAAGGTAGAAGGAGCATAGGCCTGTAGTTAGAAAGTAGAGAAGGGTATATTTTCTTGAAGTATGCCTTAAGGTATGATAACATTGTCCAGGTATCAAGACAGAAACCGTATTCACCGTAAAAGTGAACAATAATGGATTACATAGATAATAGAATAATATTCTCATCAAACCGTAAGTAACACCATCGGGTAAACTCTGATATTTATTTTCCAATAAACAATGATATTTATTTTCTAATAAACAATGATATTTACGAACCATTTTGGATGATGTCGGGAACAATTCGGATGGAACGAAAGTATATAGAGCTATGGTTAAAACATATTTAAATCGTTATATATATTGATACATTGATAATATAGTACAGAATTTCCCGATAAGTTTAGATATATTATAATATATTACTAAATCTGGTATACTGAATAATATTTATTAATATGTAACTTGCTGTATCAGATTATTCGAATAAAACTTATTTTTAAATTCATATAATGCTATTCCATTATAATTAAAGTTTTGGTTAGAATCACCCGATATCAAAATATTATGTAAATATAATGACACTAACAGTTGACGAAACTAATCTATGAAAGTATTGTAGTATTAGATAGTGAAAGATAATTTTAAAAAAATGTCGTACATTTATTGTTGAAACGAAACATTTCTATTAGCTACACATAATCCCCAATGAAGGGATAAAACCCTTTACGTCTGTTTTCCCTGATACCATTGAAAAATGTTAATTAAGATTAATTAAAATTATCAGCATTCACTCTTATCCATATTTCTGTTATGACTAACATAATATGTATAATTTTCATTATTTAATCAATAAGCAATTCCATATTTGATTGAATCGATTGAGTTTACCAAATGGCTTGAAAAATAACATAATTATTAGATTTTGTTATCGGATCACCATTTATATTAATAGCATTAAGTCATTATCAATGTTGTAATCTTTAATTGAGTGAAATTTACAACAAAAAATGTTGCACTTATTTACATTAATTTACATAATTTTACTGCATGATGATTCATTAATTAATTGTAATTGATAATTAATTATAACCTATGATAAATTTAGAATAATAAAATATTTATTTATATATAGATATAGATATATATAGATATTAGCATAACATTTATATGCATAATTATGATTTTTTTAATTTTATTAGTGTTTATATTATTATCATTATTAAAAAGTGTAAACAAGTCTGCATCATTTATATTAGTATAATGACATTTCAATGACTTCTGCTAAAATAGTTGATGAGATGAGCTAAATATAGCTTTGTTTTTAGTAATTTCACTATATATATTGTTACGGATGAATTCTTTTTTACCACCGACCATTCTAACCAGGTAGTTAATATATATGCATTTGAAATTGGATGTACTACTACTACTACTACTACTACTACTACTACTACTACTACTACTACTACTACTACTACTACTACTACTACTACTACTACTACTACTACTACTACTACTACTACTACTACTACTACTACTACTACTACTACTACTACTACTACTACTACTACTACTACTACTACTACTACTACTACTACTACTACTACTACTACTACTACTACTACTACTACTACTACTACTACTACTACTACTACTACTACTACTACTACTACTACTACTACTACTACTACTACTACTACTACTACTACTACTACTACTACTACTACTACTACTACTACTACTACTACTACTACTACTACTACTACTACTACTACTACTACTACTACTACTACTACTACTACTACTACTACTACTACTACTACTACTACTACTACTACTACTACTACTACTACTACTACTACTACTACTACTACTACTACTACTACTACTACTACTACTACTACTACTACTACTACTACTACTACTACTACTACTACTACTACTACTACTACTACTACTACTACTACTACTACTACTACTACTACTACTACTACTACTACTACTACTACTACTACTACTACTACTACTACTACTACTACTACTACTACTACTACTACTACTACTACTACTACTACTACTACTACTACTACTACTACTACTACTACTACTACTACTACTACTACTACTACTACTACTACTACTACTACTACTACTACTACTACTACTACTACTACTACTACTACTACTACTACTACTACTACTACTACTACTACTACTACTACTACTACTACTACTACTACTACCACATCCCGAACTACTCTAAAACTCACATAACTCCATATCTCAAAATATTACACTAGTTACCTATCAGATGGCGAATCCCATACAAAATTATACTGCTCACTAATCTAGCTACACATTACAATAAACCAGAACACTTGACTGACCTACTGACAGACTACAATCCCTCCAGACATCAACGTACTGCAAACCAATATAAACTACAATCACATAACTGTACCAATCTCACAATAAAACAACAATCTGCCTTCTCTATTGTTGCTCCCAAACTATGGAATAGCCTACTAATTTCGATTAGATCTCT
This sequence comes from Osedax frankpressi, assembly GCA_964035775.1. NCBI lineage: Eukaryota > Metazoa > Annelida > Polychaeta > Sabellida > Siboglinidae > Osedax > Osedax frankpressi. The sequence goes on from OZ038312.1 coordinate 31,268,334, forward strand.
ATCGTCCACTCCTTCTTTCAAACGTAAACTAAACACATATCTATTCTCCATTGTTTATCAATAATTAAAAAGCATGGCCTAAAACTTTACATTGAAGTTGATGGAAGTGAATAAACCCAATTGGTGACAAGGTTACAAGGTTACTACTACTACTACTACTACTACTACTACTACTATTACTATTACCACAATTATTACTGATTACAATTCTGATTAAGAACTTCTTTAAATATACAATATTAATCCCAAATTCGGTAGAACTGCAAAGGATTTATTATTGATTTGTCTAGATGCTACTTTTATAATGTATGCACTTAGTAAAATATTTATTAAATAAAAACTAAAAAACAACAGACCCCCACGATTACGAGTTAACCTTACGAATAACTACGCATTAAAATAAATACTCATAGTAAATTATATGAGAAATAGTTATAATAAATATTACGCCGTAAATTATACATCTGATTATTTCAGCAAATAAAATGATGCCTAGTCAATTGGAGTGCCAACTCCAAATAAAAAATGCATACTTTATTGTAAAACGCAACTTTAAAACTACCCTATGTACTTCTTAACATAGTATACATAATATGTATAATGTTATTATACTAATATATATTGTTAAACGAAGTTATAGAATTACTATAGCTATATGAATAATACCACCATGATATAAACTATAGAAAATTGAGAAAATATATGGTATATTGATATAGTTATACTAATAATTAAATATTGTATTACATTCTCTATTGGTAAACCACGATAATCTTGAATATTAGTCTCTATAAAAATAAATGACAATATAACTATAATACAGAAAATCAGCGGAATGGAATATTTACTCAAAATAATCTCTACAAATAACTCTAAATGGTTTACATATATGTATATAATTAACACTAATGGGTTTATATATAAAATTTAACATATATAATAAATAATTTTAATTCTTAATAATATACGTGTAATATACGTGTAATTCTTAATAATAATACTTAATAATACGTGTAATTCTTAATAATATACGTATAATTCACAAATATATCTGTATAGAACTACTAAATGTATTTAAACTTATATACATGATTTATCCTGGAATTTATAATGTGGGAATATATTTAATGTCAACTTTATCATATTTACAAGTTACTAGATTTATATTTAATGATTTTTAAAATATATAATTATTGTATATATTTAATAGCCTATATTAATATTGGTAATCTTTATTACGGATGTATTGAAAAATAGTACTATAAATTAAATATAAATGGTGGCGCTAGTTGTCGTATAAATATTGTTTTGAATTGAACATGCGCATTGTAAATATATTTTAATATAATTTTATACCAAATTCATAATTTGTATGTGTTTCAATAGTAATATTCTTTAGAAATATAACAGATGCTAAGTACATATTAAAATGGCTTGTCTTATCAGACTTAAGGACGACATTAAGTTTCTCGAGAAGACATTTTCGAATGACGAGTCGAAATTTCGTATAATGTCTGCTTCTTTGGATGAAGTAGTTTGCAGATATATCTCTCAATCGGGATTGCCTATTGTAATCAATGCTAATTTTACCGTTAGTTATTATCATTTGATCTTTATTGATTCAAAATAAGTGATACTATTGAGTATAAATTAATACTATATTTGTTATATTATTTTACAGCATTCACTCTTACTTAAAAATATGATTTAATTCACATGTTATGTAACATAGTTACCGAAATTATTTTAATATGTTTTTAATTTCTATAATTCAAAAATTGTCATCAATACTTTTTATAAAATCGTATATATTTATAGTTATATAATTATTATATAGGTTATTAATAATATATTAGTAATGTGCGATAATAAATTAATATTATATTTTTTAATTATTTCAAAAACATTAAGATATATATTTGATATATATTTCAAAATATATATCAAATATTATATTAATTCAGTTCTATATTAATCAGTATTTGTTTTTTATAAACATAGTTTATTATCCAAAAAAATTTCCAATTATTTCAAAAATAATCCTCACATATCTTAAATTCCATCACTATTTATATATGTAATATTACATATAACTCACAGTTATTCGGAATAACTATTGATTAGTAAACCGCCTACTGCTCTTTACATTCGTAGACTAGATAGAATCAATCCCAAACCCAGAATGAAAAACACTCCAGATGATGACACCTTATAAACTGACACCATAAACACTGCCCCTACTCTCGCTAACCCACCCTCCGCAACCACATTAGCAGCAACATCCTAAATCGTACTTATATTGTTATCTATATCAAACTAACGTTAACTCATCTAGCTTCGCTAATCCACGGCATGCCTCTACCCGCTAACACCCGCAACCCCGTACAGGAACAATATCCTAAATCGTCACCTGTATGGTTCTCCGAGGCCGATGATGCGGATGTTACAGCCGCCATCAACTCAATCAGCATTCACACGCCGGACGATAACAATGTTTGTATTCTCTTTACCGTCTGGCAACGTCTTCCCGACGTCAACGCTTTCCATCGGCTCGCTTTTCTTATCGTCTGTGCCATCGCTTCACCAGCATCTCGCGTTGCAGATTTGCAGGCAGATCATGTGTTTCATCGAGGAGTTGTGTCGATTACGTGTCATGAAAGAACCCGATGAACTGAAGGCCGTTGATCACTACTTACAGGTTTAGCTTTGTAGAATAACCTCGATGAATACTCATTGCCATATATCATCTGCCCACGTAGATTTGTTGCAATTATATGTATATGATAGTATTAAAATATTAATATATTTATTTTGTATGCATGGTATAAGTATATTATATATATAATGTATATATATATGTTATTTCTAAAAATTCCAACAATTCCTGTTTCGTGGTTTGTAATCTCAATACATTACGCTTTCTACGTAAATTTGGCATTGTAGGATAGTTGGTGATATTTAATTCCTCGGGCACAATTAGCCTAGAGATTTCATTGCAATTAGCGCTGCAAATTCTACTACCTGCCAATAGCTCATTACATAAATAGATTATAACGTAAACGATGCTGTATCTTGACAACTATAGGCATTTTAATTATCTTTTCAATCTCTGAGAGTGCATAGGTGTACGGTACGCATGGCGATGCTTTCCATTCTATTTGTTTAGTTGCGAGCAGCCTACAAGTTTGATACGGGGTCGAAGTTCGCCTTCCGTAACCCTCGACTACGAAGTACGCCGGTAGGGGACATGTTTACAACTCGCAAACATGCCGCAATCGCTATCTCGGTATCTTCGTGTTTACGAGGCCACTCGCAATCTACCTTGACCGGTACGTCCGCTCGCTGGTCTGAATCTAGGACTACCCGCGATTGTTTAAGTGTACAATGTTTGGCGCATTCTTTTAACCACGGCGATGGCGTCATTTCATCTGCGGGGAGTGCGGCGTTTATAAATAGCGTTAGAATCACACCCCGCGTGCAACAAGCTCTACGCCGATTCCCCCTATACATTGCCTACACCGCTAGACCACCGCTACAGACCTATTAGTTGCCTTTAGAGGCCCGAACGCTAGTCGTCTAATTGTTTGCCGGGCGCATCGTAAACAAAACCTATTCCGTCGCAGCGTCTATAAATAAAAACAACACATGGTCGCAAACGTTACATTTCATTGTTTACCGTCGATTACACGGTGTCGGTGATTCATACTCTCGTTGCATGTTTCTCATAACGGACATATTCTGCCATGCTGCCAGATAGTCGTAGTTTGATTTCGATGTTGGACGTAAAAATATGTGGTACATAATTATTATTAATCGAATCGTTAAATATTATTGATCTAAATCACCGAAAAGCTAATCTTTACTTATATATATATAAAATGTTATTATAATATTTTAAATATACAATTAAATTAAACCATGTTCACTCCATGTTCACACCATGTTCACACCATGTTCACACCATGTTCACACCATGTTCACACCATGTTCACTCCATGTTCACTCCATGTTCACTCCATGTTCACACCATGTTCACACCATGTTCACACCATGTTCACACCATGTTCACTCCATGTTCACACCATGTTCACACCATGTTCACACCATGTTCACACCATGTTCACACCATGTTCACACCATGTTCACTCCATGTTCACACCATGTTCAGTGAATTTCTTTCACTTTATTAACAAATTAATTTAAAGTTTTCTTCAGTGACTTTACACCAAAAATAAGTGAAATTTCATTGAGAATCATTCAAAGCATTTTAAATTTACATTTAGAGTATTTTAATATAAAGTTTAAGTTTCATGTAAACCCTAAACTTTGACATATACAAAGATTACAAAAGCAATTCATATTTTATCCAACTATTGAGGGGCATTTAAATATACCGAAAATTATTTATGGAAAATATTTGATCTCGAAGTACGATTCTGTTTATTTTCTTTGTATTGTTTATTTTGTAATTCCTTTGTCAACATCCAATACAATTTTCCAATTAATACTTTTCAATATGAATACAAAACTGCTTACCAAATCTTTGTATTTAGTGTTGTAAAATAATTAATATTATGAAAATATTAATTATTTTAACTTATTTATCCCACTATATATTTACATATTTTAGAGGTTAATAAAAGGGCAAATACATCTACACTCATATCTAGAAATATTAGAGATCAGTTTTGTAAATATGTAAATAACGAGAGTTCTATGAGATGGCTAAATGAAATGTAATATTCTATTGTAATGCTATGAGATGACTAAATGAAATGTTATATTCTATTGTAATGTTATGAGATGACTAAATGAGATGTAATATTCTATTGTAATGTTATGAGATGACTAAATGAAATGTTATATTCTATTGTAATGTTATGAGATGACTAAATGAGATGTAATATTCTATTGTAATGTTATGAGATGGCTAAATGAAATGTTATATTCTATTGTAATGATATGAGATGACTAAATGAGATGTAATATTCTATTGTAATGCTATGAGATGGCTAAATGAAATGTTATATTCTATTGTAATGATATGAGATGACTAAATGAGATGTAATATTCTATTGTAATGCTATGAGATGGCTAAATGAAATGTAATATTCTATTGTAATGCTATGAGATGGCTAAATGAAATGTAATATTTTATACGGTTTATATGTTTTATGATTCTCTAAATTTATATTTACATTTTTTTTATCTCGCTAAAATATTCATCTTATTCTATATTATTTTACATTATTTAATATGTAAATAAATTGTTATTTATTTATAATTGTTATTTATTTATAATTGTTATTTATTTATAATTGTTATTTATTTATAATTGTTATTTATTTATTAATTTTCATTCAATTCTATTTCATCAAATAGTAGTTGCTCAATTTTATATATAATCTTCTTATTTTTTTATAGCAATTTCTCTATTATTTTTGCCATATGCCATACCCCTATGCCTCCATTTCATTAGGATTTTCCTGAGATTTTTCAAGATAATTTAACACTTCAATTAATTACACGTTTTTAGATTTTTCCTTTGTAGAATGAAAACGCTTCCTATAGATAACTTTAAAATTAAATAATAATATTAAAGTAGCTAACGTAAACATGTTATACTATATTATGTATACGTTTAATAATAGTTGGAATCGAAATCATATAAAGAAAATAAAATACCTATTAATTGGTTGAGGTGTAGCTAGACAGTGATCTATATCTTCAACATTTGATTGGATTACAGCCAAGGTAATCTTGGATTACAGTGTGAGATGAAGAAGTTTCATTTATGCAAATATTAGATGGAGAGTGGCATGAATCAAAGATACTTCAGAAGATTTAATATATAGATCATCTTCCATAATATTATGAGACAATAAAGTAGGTATTGCTCCCTCGTTATCTGTTAATTGTAATTCATTCTATATGGAATTTAAAATAGGTATTATATATAATCATTGGTATTAACAATAAATAACTACAAAATTACATTAATATAATAATATTTATATTATTAAATTGTTAAATAATTCTATATATAATATTTTTAAATCTATTAGAAATAGATGACCAGATTTCAAAACTTGGATCCAAAAATGTGAGCCTTTTGTAAAAAAACCTTTTGTAAAACTTTTGTAAAACCTTTAGGAACTACATTAGATGCACTTCCACTAGCTCCAGATTTATCTTCAAACTCTTTTTTCAATCTTTTATAATATGTTCGGCACGAAAACCAATGTTTTATAATTTCTTATACTTTTATTATATAATATGGATATAATATTAATTGTATTTTAGTAATTTATGTGATTGGTACACAGAGATAAGTAGAGTAGTATTTTTACCTCGATCACACTGTTTGTGATATTTGACATGTTGTGTAATAGTGAGATATATGAAAAAGAGTAATGTATGAAAAAGTCATCGCGAATTCGCTATATGTAATGGCCCTTAAATGATTACACTAATTCACATTGATTATAGGAATTCCCATGATTAAATCTGTGTATTACTGTTTATAATATTATTAAATCATATGGTATTATTATTTTCAAATTACTTTGTGAAATTATTACTTAATGAAAATTTTAAATCATTCATTTTGATACTCAAGAATTTTAGCCTCTAAATTCACCATCAATATTTATAAATTATTTTAAATTTCGAATTGTAATATTACTGAGTAATTTACAAAGATATGATAATAATCCAATAAATAAATAAGAATAAACTATTAAAATAAATAAGAATAACCTAAATAGTTTATTACAATATTACAATAATGAAAATACATTTAATCAATGATGATTATAAATGTAAATTATTAATATAGTATAGTTGATATTTAAGGGTTTGTATATAGGCCATCTATAAATAGATGTTTACATTTATTTATTTAATATGGAAAATATTAATATCATAAATATAAATACATATAACTCTAGATATAAATTTAATCTATATAATATGTAATACCATAAAAGATATAATATTGATCTAAAAATAAATTAACAAAGTAAATTATAATATTATTTATACAAATATTTTCTAATTTAGGGTCATTAAATTTATTAATATTGTGTATTAATTATAAATTGTATTTAATTGAATGAGTTATTTGATGAATTATGGATATTTAATTGATGATTGGTATTAAATTATTTATTAAATATACAATTAAAAAACTGTATATATATATATATATATATATATATATATAGATATGCATATATATACAATTTATTATACATATATAATTATTAACAGATTAGAAAATTATATAATTATAAAAATATAATTATACAATATATATTTATAAATATAAAATCAATACATGATAGATAAGAATTATTTCAGTAATAATACTCCTTTTTAGAAGATGGTGTCATAATTAATATATATATCAAATAAGTGTATCTGCTACATTGAAATCTCCCATGATAAAGAATAGTGTTTTTTTAAATACCCGCAATATAGTCTAAATAATTAATATATTCAATTCAAATAAAAACAATTATATAAAATATATATTATAATAAAACAAATAAATTGTATTCTAAATATTTGTTGGTCAATTTATAGTCTAACTCCATTAATCAAATTTTATAATAAAATGATATAATAGTAATATAAGATATTATTTTTATAAACTGTATTATTATTATTTATCTTTACATAATAAACAATCTGTAAAATGTTCAAATCAATTATAAATTAGTTGGTTTATAAAAAAGCGTTAGAAAATATTGATCCAAATTTAAGAATAATGAGAAAATCGCCCTCGAAGATTATATATAATAATTTTTCAATATACTTAAGTTGTATTTGATTTTTTAAAGATTTAAAAACTAATAATGAGTAAATATAATTAAATAGTTTATTATGTTGTACACATATAATGTAATAATGATATATAAATGTGATAATAATGATAATTTGATGATAATAACATAAAATTAATAATTATAAAAATTAAAACTACAAAGTCCATGAGTATTCTGGTTGACTCCTCAATCACTGTTCATATAACAAATAAACTACTGAAAACATGTTCTAGCAATGTTCCATCAATGACACATCAATAATTCCTTCCTATTCTTAGTATGCTATATACACTTTATTGACAGCTTTTTGTAGGTCATCTGTCTATAATACTTTATATATGTAATTACATAGTTTATATTTCATAGAGTTGATATCATTCTTAGATTTAGTCTGAGATATCAGACATACGAAGAGGGTATCTTCTATAACAAATTATATGCATACTAATATATAATGTATATATATAATAATATATATGCATAATAATTATATTTTATGAAAACCAAGACATTTGTTTACTAATAAACTAGTGTAAATTAGAAGTTATTTTAAAATAACTGTAAATTACACTAAATAGCAAATTATTTTGAAGTAGTGATTATGACTAATATATAACAATATTATATTACCAATGGTAATAATTATTGATTGTAATATTGAATGTTTATAATAATAGCTTAAATAATAGCTTAAAATTATGAAATAAATTTGAAAATTATAATTTATTTTATAACCTTAAAATATATTATAATATAATTTGTATTTTTATTAATATGAATTAATATATAAATAATATAGTACATAACTTTCAATATGTAAGTTATTGTTTTAAATATTTTTTCTTATTAATCTCGGTATTTTTAAAGATTATAATTTTTAAAATTGAAGACTGTGATTGACAGGTGAATTGAATTTTTGCGATAAACATTGATTATGTAACCAATGAAAAGAACTGATAATCATAACCTATGACATTTGTAGTTGTAAATAAAAACGAAAGTTATTTCTTTAATTAAAAAAAAACAGATTAAATTTGATAAATGAATTCTATTACTATTATTTAAATGTATATGACATATTTTTCCATTTTATAATCAAAAATCTGATACATTTCTTGAGATTGATAAATAATTAGCTCATATAAAACAATTTTTTTAGGTATTTTTTACCAAAATTTCTAATTTGAAATTTTAACAGATATTATAAAACTGACACTATATTCATCACATGAACACGTTATTAACGTAGATAACTCTATTTAGTACAACGATTATGAATAAATAAACAATTTTTATTTTGATATCAAAATTTTTAAAATGAATTCATTAAATTATTATAAATTATATATTATAATAACATAATAAATTTTTATTGAATTTATTATTAGCTTTTAGAAAGCTTATTTTTGATTAACATACTTGACAAATACGAGTTTCATATATCAATCTAAAGACACATTATATTTTTATAATATTAGACAAAACATAATCTAGACACATTTTTTTACCCTTAATATTAATTTTTTACAACAATAATATTAATATTTTTGCAATTCTTTCAAATGTCAATTTTAAAGTTTATATAAAATTTACATATTATTATCAGTAATTACCAGGAAATTCCATATATTCTTGGTGTTACATTTATTTCTATATTAAAATTTTAAATATGACACATATTTGATTATTTGCTCACTCTTCCTTTAATCTATTGTTACATACTATTTATTACTGATAATCTATTTTGTACATATATATATATCATATATAACTGTATATCCTTACATATGTTTACAATTCTATATTTAATAAACTGAATTCTAATTAAAAAAATTTATTTTCAAAAATAATAAATTTAATTCATTTATAATCTCAATACAATTATTTTCTTCTAGGGTGTTCTCACCGGATTAAATTCAACTGCAAATCGGGTGACTAGGCGACTAGTGATTCGGCAACTTTTCACCAAATCCAGTTCACACCGGATTAATATTTATCTATGTTTTTGATATAAATCTCATTTTTGAGAAATATATTCTAAGATTATTGAACTATAAATAATATTTTAAAATACGCATTGCTAATAAAATTGAATTTATTATGATTGTATTAAGTTCTAATATATATATCATTACTACTTTTGATAGTTAAGGCATAAGTATGCAAATTAAAGCATATTAAGCCTTATTTTACGAATTGAATAAATTAATACAAAATTTAAAATATAAAATGTTTTTTTGTTTATAAATATATGTAAACATTCTATGCCTTATCCGAAGTTGCCGAATGTTGTATTTTGGTTGAAAAATTGCAGTCACTAGTCTCCCGAGGAGCGGTTGAATTTAATCCGTTGTGAACACACTATTGTATGTGTTTTAATTTTCTTTGTACATATGTAATAATTATTTATTAAATTAATGTTCTCGGATACATTCGTATTGTATATTATCTTCCTATTTAATTCATCTGAAGTTGATATAGTAAATCCAAGTATTATATAACAACACATATATTTATGTATGCGTTATAACTATTTGCAATATAAATCAATTACGTACATATAATAATACTAATCTTTGCGAGTTCATTTATTGTATAATTATATCTACGACTATTTAAAAGATCTTACAAGCTTTACAACATCAGTTACGATGTTCAGTATGTATGTACACGGTTTATATTGTTACGCGTCACTCGTTTATAAAGTTCTACCGTGTGATATTAAATGTTCTAAAGATGAGCTCTCTATCGGTTTACGTTTTCCCTCTAGCCATTTCTAGACCTTTTGCAAAACGTAACACTCCTCTCCGTACTCTCTCCTAGTGCCATACTATTGAAGTGTTCAGTTCGGATGACGATGACTCCGAAACCGATGATTTCCACTACCAAATGGACGATGACAGGTAAGAAGTATTTGATATCATTTACGTGAACGGTAACCTTTTTAACTGGATTGAAAAATGTAATCGCATTAATGATATTTTATATTTAGAATATCTACTGTAGGATAAAGATTATTATTAAAAATTTAATAATTTTTCTAAAAATGGTTAATTGAAATATTATCTAAGAATGTATTCTAACAGATTGTGCACTACATCTGTGAACAACAGAATTCTAAATGTAATTTAAACAACTGTGTAGTTTAGTTAAAAGTATTCTTAATTTAAACATTACTGCAAATATGTGTGTGAGTAGCATGTACTAAAAGTAAGTTTATAAAGTAATAATTGTAATAACAGTATTTTATTACAATTGATTAATGAAATAATTTATTATTAATATTAAATATCCTAGTTAATTTTATAAACTAGGTAATATATTTATAAGATGTAATGTATTTAGACATCCATTTGAAGTTCTCTCAATTTAATTTATAATATTTAATGAGATCACTGTTATTATTTTAACAATCTTTTTTAGTAATTTAAATGTAGTATATAAACATATAAATGACTCATATAAATATAAATGAATATTTAAAGTAATAATCTAATGTAAATAAACATTTTCAGAATGATTTACTCAATTTAGAGTGTGTTGATGGTGTACTCAATTTAGAGTGTGTTGATGGTGTACTCAATTTAGATGATAGTATAACTTGAAATTCAATTTTATCATCTGATAATAAATTACCGAAGTATTGATTTTGATATATTTTAACTTTATTCTAAATATAGTATTAACAATTATTACTAATAATAGTATCTATAATAATAATAATTATATAACTAAAAAATAACATTTAATATCAGAATATATGTTTAAAAATGATTTGTTTTTAAATTTGCATTGGTAAATATTGATAAATAGAATATGTATTACTTAATATGTATTACCAATAGTATTTATATTATTACTAAAAGTAACATTAAATTCCCATTCCCTTCTCTCATTTAGAAGATTAGTATGAATTTGTATACATTTCTTTAGCATTTAAAATGTCTTATAAATAATATAATTTTGACATATATGAATATAGTAAATAACACATGAAATGCATTGATTTGTAAATAATAGGAAAAGGAAATATAAACTTTAAGTTTAGATTGTAAATAATAAAAATGAACTTAATATATGTATTTAAAAACAATAATCATAAAGTGGTAAATTATAAATTTATATTAATCATATTTTCCTAATTTATTCAAAAACTAATTTTGAGAGTAGGATAAGAAGATACTAAAACACGTTTTTTGAATGTTATTTCTAATTTTAACAAATAATAAAACATTTAAACAAATTTTAAATATTATATGATAATAAAATAATTTAGATATTTTTTTACCCAAATTTCTACTATATAGATTTATATGAATACATATTAAAATTTGATAGTTTTCAAATATACTTAGAAAATCATAAACTGTTAAATCTTAATCATAATACATTTGTCCAAATCTCAAAATGGGACTTTACTAAATAATATACTTTGAATATAGAACTAATCCTATTTCATTAAAATCGTATTATTATTATTATTTATATAAAAAACTGCTTTATTGTATGGTAATCATAATCAACTGGACAAAATTTGGTAGAAAGCAAAAAGTAATAATTAAATAGAAATAGAAATAAATATTATTATTATTAAAAAAAATTAGTGGTAACATAAAATTACTGAGTATTTTGTATCCACTGCATTCTGTAGTGATAATAATAATTTATATACTTTATCTTTTATTAAAAAATATATTGGTATTCATTTTCTATTGTCAATGTTTTCAAGATAATACATGATTTAATTTATACATTATAATTATGCATATATAATTATGCATATAATATATGTATTCAATATACCATGAACATTAAAATGTATATATACATCTTTTGTTTATACTTTTTATAATATTGGTTGTTAAATGACAAATTTAATTTTCACAAATAACATTTTCACATTAATTCAAATTAATATTGCTATTATGTGATTAGGATAGATGACATCATATTATATATATATATTAATTATAATTTAACTTTATTTTTTTAAAATGTCCTATTTTATGACTTTTTAAATAATCATACTTTATTTAATTTTATTTAAAAAAACATTGCAATAAAATATCATCTGTCTATAATAATTTAAAAAATTGTTCATGAAATATTACTATATATAATGTAATTAATAATTAATAATAACCAATTTTGAAATTAGTCATCACTATAAAATAAAATATAATATAATTTTCCATATTTGTCTGGTATCATTCAGTAAGTATTTAGTAATTAATATTCTTAAATAATTGATGTAATTTTTTGGAAACTTCATTTTTAATATCTTAATAATATCTTTGTAAAATGTAATAAATTGAGAATTTTTAACTCAAATTCTTTAAATAGTGTTATTTACCCACATAATATAATGATCATTTTCATAAATATGTATATACTTTATAGACCCTCTTTTATATATATTTATATACTAATTACTATATTGAACTTTTCTACAATTCATGCAAAATAGTATACAAACGTTTTTTTGAATGATGAATTATAATCCTGATAACGGAATCATATGAAAAATAACAGTTGCGATGATAATATATTTCAATTCAATTCACAAATAAATTCATAGTTCCTGTTTTGTATATAGCTGTAAGGTAATCAAATGTTATCCATTTGATTTTTGATTTGTTCTATATTTGGATCTTAGTGACATTTTGCTGAAGTGGATAAATACAACTTGATTACTATGACTTCCTTATCTTATCTTTATAAATAGCTATTATCTATCCAGTCTCAATGTTCCTTATCTTATCTTTATAGATAGCTATTATCTATCCAGTCTCAATGTTCCTTATCTTATCTTTATAGATAGCTATTATCTATCCAGTCTCAATGTTCCTTATCTTATCTTTATAAATAGCTATTATCTATCCAGTCTCAATGTTCCTTATATTATGTTTATAAATAGCTATTATCTATCCAGTCTCAATGTTCCTTATCTTATCTTTATAAATAGCTCTTATCTATCCATTCTCAATGTTCCTTATCTTATCTTTATAAATAGCTATTATCTATCCAGTCTCAATGTTCCTTATCTTATCTTTATAAATAGCTATTATCTATCCAGTCTCAATGTTCCTTATCTTATCTTTATAAATAGCTATTATCTATCCGTCTCGATGTTATTATATGTATTCTTCATTCTTCCCTTCATCTAAATGCCCAATATTTAATTATATTGTTATTTCACTTTTATAAATATTGTAACCATAATTTCACAGGATTTTACAATAAAACAATTACCACAAGCAATAGATTACGTTCGGATTTATATCCTTACAAATATATATATACAACTACTAATTGATTATTGTACAAACCTATTGTCTATATTGCATAATGATATACCACATCTTTTCACTATTTATTGTATATATTAATGTATTGTTATCTATGTAATTATTCGCTAGATATGATATTCTTGTGCTGGTATTTGTGATAATTAATTTCAATTATAAATATTAGCACACTATTTTATTGAACTTTAATTGTATATCAATACTATGATATTAAATAGCATATTAATCTCTAATGAGGGCAACAATTAATCTCTGGTTGATAATATGTTATAACTATATTTCTAATAATATTTATATCTGAATTTTATGTTTGTTCTTTAGTCTTATTTAAATCAATTGAAATAACGTAGAATCTACGAAAAATAATTATTAACTGAAAATACTGTGAAGTTTTGATGTTATTATTGGTAATTTCTCGAAGCGTTAAAATATAGTAAAATTTAAAATTTAAAATCTTAATTTTATATAATTGTTTACTTTAAACTTTTTTGATTTTATTTAAAGAATTTTTAAAGAAAACCAAGTTGATTTGGATATTTTTGATAATTCGTATTTTTGGGATACTAGAATAGTCTATTGAATATATAGAGATATATTTGAAACTTCAATTATAAAATGAGATATTTGAATTTAATATTTATTAAATAAGAATATTATTAAAAATCTTTAATTTTGCTTTAATTCTAATGAAAATATTAAACAATTTTAATTTCTATGGGAATTTTGCATCATTTGTATGACAAAATAATTTCCGATGAGATTTTTGAATCTGTTATTAATATAGACATTTTAAAATTTAGTCATTCAGATTTCTGTCGCATTCATGTTGCTGATGTTATTTCTATAGATAAACGTGCCTTTGAAGTACATAATAAATGTTCCCATTATTTTTAATTTTGTAAAATTATTTTGAACGCCTGGAGGTCATGCCAGTAGACAGTCTCAGTCTTAGTCAATTATTAATATAATAATGTATGATCTGTTGTTGGGATTCAATTTGAACTAGAGTTGCATTCAGTGTATACTTCAATATTTTTCACTTTTAATTTATTTCATGAATATAAATCATCTCAATGGGTAATCAAATCAATTCTTTTACTTTTAAAGATTATATATAATAATATTACACAATAGTATGACATAATAATGTGATAACTTTCATTGAAATTTTACTAATATTTAGCCACCAAAATTTTACCAGGAGATATTTTAACATATCCAAGAATAGATTACTTTTAATATATTTAAAATCAAAAAAAAATTAACTTTGACAGCTAATACATATTTCATAAATAAATATATATTTTAGTACATTTTTCTAGAAATTATATAAATTAACTTGAATAAATTAATTTAATTCTTCATGATTTTTTTCTAAATATTCATCTTTGTCATAAATATAAAGTAATATTTAACAAAAATTTACAAAAAAATATTGGATTTTTTGGAAGAATATTACTCAACTTCAGATATATGCCAGAAAATATAGTAAATATTATATAATAAATTAATATATAAAGGCTTTTAAAATGTTCAATAATATGATATTTTATTTCTGCATATCTAAAGTTCAATTAAATTCCTTTAAATTGTGGAAATTTTAACTGATTTCTATGTTTACAAATTTGTTAAACTGATTACAAATTTTAGTAATTTTTTCTAATTATTAAATATAGTCAATGCTTACAATATATGTCTTGATAAGAGTGCATGATATTTAGTTTATAGTTATATATTTACAGTATGAAGACGATAAGTTTCATTATTTATATTACATTGTTTTACAACCCTATTTTGACATAGGAAATTACGCACAAATAACATTATTTTTATGGTAATATCAACCACCCAAAATGGTGCTCAATTAATGCTTCTTTTTAATAACATTGATTCTCCTATATGTTATATTAAAAAACAAAAGTATGTAATAGTGTTATTTATTATTCATTTGTTTAAATAAATCAATTCATTAAACAGTCTGTCTGTCTTTAGTTCATATTCTTATAAAAATATTTGATTATAAATAACAAGAATAAATTAATTTTTAATTTATGTTTTATGTATAATAAATTGTATAAGAATAAATTGTATGATTATTAATAGATGACATTGAATAATTCAATTATATAGATTTTCACATAAAGTAATATTTCACATAATATAATTGACTGCACAATTACTAACCTATCAGCGTTATCTATGCGCATGTCCTCACACATGTCCTCACACATGTCCTCATACATGTCCTCACACATGTCCTCACGCATGTCCTTGTATATGTCCTCATGCATGTCCTTGTATATGTCCTCACACATGTCCTCACACATGTCCTCACACATGTCCTTGTATATGTCCTCACACATGTCCTCATACAGGTCCTCACACATGTCCTCACGCATGTCCTTGTATATGTCCTCACAAATCTCCTCACCTCCCTTAGTACTAGTTCTAAGAATGAACTCAGCAATATTGACATGGACAACCTAGTGACCTTGGAACGACTAAAGCACATCCAACGACAGGACTATCTCATGGTTTCTCTCTAGGAATATCCCATGGTTTCTCTCTAGGACTATCTCATGGTTTTTCTCTAGGACTATCTCATGGTTTCTCTCTAGGACTATCTCATGGTTTCTCTCTAGGACTATCTCATGGTTTCTCTAAAGGACTATCTCATGGTTTCTCTAAAGGACTATCTCATGGTTTCTCTCTAGGACTATCTCATGGTTTCTCTAAAGGACTATCTCATGGTTTCTCTAAAGGACTATCTCATGGTTTCTCTAAAGGACTATCTCATGGTTTCTCTAAAGGACTATCTCATGGTTTCTCTAAAGGACTATCTCATGGTTTCTCTAAAGGACTATCTCATGGTTTCTCTCTAGGACTATCTCATGGTTTCTCTAAAGGACTATCTCATGGTTTCTCTAAAGGACTATCTCATGGTTTCTCTCTAGGACTATCTCATAGTTTCTCTAAAGGACTATCTCATGGTTTCTCTAAAGGACTATCTCATGGTTTCTCTCTAGGACTATCTCATGGTTTCTCTAAAGGACTATCTCATGGTTTCTCTCTAGGACTATCTCATGGTTTCTCTAAAGGACTATCTCATGGTTTCTCTAAAGGACTATCTCATGGTTTCTCTAAAGGACTATCTCATGGTTTCTCTAAAGGACTATCTCATGGTTTCTCTAAAGGACTATCTCATGGTTTCTCTAAAGGACTATCTCATGGTTTCTCTAAAGGACTATATCATGGTTTCTCTAAAGGACTATCTCATGGTTTCTCTAAAGGACTATATCATGGTTTCTCTAAAGGACTATCTCATGGTTTCTCTCTAGGACTATCTCATGGTTTCTCTAAAGGACTATCTCATGGTTTCTCTCTAGGACTAACTCATGGTTTCTCTAAAGGACTATCTCATGGTTTCTCTCTAAAGGACTATCTCATGGTTTCTCTAAAGGACTATCTCATGGTTTCTCTCTAGGACTATCTCATGGTTTCTCTAAAGGACTATCTCATGGTTTCTCTAAAGGACTATCTCATGGTTTCTCTAAAGTACTATCTCATGGTTTCTCTAAAGGACTATCTCATGGTTTCTCTAAAGGACTATCTCATAGTTTCTCTAAAGGACTATCTCATGGTTTCTCTCTAGGACTATCTCATGGTTTCTCTAAAGGACTATCTCATGGTTTCTCTAAAGGACTATCTCATGGTTTCTCTAAAGGACTATCTCATGGTTTCTCTAAAGGACTATCTCATGGTTTCTCTAAAGGACTATCTCATGGTTTCTCTAAAGGACTATATCATGGTTTCTCTAAAGGACTATCTCATGGTTTCTCTAAAGGACTATCTCATGGTTTCTCTCTAGGACTATCTCATGGTTTCTCTAAAGGACTATCTCATGGTTTCTCTAAAGGACTATCTCATGGTTTCTTTCTAGGACTATCTCATAGTTTCTCTAAAGGACTATCTCATGGTTTCTCTAAAGGACTATCTCATGGTTTCTCTCTAGGACTATCTCATGGTTTCTCTAAAGGACTATCTCATGGTTTCTCTCTAGGACTATCTCATAGTTTCTCTAAAGGACTATCTCATGGTTTCTCTAAAGTACTATCTCATGGTTTCTCTAAAGGACTATCTCATGGTTTCTCTAAAGGACTATCTCATAGTTTCTCTAAAGGACTATCTCATGGTTTCTCTCTAGGACTATCTCATGGTTTCTCTAAAGGACTATCTCATGGTTTCTCTAAAGGACTATCTCATGGTTTCTCTAAAGGACTATCTCATGGTTTCTCTCTAAAGGACTATCTCATGGTTTCTCTAAAGGACTATCTCATGGTTTCTCTCTAGGACTATCTCATGGTTTCTCTAAAGGACTATCTCATGGTTTCTCTAAAGGACTATCTCATGGTTTCTCTCTAGGACTATCTCATAGTTTCTCTAAAGGACTATCTCATGGTTTCTCTAAAGGACTATCTCATGGTTTCTCTCTAGGACTATCTCATGGTTTCTCTAAAGGACTATCTCATGGTTTCTCTCTAGGACTATCTCATAGTTTCTCTAAAGGACTATCTCATGGTTTCTCTAAAGTACTATCTCATGTTTTCTCTAAAGGACTATCTCATGGTTTCTCTAAAGGACTATCTCATAGTTTCTCTAAAGGACTATCTCATGGTTTCTCTCTAGGACTATCTCATGGTTTCTCTAAAGGACTATCTCATGGTTTCTCTAAAGGACTATCTCATGGTTTCTCTAAAGGACTATCTCATGGTTTCTCTAAAGGACTATCTCATGGTTTCTCTAAAGGACTATCTCATGGTTTCTCTAAAGGACTATCTCATGGTTTCTCTAAAGGACTATCTCATGGTTTCTCTAAAGGACTATCTCATGGTTTCTCTAAAGGACTATCTCATGGTTTCTCTAAAGGACTATCTCATGGTTTCTCTCTAGGACTATCTCATGGTTTCTCTCTAGGACTATCTCATGGTTTCTCTCTAGGATTATCTCATGGTTTCTCTAAAGGACTATCTCATGGTTTCTCTAAAGGACTATCTCATGGTTTCTCTAAAGGACTATCTCATGGTTTCTCTAAAGGACTATCTCATGGTTTCTCTAAAGGACTATCTCATGGTTTCTCTAAAGGACTATCTCATGGTTTCTCTAAATGACTATCTCATGGTTTCTCTAAAGGACTATCTCATGGTTTCTCTAAAGGACTATCTCATGGTTTCTCTAAAGGACTATCTCATGGTTTCTCTAAAGGACTATCTCATGGTTTCTCTAAAGGACTATCTCATGGTTTCTCTAAAGGACTATCTCATGGTTTCTCTCTAGGACTATCTCATGGTTTCTCTCTAGGACTATCTCATGGTTTCTCTCTAGGACTATCTCATGGTTTCTCTAAAGGACTATCTCATGGTTTCTCTCTAGGACTATCTCATGGTTTCTCTAAAGGACTATCTCATGGTTTCTCTAAAGAACTATCTCATGGTTTCTCTAAAGGACTATCTCATGGTTTCTCTAAAGGACTATCTCATGGTTTCTCTAAAGGACTATCTTATGGTTTCTCTCTAGGACTATCTCATGGTTTCTCTAAAGGACTATCTCATGGTTTCTCTAAAGGACTATCTCATGGTTTCTCTAAAGGACTATCTCATGGTTTCTCTCTAGGACTATCTCATGGTTTCTCTAAAGGACTATATCATGGTTTCTCTCTAGGATTATCTCATGGTTTCTCTAAAGGACTATCTCATGGTTTCTCTCTAGGACTATCTCATGGTTTCTCTCCAGGACTATCTCATGGTTTCTCTCTAGGACTATCTCATGGTTTCTCTAAAGGACTATCTCATGGTTTCTCTAAAGGACTATCTCATGGTTTCTCTCTAGGACTATCTCATGGTTTCTCTAAAGGACTATCTCATGGTTTCTCTAAAGGACTATCTCATGGTTTCTCTCTAGGACTATCTCATGGTTTCTCTCTAGGACTATATCATGGTTTCTCTAAAGGACTATCTCATGGTTTCTCTAAAGGACTATCTCATGGTTTCTCTAAAGGACTATCTCATGGTTTCTCTAAAGGACTATCTCATGGTTTCTCTAAAGGACTATCTCATGGTTTCTCTAAAGGACTATCTCATGGTTTCTCTAAAGGACTATCTCATGGTTTCTCTAAAGGACTATCTCATGGTTTCTCTCTAGGACTATCTCATGGTTTCTCTCTAGGACTATCTCATGGTTTCTCTCTAGGACTATCTCATGGTTTCTCTCTAGGACTATCTCATGGTTTCTCTCTAGGACTATCTCATGGTTTCTCTAAAGGACTATCTCATGGTTTCTCTAAAGGACTATCTCATGGTTTCTCTAAAGGACTATCTCATGGTTTCTCTAAAGGACTATCTCATGGTTTCTCTCTAGGACTATCTCATGGTTTCTCTAAATGACTATCTCATGGTTTCTCTAAAGGACTATCTCATGGTTTCTCTCTAGGACTATCTCATGGTTTCTCTAAAGGACTATCTCATGGTTTCTCTAAAGGACTATCTCATGGTTTCTCTAAAGGACTATCTCATGGTTTCTCTAAAGGACTATATCATGGTTTCTCTAAAGGACTATCTCATGGTTTCTCTAAAGGACTATATCATGGTTTCTCTAAAGGACTATCTCATGGTTTCTCTCTAGGACTATCTCATGGTTTCTCTAAAGGACTATCTCATGGTTTCTCTCTAGGACTATCTCATGGTTTCTCTAAAGGACTATCTCATGGTTTCTCTCTAAAGGACTATCTCATGGTTTCTCTAAAGGACTATCTCATGGTTTCTCTCTAGGACTATCTCATGGTTTCTCTAAAGGACTATCTCATGGTTTCTCTAAAGGACTATCTCATGGTTTCTCTCTAGGACTATCTCATAGTTTCTCTAAAGGACTATCTCATGGTTTCTCTAAAGGACTATCTCATGGTTTCTCTCTAGGACTATCTCATGGTTTCTCTAAAGGACTATCTCATGGTTTCTCTAAAGGACTATCTCATAGTTTCTCTAAAGGACTATCTCATGGTTTCTCTAAAGTACTATCTCATGGTTTCTCTAAAGGACTATCTCATGGTTTCTCTAAAGGACTATCTCATAGTTTCTCTAAAGGACTATCTCATGGTTTCTCTCTAGGACTATCTCATGGTTTCTCTAAAGGACTATCTCATGGTTTCTCTAAAGGACTATCTCATGGTTTCTCTAAAGGACTATCTCATGGTTTCTCTAAAGGACTATCTCATGGTTTCTCTAAAGGACTATCTCATGGTTTCTCTAAAGGACTATATCATGGTTTCTCTAAAGGACTATCTCATGGTTTCTCTAAAGGACTATCTCATGGTTTCTCTCTAGGACTATCTCATGGTTTCTCTAAAGGACTATCTCATGGTTTCTCTCTAGGACTATCTCATAGTTTCTCTAAAGGACTATCTCATGGTTTCTCTAAAGGACTATCTCATGGTTTCTCTCTAGGACTATCTCATGGTTTCTCTAAAGGACTATCTCATGGTTTCTCTCTAGGACTATCTCATAGTTTCTCTAAAGGACTATCTCATGGTTTCTCTAAAGTACTATCTCATGGTTTCTCTAAAGGACTATCTCATGGTTTCTCTAAAGGACTATCTCATAGTTTCTCTAAAGGACTATCTCATGGTTTCTCTCTAGGACTATCTCATGGTTTCTCTAAAGGACTATCTCATGGTTTCTCTAAAGGACTATCTCATGGTTTCTCTAAAGGACTATCTCATGGTTTCTCTCTAAAGGACTATCTCATGGTTTCTCTAAAGGACTATCTCATGGTTTCTCTCTAGGACTATCTCATGGTTTCTCTAAAGGACTATCTCATGGTTTCTCTAAAGGACTATCTCATGGTTTCTCTCTAGGACTATCTCATAGTTTCTCTAAAGGACTATCTCATGGTTTCTCTAAAGGACTATCTCATGGTTTCTCTCTAGGACTATCTCATGGTTTCTCTAAAGGACTATCTCATGGTTTCTCTCTAGGACTATCTCATAGTTTCTCTAAAGGACTATCTCATAGTTTCTCTAAAGGACTATCTCATGGTTTCTCTCTAGGACTATCTCATGGTTTCTCTAAAGGACTATCTCATGGTTTCTCTAAAGGACTATCTCATGGTTTCTCTAAAGGACTAACTCATGGTTTCTCTAAAGGACTATCTCATGGTTTCTCTAAAGGACTATCTCATGGTTTCTCTAAAGGACTATCTCATGGTTTCTCTAAAGGACTATCTCATGGTTTCTCTAAAGGACTATCTCATGGTTTCTCTAAAGGACTATCTCATGGTTTCTCTCTAGGACTATCTCATGGTTTCTCTCTAGGACTATCTCATGGTTTCTCTCTAGGACTATCTCATGGTTTCTCTCTAGGACTATCTCATGGTTTCTCTCTAGGACTATCTCATGGTTTCTCTAAAGGACTATCTCATGGTTTCTCTCTAGGACTATCTCATGGTTTCTCTAAAGGACTATCTCATGGTTTCTCTAAAGGACTATCTCATGGTTTCTCTCTAGGACTATCTCATGGTTTCTCTAAAGGACTATCTCATGGTTTCTCTAAAGGACTATCTCATGGTTTCTCTAAAGGACTATCTCATGGTTTCTCTAAAGGACTATCTCATGGTTTCTCTAAAGGACTATCTCATGGTTTCTCTCTAGGACTAGCTCATGGTTTCTCTAAAGGACTATCTCATGGTTTCTCTAAAGGACTATCTCATGGTTTCTCTAAAAGACTATCTCATGGTTTCTCTAAAGGACTATTTCATGGTTTCTCTAAAGGACTATCTCATGGTTTCTCTAAAGGACTATATCATGGTTTCTCTAAAGGACTATCTCATGGTTTCTCTAAAGGACTATCTCATGGTTTCTCTCTAGGACTATCTCATGGTTTCTCTAAAGGACTATCTCATGGTTTCTCTAAAGGACTATCTCATGGTTTCTCTCTAGGACTATCTCATAGTTTCTCTAAAGGACTATCTCATGGTTTCTCTAAAGGACTATCTCATGGTTTCTCTCTAGGACTATCTCATGGTTTCTCTAAAGGACTATCTCATGGTTTCTCTCTAGGACTATCTCATAGTTTCTCTAAAGGACTATCTCATGGTTTCTCTAAAGTACTATCTCATGGTTTCTCTAAAGGACTATCTCATGGTTTCTCTAAAGGACTATCTCATGGTTTCTCTAAAGGACTATCTCATGGTTTCTCTAAAGGACTATCTCATGGTTTCTCTAAAGGACTATCTCATGGTTTCTCTAAAGGACTATCTCATGGTTTCTCTAAAGGACTATCTCATGGTTTCTCTAAAGGACTATCTCATGGTTTCTCTAAAGGACTATCTCATGGTTTCTCTAAAGGACTATCTCATGGTTTCTCTAAAGGACTATCTCATGGTTTCTCTAAAGGACTATCTCATGGTTTCTCTAAAGGACTATATCATGGTTTCTCTAAAGGACTATCTCATGGTTTCTCTAAAGGACTATCTCATGGTTTCTCTCTAAAGGACTATCTCATGGTTTCTCTAAAGGACTATCTCATGGTTTCTCTCTAGGACTATCTCATGGTTTCTCTAAAGGACTATCTCATGGTTTCTCTCTAGGACTATCTCATGGTTTCTCTAAAGGACTATCTCATGGTTTCTCTCTAGGACTATCTCATGGTTTCTCTCTAGGACTATCTCATGGTTTCTCTCTAGGACTATATCATGGTTTCTCTAAAGGACTATCTCATGGTTTCTCTCTAGGACTATCTCATGGTTTCTCTAAAGGACTATCTCATGGTTTCTCTAAAGGACTATCTCATGGTTTCTCTCTAGGACTATCTCATGGTTTCTCTAAAGGACTATCTCATGGTTTCTCTAAAGGACTATCTCATGGTTTCTCTAAAGGACTATCTCATGGTTTCTCTAAAGGACTATCTCATGGTTTCTCTAAAGGACTATCTCATGGTTTCTCTAAAGGACTATCTCATGGTTTCTCTAAAGGACTATCTCATGGTTTCTCTCTAGGACTATCTCATGGTTTCTCTAAAGGACTATCTCATGGTTTCTCTCTAGGACTATCTCATAGTTTCTCTAAAGGACTATCTCATGGTTTCTCTAAAGTACTATCTCATGTTTTCTCTAAAGGACTATCTCATGGTTTCTCTAAAGGACTATCTCATAGTTTCTCTAAAGGACTATCTCATGGTTTCTCTCTAGGACTATCTCATGGTTTCTCTAAAGGACTATCTCATGGTTTCTCTAAAGGACTATCTCATGGTTTCTCTAAAGGACTATCTCATGGTTTCTCTAAAGGACTATCTCATGGTTTCTCTAAAGGACTATCTCATGGTTTCTCTAAAGGACTATCTCATGGTTTCTCTAAAGGACTATCTCATGGTTTCTCTAAAGGACTATCTCATGGTTTCTCTAAAGGACTATCTCATGGTTTCTCTCTAGGACTATCTCATGGTTTCTCTCTAGGACTATATCATGGTTTCTCTCTAGGACTATCTCATGGTTTCTCTCTAGGACTATCTCATGTTTTCTCTCTAGGACTATCTCATGGTTTCTCTAAAGGACTATCTCATGGTTTCTCTCTAGGACTATCTCATGGTTTCTCTAAAGGACTATCTCATGGTTTCTCTAAAGGACTATCTCATGGTTTCTCTCTAGGACTATCTCATGGTTTCTCTAAAGGACTATCTCATGGTTTCTCTAAAGGACTATCTCATGGTTTCTCTAAAGGACTATCTCATGGTTTCTCTAAAGGACTATCTCATGGTTTCTCTAAAGGACTATCTCATGGTTTCTCTCTAGGACTATCTCATGGTTTCTCTAAATGACTATCTCATGGTTTCTCTAAAGGACTATCTCATGGTTTCTCTAAAGGACTATCTCATGGTTTCTCTAAAGGACTATCTCATGGTTTCTCTAAAGGACTATCTCATGGTTTCTCTAAAGGACTATCTCATGGTTTCTCTCTAGGACTATCTCATGGTTTCTCTCTAGGACTATCTCATGGTTTCTCTCTAGGACTATCTCATGGTTTCTCTCTAGGACTATCTCATGGTTTCTCTCTAGGACTATCTCATGGTTTCTCTAAAGGACTATCTCATGGTTTCTCTCTAGGACTATCTCATGGTTTCTCTAAAGGACTATCTCATGGTTTCTCTAAAGGACTATCTCATGGTTTCTCTCTAGGACTATCTCATGGTTTCTCTAAAGGACTATCTCATGGTTTCTCTAAAGGACTATCTCATGGTTTCTCTAAAGGACTATCTCATGGTTTCTCTAAAGGACTATCTCATGGTTTCTCTCTAGGACTAGCTCATGGTTTCTCTAAAGGACTATCTCATGGTTTCTCTAAAGGACTATCTCATGGTTTCTCTAAAGGACTATCTCATGGTTTCTCTAAAGGACTATTTCATGGTTTCTCTAAAGGACTATCTCATGGTTTCTCTAAAGGACTATATCATGGTTTCTCTAAAGGACTATCTCATGGTTTCTCTAAAGGACTATCTCATGGTTTCTCTCTAGGACTATCTCATGGTTTCTCTAAAGGACTATCTCATGGTTTCTCTAAAGGACTATCTCATGGTTTCTCTCTAGGACTATCTCATAGTTTCTCTAAAGGACTATCTCATGGTTTCTCTAAAGGACTATCTCATGGTTTCTCTCTAGGACTATCTCATGGTTTCTCTAAAGGACTATCTCATGGTTTCTCTAAAGGACTATCTCATGGTTTCTCTCTAGGACTATCTCATGGTTTCTCTAAAGGACTATATCATGGTTTCTCTCTAGGATTATCTCATGGTTTCTCTAAAGGACTATCTCATGGTTTCTCTCTAGGACTATCTCATGGTTTCTCTCCAGGACTATCTCATGGTTTCTCTCTAGGACTATCTCATGGTTTCTCTAAAGGACTATCTCATGGTTTCTCTAAAGGACTATCTCATGGTTTCTCTAAAGGACTATCTCATGGTTTCTCTAAAGGACTATCTCATGGTTTCTCTAAAGGACTATCTCATGGTTTCTCTAAAGGACTATCTCATGGTTTCTCTAAAGGACTATCTCATGGTTTCTCTCTAGGACTATCTCATGGTTTCTCTAAAGGACTATCTCATGGTTTCTCTCTAGGACTATCTCATAGTTTCTCTAAAGGACTATCTCATGGTTTCTCTAAAGTACTATCTCATGTTTTCTCTAAAGGACTATCTCATGGTTTCTCTAAAGGACTATCTCATAGTTTCTCTAAAGGACTATCTCATGGTTTCTCTCTAGGACTATCTCATGGTTTCTCTAAAGGACTATCTCATGGTTTCTCTAAAGGACTATCTCATGGTTTCTCTAAAGGACTATCTCATGGTTTCTCTAAAGGACTATCTCATGGTTTCTCTAAAGGACTATCTCATGGTTTCTCTAAAGGACTATCTCATGGTTTCTCTAAAGGACTATCTCATGGTTTCTCTAAAGGACTATCTCATGGTTTCTCTAAAGGACTATCTCATGGTTTCTCTCTAGGACTATCTCATGGTTTCTCTCTAGGACTATATCATGGTTTCTCTCTAGGACTATCTCATGGTTTCTCTCTAGGACTATCTCATGTTTTCTCTCTAGGACTATCTCATGGTTTCTCTAAAGGACTATCTCATGGTTTCTCTCTAGGACTATCTCATGGTTTCTCTAAAGGACTATCTCATGGTTTCTCTAAAGGACTATCTCATGGTTTCTCTCTAGGACTATCTCATGGTTTCTCTAAAGGACTATCTCATGGTTTCTCTAAAGGACTATCTCATGGTTTCTCTAAAGGACTATCTCATGGTTTCTCTAAAGGACTATCTCATGGTTTCTCTAAAGGACTATCTCATGGTTTCTCTCTAGGACTATCTCATGGTTTCTCTAAATGACTATCTCATGGTTTCTCTAAAGGACTATCTCATGGTTTCTCTAAAGGACTATCTCATGGTTTCTCTAAAGGACTATCTCATGGTTTCTCTAAAGGACTATCTCATGGTTTCTCTAAAGGACTATATCATGGTTTCTCTCTAGGACTATCTCATGGTTTCTCTCTAGGACTATCTCATGGTTTCTCTCTAGGACTATCTCATGGTTTCTCTCTAGGACTATCTCATGGTTTCTCTCTAGGACTATCTCATGGTTTCTCTAAAGGACTATCTCATGGTTTCTCTCTAGGACTATCTCATGGTTTCTCTAAAGGACTATCTCATGGTTTCTCTAAAGGACTATCTCATGGTTTCTCTCTAGGACTATCTCATGGTTTCTCTAAAGGACTATCTCATGGTTTCTCTAAAGGACTATCTCATGGTTTCTCTAAAGGACTATCTCATGGTTTCTCTAAAGGACTATCTCATGGTTTCTCTCTAGGACTAGCTCATGGTTTCTCTAAAGGACTATCTCATGGTTTCTCTAAAGGACTATCTCATGGTTTCTCTAAAGGACTATCTCATGGTTTCTCTAAAGGACTATTTCATGGTTTCTCTAAAGGACTATCTCATGGTTTCTCTAAAGGACTATATCATGGTTTCTCTAAAGGACTATCTCATGGTTTCTCTAAAGGACTATCTCATGGTTTCTCTCTAGGACTATCTCATGGTTTCTCTAAAGGACTATCTCATGGTTTCTCTAAAGGACTATCTCATGGTTTCTCTCTAGGACTATCTCATAGTTTCTCTAAAGGACTATCTCATGGTTTCTCTAAAGGACTATCTCATGGTTTCTCTCTAGGACTATCTCATGGTTTCTCTAAAGGACTATCTCATGGTTTCTCTCTAGGACTATCTCATAGTTTCTCTAAAGGACTATCTCATGGTTTCTCTAAAGTACTATCTCATGGTTTCTCTAAAGGACTATCTCATGGTTTCTCTAAAGGACTATCTCATGGTTTCTCTAAAGGACTATCTCATGGTTTCTCTAAAGGACTATCTCATGGTTTCTCTAAAGGACTATCTCATGGTTTCTCTAAAGGACTATCTCATGGTTTCTCTAAAGGACTATCTCATGGTTTCTCTAAAGGACTATCTCATGGTTTCTCTAAAGGACTATCTCATGGTTTCTCTAAAGGACTATCTCATGGTTTCTCTAAAGGACTATATCATGGTTTCTCTAAAGGACTATCTCATGGTTTCTCTAAAGGACTATCTCATGGTTTCTCTAAAGGACTATCTCATGGTTTCTCTAAAGGACTATCTCATGGTTTCTCTAAAGGACTATCTCATGGTTTCTCTCTAAAGGACTATCTCATGGTTTCTCTAAAGGACTATCTCATGGTTTCTCTCTAGGACTATCTCATGGTTTCTCTAAAGGACTATCTCATGGTTTCTCTCTAGGACTATCTCATGGTTTCTCTAAAGGACTATCTCATGGTTTCTCTCTAGGACTATCTCATGGTTTCTCTCTAGGACTATCTCATGGTTTCTCTCTAGGACTATATCATGGTTTCTCTAAAGGACTATCTCATGGTTTCTCTCTAGGACTATCTCATGGTTTCTCTAAAGGACTATCTCATGGTTTCTCTAAAGGACTATCTCATGGTTTCTCTAAAGGACTATCTCATGGTTTCTCTCTAGGACTATCTCATGGTTTCTCTAAAGGACTATCTCATGGTTTCTCTAAAGGACTATCTCATGGTTTCTCTAAAGGACTATCTCATGGTTTCTCTAAAGGACTATCTCATGGTTTCTCTAAAGGACTATCTCATGGTTTCTCTAAAGGACTATCTCATGGTTTCTCTAAAGGACTATCTCATGGTTTCTCTCTAGGACTATCTCATGGTTTCTCTAAAGGACTATCTCATGGTTTCTCTCTAGGACTATCTCATAGTTTCTCTAAAGGACTATCTCATGGTTTCTCTAAAGTACTATCTCATGTTTTCTCTAAAGGACTATCTCATGGTTTCTCTAAAGGACTATCTCATAGTTTCTCTAAAGGACTATCTCATGGTTTCTCTCTAGGACTATCTCATGGTTTCTCTAAAGGACTATCTCATGGTTTCTCTAAAGGACTATCTCATGGTTTCTCTAAAGGACTATCTCATGGTTTCTCTAAAGGACTATCTCATGGTTTCTCTAAAGGACTATCTCATGGTTTCTCTAAAGGACTATCTCATGGTTTCTCTAAAGGACTATCTCATGGTTTCTCTAAAGGACTATCTCATGGTTTCTCTAAAGGACTATCTCATGGTTTCTCTAAAGGACTATCTCATGGTTTCTCTCTAGGACTATATCATGGTTTCTCTCTAGGACTATCTCATGGTTTCTCTCTAGGACTATCTCATGTTTTCTCTCTAGGACTATCTCATGGTTTCTCTAAAGGACTATCTCATGGTTTCTCTCTAGGACTATCTCATGGTTTCTCTAAAGGACTATCTCATGGTTTCTCTAAAGGACTATCTCATGGTTTCTCTCTAGGACTATCTCATGGTTTCTCTAAAGGACTATCTCATGGTTTCTCTAAAGGACTATCTCATGGTTTCTCTAAAGGACTATCTCATGGTTTCTCTAAAGGACTATCTCATGGTTTCTCTAAAGGACTATCTCATGGTTTCTCTCTAGGACTATCTCATGGTTTCTCTAAATGACTATCTCATGGTTTCTCTAAAGGACTATCTCATGGTTTCTCTCTAGGACTAGCTCATGGTTTCTCTAAAGGACTATCTCATGGTTTCTCTAAAGGACTATCTCATGGTTTCTCTAAAGGACTATCTCATGGTTTCTCTAAAGGACTATTTCATGGTTTCTCTAAAGGACTATCTCATGGTTTCTCTAAAGGACTATATCATGGTTTCTCTAAAGGACTATCTCATGGTTTCTCTAAAGGACTATCTCATGGTTTCTCTCTAGGACTATCTCATGGTTTCTCTAAAGGACTATCTCATGGTTTCTCTAAAGGACTATCTCATGGTTTCTCTCTAGGACTATCTCATAGTTTCTCTAAAGGACTATCTCATGGTTTCTCTAAAGGACTATCTCATGGTTTCTCTCTAGGACTATCTCATGGTTTCTCTAAAGGACTATCTCATGGTTTCTCTCTAGGACTATCTCATGGTTTCTCTCTAGGACTATCTCATGGTTTCTCTCTAGGACTATCTCATGGTTTCTCTCTAGGACTATCTCATGGTTTCTCTAAAGGACTATCTCATGGTTTCTCTCTAGTACTATCTCATGGTTTCTCTAAATGACTCTCTCATGGTTTCTCTAAAGGACTATCTCATGGTTTCTCTCTAGGACTAGCTCATGGTTTCTCTAAAGGACTATCTCATGGTTTCTCTAAAGGACTATCTCATGGTTTCTCTAAAGGACTATCTCATGGTTTCTCTAAAGGACTATATCATGGTTTCTCTAAAGGACTATCTCATGGTTTCTCTCTAGGACTATCTCATGGTTTCTCTAAAGGACTATCTCATGGTTTCTCTAAAGGACTATCTCATGGTTTCTCTAAAGGACTATCTCATGGTTTCTCTCTAGGACTATCTCATAGTTTCTCTAAAGGACTATCTCATGGTTTCTCTAAAGAACTATCTCATGGTTTCTCTCTAGGACTATCTCATGGTTTCTCTAAAGGACTATCTCATGGTTTCTCTCTAGGACTATCTCATAGTTTCTCTAAAGGACTATCTCATGGTTTCTCTAAAGTACTATCTCATGGTTTCTCTAAAGGACTATCTCATGGTTTCTCTAAAGGACTATCTCATGGTTTCTCTAAAGGACTATCTCATGGTTTCTCTAAAGGACTATCTCATGGTTTCTCTAAAGGACTATCTTATGGTTTCTCTAAAGGACTATCTCATGGTTTCTCTAAAGGACTATCTCATGGTTTCTCTAAAGGACTATCTCATGGTTTCTCTAAAGGACTATCTCATGGTTTCTCTAAAGGACTATCTCATGGTTTCTCTAAAGGACTATCTCATGGTTTCTCTAAAGGACTATCTCATGGTTTCTCTAAAGGACTATCTCATGGTTTCTCTCTAGGACTATCTCATGGTTTCTCTCTAGGACTATCTCATGGTTTCTCTCTAGGACTATCTCATGGTTTCTCTAAAGGACTATATCATGGTTTCTCTCTAGGACTATCTCATGGTTTCTCTAAAGGACTATCTCATGGTTTCTCTAAATGACTATCTCATGGTTTCTCTAAAGGACTATCTCATGGTTTCTCTCTAGGACTATCTCATGGTTTCTCTAAAGGACTATCTCATGGTTTCTCTAAAGGACTATCTCATGGTTTCTCTAAAGGACTATCTCATGGTTTCTCTAAAGGACTATCTCATGGTTTCTCTAAAGGACTATCTCATGGTTTCTCTAAAGGACTATATCATGGTTTCTCTAAAGGACTATCTCATGGTTTCTCTAAAGGACTATCTCATGGTTTCTCTCTAGGACTATCTCATGGTTTCTCTAAAGGACTATCTCATGGTTTCTCTAAAGACTATCTCATGGTTTCTCTCTAGGACTATCTCATAGTTTCTCTAAAGGACTATCTCATGGTTTCTCTAAAGGACTATCTCATGGTTTCTCTCTAGGACTATCTCATGGTTTCTCTAAAGGACTATCTCATGGTTTCTCTCTAGGACTATCTCATAGTTTCTCTAAAGGACTATCTCATGGTTTCTCTAAAGTACTATCTCATGGTTTCTCTAAAGGACTATCTCATGGTTTCTCTAAAGGACTATCTCATAGTTTCTCTAAAGGACTATCTCATGGTTTCTCTCTAGGACTATCTCATGGTTTCTCTAAAGGACTATCTCATGGTTTCTCTAAAGGACTATCTCATGGTTTCTCTAAAGGACTATCTCATGGTTTCTCTAAAGGACTATCTCATGGTTTCTCTAAAGGACTATCTCATGGTTTCTCTAAAGGACTATCTCATGGTTTCTCTAAAGGACTATCTCATGGTTTCTCTAAAGGACTATCTCATGGTTTCTCTAAAGGACTATCTCATGGTTTCTCTCTAGGACTATCTCATGGTTTCTCTCTAGGACTATCTCATGGTTTCTCTCTAGGACTATCTCATGGTTTCTCTCTAGGACTATCTCATGTTTTCTCTAAAGGACTATCTCATGGTTTCTCTCTAGGACTATCTCATGGTTTCTCTAAAGGACTATCTCATGGTTTCTCTAAAGGACTATCTCATGGTTTCTCTAAAGGACTATCTCATGGTTTCTCTAAAGGACTATCTCATGGTTTCTCTCTAGGACTATCTCATGGTTTCTCTAAAGGACTATCTCATGGTTTCTCTAAAGGACTATCTCATGGTTTCTCTAAAGGACTATCTCATGGTTTCTCTAAAGGACTATCTCATGGTTTCTCTCTAGGACTATCTCATGGTTTCTCTAAATGACTATCTCATGGTTTCTCTAAAGGACTATCTCATGGTTTCTCTCTAGGACTATCTCATGGTTTCTCTAAAGGACTATCTCATGGTTTCTCTAAAGGACTATCTCATGGTTTCTCTAAAGGACTATCTCATGGTTTCTCTAAAGGACTATCTCATGGTTTCTCTAAAGGACTATCTCATGGTTTCTCTCTAGGACTATCTCATGGTTTCTCTAAAGGACTATCTCATGGTTTCTCTCTAGGACTATCTCATAGTTTCTCTAAAGGACTATCTCATGGTTTCTCTAAAGTACTATCGCATGGTTTCTCTAAAGGACTATCTCATGGTTTCTCTAAAGGACTATCTCATAGTTTCTCTAAAGGACTATCTCATGGTTTCTCTCTAGGAATATCTCATGGTTTCTCTAAAGGACTATCTCATGGTTTCTCTAAAGGACTATCTCATGGTTTCTCTAAAGGACTATCTCATGGTTTCTCTAAAGGACTATCTCATGGTTTCTCTAAAGGACTATCTCATGGTTTCTCTAAAGGACTATCTCATGGTTTCTCTAAAGGACTATCTCATGGTTTCCCTAAAGGACTATCTCATGGTTTCTCTCTAGGACTATCTCATGGTTTCTCTCTAGGACTATCTCATGGTTTCTCTCTAGGACTATCTCATGGTTTCTCTCTAGGACTATCTCATGGTTTCTCTCTAGGACTATCTCATGTTTTCTCTAAAGGACTATCTCATGGTTTCTCTCTAGGACTATCTCATGGTTTCTCTAAAGGACTATCTCATGGTTTCTCTAAAGGACTATCTCATGGTTTCTCTAAAGGACTATCTCATGGTTTCTCTAAAGGACTATCTCATGGTTTCTCTAAAGGACTATCTCATGGTTTCTCTCTAGGACTATCTCATGGTTTCTCTAAATGACTATCTCATGGTTTCTCTAAAGGACTATCTCATGGTTTCTCTCTAGGACTATCTCATGGTTTCTCTAAAGGACTATCTCATGGTTTCTCTAAAGGACTATCTCATGGTTTCTCTAAAGGACTATCTCATGGTTTCTCTAAAGGACTATCTCATGGTTTCTCTAAAGGACTATCTCATGGTTTCTCTAAAGGACTATATCATGGTTTCTCTAAAGGACTATCTCATGGTTTCTCTAAAGGACTATCTCATGGTTTCTCTCTAGGACTATCTCATGGTTTCTCTCTAGGACTATCTCATGGTTTCTCTAAAGGACTATCTCATGGTTTCTCTAAAGGACTATCTCATGGTTTCTCTCTAGGACTATCTCATGGTTTCTCTAAAGGACTATCTCATGGTTTCTCTAAAGAACTATCTCATGGTTTCTCTCTAGGACTATCTCATAGTTTCTCTAAAGGACTTATCTCATGGTTTCTCTAAAGTACTATCTCATGGTTTCTCTAAAGGACTATCTCATGGTTTCTCTAAAGGACTATCTCATAGTTTCTCTAAAGGACTATCTCATGGTTTCTCTCTAGGACTATCTCATGGTTTCTCTAAAGGACTATCTCATGGTTTCTCTAAAGGACTATCTCATGGTTTCTCTAAAGGACTATCTCATGGTTTCTCTAAAGGACTATCTCATGGTTTCTCTAAAGGGCTATCTCATGGTTTCTCTAAAGGACTATCTCATGGTTTCTCTAAAGGACTATCTCATGGTTTCTCTAAAGGACTATCTCATGGTTTCTCTAAAGGACTATCTCATGGTTTCTCTCTAGGACTATCTCATGGTTTCTCTAAAGGACTATCTCATGGTTTCTCTAAAGGACTATCTCATGGTTTCTCTAAAGGACTATCTCATGGTTTCTCTAAAGGACTATCTCATGGTTTCTCTAAAGGACTATCTCATGGTTTCTCTCTAGGACTATCTCATGGTTTCTCTAAATGACTATCTCATGGTTTCTCTAAAGGACTATCTCATGGTTTCTCTCTAGGACTAGCTCATGGTTTCTCTAAAGGACTATCTCATGGTTTCTCTAAAGGACTATCTCATGGTTTCTCTAAAGGACTATCTCATGGTTTCTCTAAAGGACTATCTCATAGTTTCTCTCTAGGACTATCTCATGGTTTCTCTAAAGGACTATCTCATGGTTTCTCTAAAGGACTATCTCATGGTTTCTCTAAAGGACTATCTCATGGTTTCTCTAAAGGACTATCTCATGGTTTCTCTCTAGGACTATCTCATGGTTTCTCTAAAGGACTATCTCATGGTTTCTCTAAAGGACTATCTCATGGTTTCTCTAAAGGACTATCTCATGGTTTCTCTAAAGTACTATCTCATGGTTTCTCTAAAGGACTATCTCATGGTTTCTCTAAAGGACTATCTCATAGTTTCTCTAAAGGACTATCTCATGGTTTCTCTAAAGGACTATCTCATGGTTTCTCTCTAGGACTATCTCATGGTTTCTCTAAAGGACTATCTCATGGTTTCTCTAAAGGACTATCTCATAGTTTCTCTAAAGGACTTATCTCATGGTTTCTCTAAAGTACTATCTCATGGTTTCTCTAAAGGACTATCTCATGGTTTCTCTAAAGGACTATCTCATAGTTTCTCTAAAGGACTATCTCATGGTTTCTCTCTAGGACTATCTCATGGTTTCTCTAAAGGACTATCTCATGGTTTCTCTAAAGGACTATCTCATGGTTTCTCTAAAGGACTATCTCATGGTTTCTCTAAAGGACTATCTCATAGTTTCTCTAAAGGACTATCTCATGGTTTCTCTAAAGGACTATCTCATGGTTTCTCTAAAGGACTATCTCATGGTTTCTCTAAAGGACTATCTCATGGTTTCTCTAAAGGACTATCTCATGGTTTCTCTCTAGGACTATCTCATGGTTTCTCTAAAGGACTATCTCATGGTTTCTCTAAAGGACTATCTCATAGTTTCTCTAAAGGACTTATCTCATGGTTTCTCTAAAGTACTATCTCATGGTTTCTCTAAAGGACTATCTCATGGTTTCTCTAAAGGACTATCTCATAGTTTCTCTAAAGGACTATCTCATGGTTTCTCTCTAGGACTATCTCATGGTTTCTCTAAAGGACTATCTCATGGTTTCTCTAAAGGACTATCTCATGGTTTCTCTAAAGGACTATCTCATGGTTTCTCTAAAGGACTATCTCATGGTTTCTCTAAAGGGCTATCTCATGGTTTCTCTAAAGGACTATCTCATGGTTTCTCTAAAGGACTATCTCATGGTTTCTCTAAAGGACTATCTCATGGTTTCTCTAAAGGACTATCTCATGGTTTCTCTCTAGGACTATCTCATGGTTTCTCTAAAGGACTATCTCATGGTTTCTCTAAAGGACTATCTCATGGTTTCTCTAAAGGACTATCTCATGGTTTCTCTAAAGGACTATCTCATGGTTTCTCTAAAGGACTATCTCATGGTTTCTCTCTAGGACTATCTCATGGTTTCTCTAAATGACTATCTCATGGTTTCTCTAAAGGACTATCTCATGGTTTCTCTCTAGGACTAGCTCATGGTTTCTCTAAAGGACTATCTCATGGTTTCTCTAAAGGACTATCTCATGGTTTCTCTAAAGGACTATCTCATGGTTTCTCTAAAGGACTATCTCATAGTTTCTCTCTAGGACTATCTCATGGTTTCTCTAAAGGACTATCTCATGGTTTCTCTAAAGGACTATCTCATGGTTTCTCTAAAGGACTATCTCATGGTTTCTCTAAAGGACTATCTCATGGTTTCTCTCTAGGACTATCTCATGGTTTCTCTAAAGGACTATCTCATGGTTTCTCTCTAGGACTATCTCATGGTTTCTCTAAATGACTATCTCATGGTTTCTCTAAAGGACTATCTCATGGTTTCTCTCTAGGACTATCTCATGGTTTCTCTAAAGGACTATCTCATGGTTTCTCTAAAGGACTATCTCATGGTTTCTCTAAAGGACTATCTCATGGTTTCTCTAAAGGACTATCTCATGGTTTCTCTAAAGGACTATCTCATGGTTTCTCTAAAGGACTATATCATGGTTTCTCTAAAGGACTATCTCATGGTTTCTCTAAAGGACTATCTCATGGTTTCTCTCTAGGACTATCTCATGGTTTCTCTAAAGGACTATCTCATGGTTTCTCTAAAGGACTATCTCATGGTTTCTCTCTAGGACTATCTCATGGTTTCTCTAAAGAACTATCTCATGGTTTCTCTCTAGGACTATCTCATAGTTTCTCTAAAGGACTTATCTCATGGTTTCTCTAAAGTACTATCTCATGGTTTCTCTAAAGGACTATCTCATGGTTTCTCTAAAGGACTATCTCATAGTTTCTCTAAAGGACTATCTCATGGTTTCTCTCTAGGACTATCTCATGGTTTCTCTAAAGGACTATCTCATGGTTTCTCTCTAGGACTATCTCATAGTTTCTCTAAAGGACTATCTCATGGTTTCTCTAAAGTACTATCTCATGGTTTCTCTAAAGGACTATCTCATGGTTTCTCTAAAGGACTATCTCATGGTTTCTCTAAAGGACTATCTCATGGTTTCTCTAAAGGACTATCTCATGGTTTCTCTAAAGGACTATCTCATGGTTTCTCTAAAGGACTATCTCATGGTTTCTCTAAAGGACTATCTCATGGTTTCTCTAAAGGACTATCTCATGGTTTCTCTAAAGGACTATCTCATGGTTTCTCTCTAGGACTATCTCATGGTTTCTCTCTAGGACTATCTCATGGTTTCTCTCTAGGACTATCTCATGGTTTCTCTCTAGGACTATCTCATGGTTTCTCTCTAGGACTATCTCATGGTTTCTCTAAAGGACTATATCATGGTTTCTCTCTAGGACTATCTCATGGTTTCTCTAAAGGACTATCTCATGGTTTCTCTAAATGACTATCTCATGGTTTCTCTAAAGGACTTATCTCATGGTTTCTCTAAAGTACTATCTCATGGTTTCTCTAAAGGACTATCTCATGGTTTCTCTAAAGGACTATCTCATAGTTTCTCTAAAGGACTATCTCATGGTTTCTCTCTAGGACTATCTCATGGTTTCTCTAAAGGACTATCTCATGGTTTCTCTAAAGGACTATCTCATGGTTTCTCTAAAGGACTATCTCATGGTTTCTCTAAAGGACTATCTCATGGTTTCTCTCTAGGACTATCTCATGGTTTCTCTCTAGGACTATCTCATGGTTTCTCTCTAGGACTATCTCATGGTTTCTCTAAATGACTATCTCATGGTTTCTCTAAAGGACTATCTCATGGTTTCTCTCTAGGACTATCTCATGGTTTCTCTAAAGGACTATCTCATGGTTTCTCTAAAGGACTATCTCATGGTTTCTCTAAAGGACTATCTCATGGTTTCTCTCTAGGACTATCTCATGGTTTCTCTAAAGGACTATCTCATGGTTTCTCTAAAGAACTATCTCATGGTTTCTCTAAAGGACTATCTCATGGTTTCTCTAAAGGACTATCTCATGGTTTCTCTAAAGGACTATCTCATGGTTTCTCTCTAGGACTATCTCATAGTTTCTCTAAAGGACTTATATCATGGTTTCTCTAAAGTACTATCTCATGGTTTCTCTAAAGGACTATCTCATGGTTTCTCTAAAGGACTATCTCATGGTTTCTCTAAAGGACTATCTCATAGTTTCTCTAAAGGACTATCTCATGGTTTCTCTCTAGGACTATCTCATGGTTTCTCTAAAGGACTATCTCATGGTTTCTCTAAAGGACTATCTCAT
The DNA here is from genome assembly GCA_964035775.1 of Osedax frankpressi. Classification (NCBI taxonomy): domain Eukaryota; kingdom Metazoa; phylum Annelida; class Polychaeta; order Sabellida; family Siboglinidae; genus Osedax; species Osedax frankpressi. The sequence goes on from OZ038312.1 coordinate 31,306,549, forward strand.
GGTTTCTCTAAAGGACTATCTCATGGTTTCTCTAAAGGACTATCTCATGGTTTCTCTAAAGGGCTATCTCATGGTTTCTCTAAAGTACTATCTCATGGTTTCTCTAAAGGACTATCTCATGGTTTCTCTAAAGGACTATCTCATGGTTTCTCTAAAGGACTATCTCATGGTTTCTCTCTAGGACTATCTCATGGTTTCTCTCTAGGACTATCTCATGGTTTCTCTCTAGGACTATCTCATGGTTTCTCTCTAGGACTATCTCATGGTTTCTCTAAAGGACTATCTCATGGTTTCTCTCTAGGACTATCTCATGGTTTCTCTAAAGGACTATCTCATGGTTTCTCTAAAGGACTATATCATGGTTTCTCTAAAGGACTATCTCATGGTTTCTCTAAAGGACTATCTCATGGTTTCTCTAAAGGACTATATCATGGTTTCTCTAAAGGACTATCTCATGGTTTCTCTAAAGGACTATCTCATGGTTTCTCTCTAGGACTATCTCATGGTTTCTCTAAAGGACTATCTCATGGTTTCTCTAAAGAACTATCTCATGGTTTCTCTAAAGGACTATCTCATGGCTTCTCTAAAGGACTATCTCATGGTTTCTCTAAAGGACTATCTTATGGTTTCTCTCTAGGACTATCTCATGGTTTCTCTAAAGGACTATCTCATGGTTTCTCTAAAGGACTATCTCATGGTTTCTCTAAAGGACTATCTCATGGTTTCTCTAAAGGACTATCTCATGGTTTCTCTAAAGGACTATCTTATGGTTTCTCTCTAGGACTATCTCATGGTTTCTCTAAAGGACTATCTCATGGTTTCTCTAAAGGACTATCTCATGGTTTCTCTAAAGGACTATCTCATGGTTTCTCTAAAGGACTATCTCATGGTTTCTCTAAAGGACTATCTCATGGTTTCTCTAAAGGACTATCTCATGGTTTCTCTAAAGGACTATCTCATGGTTTCTCTAAATGACTATCTCATGGTTTCTCTAAAGGACTATCTCATGGTTTCTCTAAAGGACTATCTCATGGTTTCTCTAAAGGACTATCTCATGGTTTCTCTAAAGGACTATCTCATGGTTTCTCTAAAGGACTATCTCATGGTTTCTCTAAAGGACTATCTCATGGTTTCTCTCTAGGACTATCTCATGGTTTCTCTCTAGGACTATCTCATGGTTTCTCTAAAGGACTATCTCATGGTTTCTCTCTAGGACTATCTCATGGTTTCTCTAAAGGACTATCTCATGGTTTCTCTAAAGAACTATCTCATGGTTTCTCTAAAGGACTATCTCATGGTTTCTCTAAAGGACTATCTCATGGTTTCTCTAAAGGACTATCTTATGGTTTCTCTCTAGGACTATCTCATGGTTTCTCTAAAGGACTATCTCATGGTTTCTCTAAAGGACTATCTCATGGTTTCTCTAAAGGACTATCTCATGGTTTCTCTAAAGGACTATCTCATGGTTTCTCTCTAGGACTATCTCATGGTTTCTCTAAAGGACTATCTCATGGTTTCTCTCTAGGACTATCTCATGGTTTCTCTAAAGGACTATCTCATGGTTTCTCTAAAGGACTATCTCATGGTTTCTCTCTAGGACTATTTCATGGTTTCTCTCTAGGACTATCTCATGGTTTCTCTAAAGGACTATCTCATGGTTTCTCTCTAGTACTATCTCATGGTTTCTCTAAAGGACTATATCATGGTTTCTCTAAAGGACTATCTCATGGTTTCTCTCTAGGACTATCTCATGGTTTCTCTAAAGGACTATCTCATGGTTTCTCTAAAGGACTATCTCATGGTTTCTCTAAAGGACTATCTCATGGTTTCTCTAAAGGACTATCTCATGGTTTCTCTCTAGGACTATCTCATGGTTTCTCTAAAGGACTATCTCATGGTTTCTCTAAAGGACTATATCATGGTTTCTCTAAAGGACTATCTCATGGTTTCTCTCTAGGACTATCTCATGGTTTCTCTAAAGGACTATCTCATGGTTTCTCTCTAGGACTATCTCATGGTTTCTCTAAAGGACTATCTCATGGTTTCTCTAAAGAACTATCTCATGGTTTCTCTAAAGGACTATCTCATGGTTTCTCTAAAGGACTATCTCATGGTTTCTCTAAAGGACTATCTCATGGTTTCTCTCTAGGACTATATCATGGTTTATCTAAAGGACTATCTCATGGTTTCTCTAAAGGACTATCTCATTGTTTCTCTAAAGGACTATCTCATGGTTTCTCTAAAGGACTATCTCATGGTTTCTCTAAAGGACTATCTCATGGTTTCTCTAAAGGACTATCTCATGGTTTCTCTAAAGGACTATCTCATGGTTTCTCTAAAGGACTATCTCATGGTTTCTCTAAAGGACTATCTCATGGTTTCTCTAAAGGACTATCTCATGGTTTCTCTAAAAGACTATCTCATGGTTTCTCTAAAGGACTATCTCATGGTTTCTCTAAAGGACTATCTCATGGTTTCTCTAAAGGACTATCTCATGGTTTCTCTAAAGGACTATCTCATGGTTTCTCTAAAGGACTATCTCATGGTTTCTCTCTAAAGGACTATCTCATGGTTTCTCTAAAGGACTATCTCATGGTTTCTCTCTAGGACTATCTCATGGTTTCTCTAAAGGACTATCTCATGGTTTCTCTCTAGGACTATCTCATGGTTTCTCTAAAGGACTATCTCATGGTTTCTCTCTAGGACTATCTCATGGTTTCTCTCTAGGACTATCTCATGGTTTCTCTCTAGGACTATCTCATGGTTTCTCTAAAGGACTATCTCATGGTTTCTCTCTAGTACTATCTCATGGTTTCTCTAAAGGACTATATCATGGTTTCTCTAAAGGACTATCTCATGGTTTCTCTCTAGGACTATCTCATGGTTTCTCTAAAGGACTATCTCATGGTTTCTCTAAAGGACTATCTCATGGTTTCTCTAAAGGACTATCTCATGGTTTCTCTAAAGGACTATCTCATGGTTTCTCTAAAGGACTATCTCATGGTTTCTCTCTAGGACTATCTCATGGTTTCTCTAAAGGACTATCTCATGGTTTCTCTAAAGGACTATATCATGGTTTCTCTAAAGGACTATCTCATGGTTTCTCTCTAGGACTATCTCATGGTTTCTCTAAAGGACTATCTCATGGTTTCTCTAAAGGACTATCTCATGGTTTCTCTAAAGAACTATCTCATGGTTTCTCTAAAGGACTATCTCATGGTTTCTCTAAAGGACTATCTCATGGTTTCTCTAAAGGACTATCTCATGGTTTCTCTCTAGGACTATATCATGGTTTATCTAAAGGACTATCTCATGGTTTCTCTAAAGGACTATCTCATTGTTTCTCTAAAGGACTATCTCATGGTTTCTCTAAAGGACTATCTCATGGTTTCTCTAAAGGACTATCTCATGGTTTCTCTAAAGGACTATCTCATGGTTTCTCTAAAGGACTATCTCATGGTTTCTCTAAAGGACTATCTCATGGTTTCTCTAAAGGACTATCTCATGGTTTCTCTCTAGGACTATCTCATGGTTTCTCTAAAGGACTATCTCATGGTTTATCTCTAGGACTATCTCATGGTTTCTCTAAAGGACTATCTCATGGTTTCTCTAAAGGACTATCTCATGGTTTCTCTCTAGGACTATCTCATGGTTTCTCTAAAGGACTATCTCATGGTTTCTCTAAAGGACTATCTCATGGTTTCTCTAAAGGACTATCTCATGGTTTCTCTCTAGGACTATCTCATGGTTTCTCTAAAGGACTATCTCATGGTTTCTCTAAAGGACTATCTCATGGTTTCTCTAAAGGACTATCTCATGGTTTCTCTAAAGGACTATCTCATGGTTTCTCTAAAGGACTATCTCATGGTTTCTCTAAAGGACTATCTCATGGTTTCTCTAAAGGACTATCTCATGGTTTCTCTCTAGGACTATCTCATGGTTTCTCTAAAGGACTATCTCATGGTTTCTCTAAAGGACTATCTCATGGTTTCTCTAAAGGACTATCTCATGGTTTCTCTAAAGGACTATCTCATGGTTTCTCTAAAGGACTATCTCATGGTTTCTCTAAAGGACTATCTCATGGTTTCTCTAAAGGACTATCTCATGGTTTCTTTCTCTCTAGGACTATCTCATGGTTTCTCTCTAGGACTATCTCATGGTTTCTCTAAAGGACTATCTCATGGTTTCTCTCTAAAGGACTATCTCATGGTTTCTCTAAAGGACTATCTCATGGCTTCTCTCTAGGACTATCTCATGGTTTCTCTCTAGGACTATCTCATGGTTTCTCTCTAGGACTATCTCATGGTTTCTCTCTAGGACTATCTCATGGTTTCTCTAAAGGACTATCTCATGGTTTCTCTCTAGGACTATATCATGGTTTCTCTCTAGGACTATCTCATGGTTTCTCTAAAGGACTATCTCATGGTTTCTCTAAAGGACTATCTCATGGTTTCTCTAAAGGACTATCTCATGGTTTCTCTCTAGGACTATCTCATGGTTTCTCTCTAGGACTATCTCATGGTTTCTCTAAAGGACTATCTCATGGTTTCTCTAAAGGACTATCTCATGGTTTCTCTAAAGGACTATCTCATGGTTTCTCTCTAGGACTATCTCATGGTTTCTCTAAAGGACTATCTCATGGTTTCTCTCTAGGACTATCTCATGGTTTCTCTCTAGGACTATCTCATGGTTTCTCTAAAGGACTATCTCATGGTTTCTCTAAAGGACTATCTCATGGTTTCTCTAAAGGACTATCTCATGGTTTCTCTAAAGGACTATTTCATGGTTTCTCTAAAGGACTATCTCATGGTTTCTCTAAAGGACTATCTCATGGTTTCTCTAAAGGACTATCTCATGGTTTCTCTAAAGGACTATCTCATGGTTTCTCTAAAGGACTATCTCATGGTTTCTCTAAAGGACTATCTCATGGTTTCTCTAAAGGACATCTCATGGTTTCTCTCTAGGACTATCTCATGGTTTCTCTAAAGGACTATCTCATGGTTTCTCTAAAGGACTATCTCATGGTTTCTCTCTAGGACTATCTCATGGTTTCTCTAAAGGACTATATCATGGTTTCTCTAAAGGACTATCTCATGGTTTCTCTAAAGGACTATCTCATGGTTTCTCTAAAGGACTATCTCATGGTTTCTCTAAAGGACTATCTCATGGTTTCTCTAAAGGACTATCTCATGGTTTCTCTAAAGGACTATCTCATGGTTTCTCTAAAGGACTATCTCATGGTTTCTCTAAAGGACTATCTCATGGTTTCTCTAAAGGACTATCTCATGGTTTCTCTCTAGGACTATCTCATGGTTTCTCTAAAGGACTATCTCATGGTTTCTCTAAAGGACTATCTCATGGTTTCTCTAAAGGACTATCTCATGGTTTCTCTAAAGGACTATCTCATGGTTGCTCTAAAGGACTATCTCATGGTTTCTCTCTAGGACTATCTCATGGTTTCTCTAAAGGACTATCTCATGGTTTCTCTAAAGGACTATCTCATGGTTTCTCTAAAGGACTATCTCATGGTTTCTCTAAAGGACTATCTCATGGTTTCTCTCTAGGACTATATCATGGTTTCTCTAAAGGACTATCTCATGGTTTCTCTAAAGGACTATCTCATGGTTTCTCTAAAGGACTATCTCATGGTTTCTCTCTAGGACTATCTCATGGTTTCTCTAAAGGACTATCTCATGGTTTCTCTAAAGGACTATCTCATGGTTTCTCTCTAGGACTATCTCATGGTTTCTCTCTAGGATTATCTCATGGTTTCTCTCTAGGACTATCTCATGGTTTCTCTAAAGGACTATCTCATGGTTTCTCTAAAGGACTATCTCATGGTTTCTCTAAAGGACTATCTCATGGTTTCTCTAAAGGACTATCTCATGGTTTCTCTAAAGGACTATCTCATGGTTTCTCTAAAGGACATCTCATGGTTTCTCTCTAGGACTATCTCATGGTTTCTCTAAAGGACTATCTCATGGTTTCTCTAAAGGACTATCTCATGGTTTCTCTCTAGGACTATCTCATGGTTTCTCTAAAGGACTATATCATGGTTTCTCTAAAGGACTATCTCATGGTTTCTCTAAAGGACTATCTCATGGTTTCTCTAAAGGACTATCTCATGGTTTCTCTAAAGGACTATCTCATGGTTTCTCTAAAGGACTATCTCATGGTTTCTCTAAAGGACTATCTCATGGTTTCTCTAAAGGACTATCTCATGGTTTCTCTAAAGGACTATCTCATGGTTTCTCTAAAGGACTATCTCATGGTTTCTCTAAAGGACTATCTCATGGTTTCTCTCTAGGACTATCTCATGGTTTCTCTAAAGGACTATCTCATGGTTTCTCTAAAGGACTATCTCATGGTTTCTCTCTAGGACTATCTCATGGTTTCTCTAAAGGACTATCTCATGGTTTCTCTAAAGGACTATCTCACTAACCATTATCCTCACAGTCCAACAATCATTGCCGCATAACTCTTCAGATTCCGGCGACCATCGCAACTCCTCTCGCATTCCCTTCATCCCGGCCCTTCGTCCCATTCCAGGGCTCTATAAACGGATCGATACAGGCTACGGACCGCCTGATGAAGGAGCTCCGCGATATCTACAAGTCCGAGATCTACAAGCAAGGAGCCTACCTCGTCGAACTCGTAAACGATTCGCTGTACGAATGGCACGTGAAACTCAAGAAAGTTGACACCGACAGCAGTCTGTACTCCGACCTCGTCGCCTACAAGGAGGATCACATCCTGCTCAGCTTCACCTATAGGGTTTGTAAGCGAGGTCGGAGTGCACTCCGAGTGCACTCCGAGTGCACTCCGAGTGCACTCCGCGTGTTCCTATTCGTTTGTACGGCATGGCGTTGGCCCTCCGGAACAATAGAATACGTCTAAATTAAAATATGTTCAACTGTCCTAATTAAACTTGCAATTTCATTGTCAATTTCGCTGTGTTAGTGCAGTGTTGCAGTTAATATATAAATGTAAGACATAATATATAAATAAGTTTTTATATATGATTTGCTTGTCATATATTAAAAATCAACATTTATATATATATACTTACAATTTATTATATACAATTTATAAATTGTACATAAGATATAATATAAAATTTATAAATTGTTAATAAGATATAATATACAATTTATAAATTGTATATAAGATCTTACTTGAATCATTATTATCTTTGAGATAAATTTATAATCCTATTAACTATTTGACATAATAATAGATATAAAAGATGAATTATAAATAGAATTCCTAATTTATTAACTCTGCTCAGTAAATAAAGTGAAAATGGTATTATCTGTATTATCTGTTGGGTTCATGCAGCCATATATATGCCATGTAAATAAATAAAAAATATCACAATGCAAACTATAAAAAGAATAACACAAACTTAGTTTTCCTGTGTGGCTATGGGTGGTTATAACCCAAACTATAATTAATAATTAAACACTTATAATATTATAAATTTAATGAAAATTGTGATATATTAACATACTAAAATTGTCACAGCAAACATATATACATCAACGTAAGTGTTATTTAAAATCTTTTGATGCTTTATAAAAATACAAATAATATAAATGAAATTATCTTCATGATTTTCATTTAAGGGGAGGTGATTTACATGTAATAGATAGGGGAAAATATGTCTACTAGAATGGTGATAACTTTTTAGATTTATAATAAAATTACTAATTTGTTTGACAGATATTTAGAATACTCCTTTTTAGTAATTGTTATTTTTTGTTTAAATAATTAGACATTTAGAAGAACACGATATATAAGTTTATTTATTTATTTTTTAATTTATTTTAAAATCTCAATTTTTTCACGTTTTTGCATCAAGTGTATCTAAACAGTTTAATTATAGATTTTAAAGAAAGTACTTTTTATAAAAAATATATCATGTACATATTCAGAATATTGCATGGACATTCATCTAAGTTTAAAAAATTTATCATTGTTTAAAAAAAAAAAAACTAATAAAATTATTCTGAGATATAAACTTCTAAAGTTTTTATATTAATTTATTGTAATTTATTGTACAAGTTAATAAATAAGATTATTATCAGTTATTATTTATTAAATATATAATATTATAATATGATATATACAAATAAAGTATATTAGCTTATAAGGAGAAGAAATTGAAAATATATTAGTAAACATACTAATTTAAATCCATATATTGAAAATATTTAACAAATTAATAAAATAATAAACATTATTTTTTGACAGGCATATGATTAAAATACAAATTTGATGTACTTATAGTTACTTTTATAAAACAAGTTATACATCATTTTAAAGATAATTTATTAAATTTTAAAATTTTATTATAAAAATATTTTGTAAAATAAATTTAAAATGAAGGTTACGCCGGCCCTTAAAATATCCTATTAATAGAACTTATTAATAGATCTTGTTAATAGATCCTTGTTAATAGATCCTTGTAATAGATCCTTGTAATAGAAGATTATTATATCCTTTTATAGAACTTGTTAATATATCCTTGTAATAGAAGATTATTATATCCTGTTAATAGAACTTGTTAATAGATCCTGTTTATATATCCTGTTTATAGAACTTATTAATATAACTTGTCAATAGATCCTGTTTATATATCCTGTTTATAGAACTTATTAATATAACTTGTTAATAGATCCTTGTAATAGAAGATTATTATATCCTGTTAATAGAACTTGTTAATAGATCCTGGTAATATATTCTGTTTATAGAACTTATTAATATAACTTGTCAATAGATCCTGTTAATATATCCTGTTAATAGAACTTATTAATATAACTTGTTGATAGATCCTGGTAATAAATTCTATTAATAGATCCCGTTAATAGATCTTATTAAAATATACTGTTAATAGATCCTGTTTATTGAATTTATTAATAGAACTTGTTAATAGATCCTGTTAATAAAACTTGTTGTTCACACCTTAACACCCCATACGAACAATTCTCGTATTATATTTTACATGTACCTGATATGGTATGATGATATTTATTTTGTGATTTATTACGAATATTAATTACATAATCTTCATTAATTTCATAATCCTATTATCTCGCGTAATAAACTACCACAATTTGTATTTGATATTCTATGTTTATAGATAAATATATAGATTTATGTATATCTATATATAGATATAAATAAACATAATTATATTGATTTCATAACATCCTCTATCTATACCTCTACATAATGATGAATCCTTTGTGCCTCTACCCCTTCAAAGCTTCAATCTATTTCCCCTCTCATCATTTAATACATTGACTTACTTTACTATACATACCCGTCTCTTACACTCCCAGGCACCTTTCAGTCGCCTATTGCATATCTAATCTACTATCTCTCTACCATATCATTACCTACTCTAATCTACTATCTCTCTACCATATCATTACCTACTCTAATCTACTATCTCTCTACCATATCATTACCTACTCTAATCTACTATCTCTCTACCATATCAATACCTACTCTAATCTACTATCTCTCTACCATATCATTACCTACTCTAATCTACTATCTCTCTACCATATCATTACCTACTCTAATCTACTATCTCTCTACCATATCAATACCTACTCTAATCTACTATCTCTCTACCATATCATTACCTACTCTAATCTACTATCTCTCTACCATATCATTACCTACTCTAATCTACTATCTCTACCATATCATTACCTACTCTAATCTACTATCTCTCTACCATATCATTACCTACTCTAATCTACTATCTCTCTACCATATCAATACCTACTCTAATCTACTATCTCTCTACAACATCATTACCTACTCTAATCTACTATCTCTCTACCATATCATTACCTACTCTAATCTACTATCTCTCTACCATATCAATACCTACTCTAATCTACTATCTCTCTACCATATCATTACCTACTCTAATCTACTATCCTCTACCACATCAATACCTACTCTAATCTACTATCCTCTACCACATCATTACCTACTCTAATCTACTCTACTTACTCTCTTCCTCGCTTTCTATTTCTCATGACCTACTCTGCAACTCAAACCCTTGAATCCTTCCTTCCTATCACTACATTATCTGTTTACCGTTTTCTACTCTCCCCTATATCTCACATATGTAACCCTCTCCCCTATATCTCACATATATAACCCTCTACCCCTATATCTACCATTTATAACCCTATACCCCTATATCTACCATATATAACCCTATATCTCACATCTATAACCCTATACCCCTATATCTAAAATATATAACCCTATACCCCTATATCTCACATATATAACCCTCTACCCATATATCTACCATATATTACCCTCTACCCTATATCTACCATATATAACCATCTACCCCTATATCTCACATATATAACCATCTCCCCTATATCTCACATATATAACACTCTCTTCTTTCCAGGATTCTTTTCCATTTGAGCCCCCATTTGTTCGAGTTATCCGTCCTATACTCAGTGGAGGTTATGTGTTGAGTGGAGGTGCGATTTGTATGGAACTGCTCACTAAAAACGTTTGTCCTGCCCCTCTCCAGCCCCTCTCCAGCCCCTATCCTGCCCCTCTCCAGCCCCTATCCTGCCCCTCTCCTGCCCCTCTCCTGCCTCTCTCCAGCCCCTCTAGCCACTATCCTGCCCCTCTCCAGCCCCTCTCCAGCCCATATCCTACTCCTCTCCTGCCCCTCTCCTGCCCCTCTCCAGCCCCTCCAGCCACTATCCTGCCCCTCTCCAGCCCCTCTCCAGCCCCTATCCTGCCCCTCTCCAGCCCCTATCCTGCCCCTCTCCTGCCCCTCTCCTGCCCCTCTCCTGCCCCTCTCCAGCCCCTCCAGCCACTATCCTGCCCCTCTCCAGCCCCTCTCCAGCCCATATCCTACTCCTCTCCTGCCCCTCTCCTGCCCCTCTCCAGCCCCTCCAGCCACTATCCTGCCCCTCTCCTGCCCCTCTCCAGCCCCTCCAGCCACTATCCTGCCCCTCTCCAGCCCCTCTCCAGCCCATATCCTACTCCTCTCCTGCCCCTCTCCTGCCCCTCTCCAGCCCCTCCAGCCACTATCCTGCCCCTCTCCAGCCCCTCTCCAGCCCCTATCCTGCCCCTCTCCTGCCCCTCTCCTACCCCTCTCCAGCCCTTCCAGCCACTATCCTGCCCCTCTCCAGCCCATATCCTACTCCTCTCCTGTCCCTATCCTGCCCCTCTCCTGCCCCTCTCCTTCCCCTCTCCTTCCCCTCTCCAGCCCCTCCAGCCCCTCTCCAGCCCCTATCCTGCCCATATCCTACTCCTCTCCTGTCCCTATCCTGCTCCTATTCAGCCCCTATCCAGATCATATCTTGCTCCTATCCAGAAAAGCTTAAAACATCATATTTTGTACTATTATATAAAAAATAAAAATACATAATCACAATAATATGTTAATTACACTATTATATAATATTATATAATATTTTAATTATACTACATTATATAATATGTATAACAATCAGACTATAGATCTCAAGAATATTGATGAAAGTTGTAAATATTAGAAATGAGAACATGAGGACTTTATAGAATTAGTTGTAATACATTTAAGATAATATCTTATTTATGGTATAAATAAACTTATTTATAAATTTATTTTACTATAATTATATATTTTAAACATATGAGTAAAATATACCAAATAAACATCCAAGTAAACATCCAAGTAAGCATAACAATAAGGATAGAAATACATCGGAGAAGTATATTCAAATATTAATAAAAAATAATAATTTGATCCAAATCCCAAGCGTCATTTACATCTCCTACCTACTCTATCATGTAGCCAAAACTAACATAACTACCTCCTCTGAACCACCTACCTAACTCATCACCCAACCCACCACCTAACCCACCTCCCAACCCACCACCTAACCCACCACCTAACCCACCATCCAACCCACCACCCAACCCACCACCTAACCCACCACCTAACCCACCTCCCAACCCACCACCCAACCAACCACCTAACCCACCACCCAACCCACCTCCCAACCCACCACCCAACCCATCACCTAACCCACCACCCAACCCACCACCTAACCCACCTCCCAACCCACCACCCAACCCACCACCTAACCCACCTCCCAACCCACCACCTAACCCACCACCCAACCCACCACCCAACCCACCACCCAACCCACCACCCAACCCACCACCCAACCCACCACCCAACCCACCACCCAACCCACCACCCAACCCACCACCCAACCCACCACCCAACCCACCACCTAACCCACCACCCAACCCATCACCCAACCCACCACCTAACCCACCACCCAACCCACCACTAGACCTACTCTATCTCCGATGCTCTCTTATAGGGCTGGAGCAGTGCCTACAATGTGGAATCTGTGATACTTCAGATAGCTGCGACACTGGTAAAGGGTAAGGCGAGGATCTGTGGAGATTCTCCAGCTGTTAGTCAGCTGTGATACCGAGGAGTGTATATTTAACTAGTATAGCATAGTTTACACCGATTATATCAATTATATACAGAAAAGAACAGTTTACATTGATTATACATTTTACCCATTTATAACACCATTTACATTAATTAGTTAACAGTTTACACTAAATAGAATATTATACACTAGTGTGTTATACAGTAAACCATATGGTAAACTTGATCTATAAACTAATGCAATTTGATTAAAATTAACATACAACAATAACACAAAATTTACTCTGAATTAATAATTAATTTTACATTAAATGTTTAATTCCTAACCCTTCACTTTCTTATGCTATATTTTAAAGCTAAAGTACAGTTTATCAAAGGCTCAACAATCGTTCAAAACATTGGTACAAGTACATGAAAAGAATGGTTAGCGATTATTAGATTATAATTAACAAAATTATTTCCATTTAAGGAAAATTATTTAAATTTAATTATAATTTTTGTATTACAATAAATAACAATAATGATTTTTTTTTTAATCAAACAAATTTTGTATTATTAAAATACTCCTATTAACTAATACTCTAAAACTCCTCGCAATATAGGCTGGTTTACTCCACCAAAGCAAGATGGGTAACAGATCTTCAGTTACTCAATATCATTATGTTTTTTACACATTTGTTCCTAGTAGTGTGACTGCTGAAATAATTCCAAAAGTCGCTTCATGCTACAAATCTGATTTGTTTTTAATAAATTATTTTTATATTTATTTTGTTTATATTTCTTGCTTATTCATAATTTTGAGTAATTAAAAAATAATAATTATTTATTTATCAATATAGACACATTATAAATAACTTTCAACTTACAAGTCATGCCATGGATTATGTTTTATTTGATAATGTTTAGCAATTATAGATTGTTTTCAGTTTATTTACGTCCCATGAGTATATAAGTAAAACATGCAACCATAACAAAGCAATTGAAGGTTAATTTTACAGATCCATTCTTTTTGAATCGGTTATTTTTGTTTCTTATCTTGTAAGTAGTCTTTACTCTGTAAGTCAATTGTAAGTCAATTGCTTGTAAATATATATTTAGCAAATCAGTTTAATACATCTTGTAATTAATATCTATACATATTTGTATTAGATTTATAATATTTAGTTATTAAATTATGATTCAAAATGACATTTTGTTTAGATTAAATTAGATTACGGGGAATAAAATCAATATGAAAAATTTCTAATGCCATGGAATTTAATTTTCTAATGTAAAAATGGATAACCTTGATCACAATTAAAATAAGTATGTATATAATCAATTACTCAATATATTTATTGCACATAATTATAAGAGATGTAATGGAATATAAATAGTTATTTAACTAATTTGATATAATTTTACCATTATGTCAAACCATGACTGTTCGATAGAACATATAATTATTTGAATACTTTCGCTATTGTAAATTATAATACTAACAGTGGTTTTTCTGTTGGTGGTGGTTGTGTTGGCCTGTATGTGAATAAATTATTTTTATATTCACATACCATTAAATATAATTTGTCATTTATAATGTCATGAAAATATACATATCGAATATAATAATTAGTCATTTATATAATATAAAATAATTAATGAATATAATAATTAGTCATAATTAGTTATCTATATAATATAAAAACATTTACTATAATTATTAATTATAATAATTAGTTATTTATAAGATATGAGTTATATAGGATAGACATTAATTAAGATAACAATTTATACTATAAACATAACTGTGGTTTCTAATTAACCACATTTGTTTGTTCATTGTTATATGATCTAAGGTATAGCATTCACGAAGAACTAACGGGTCTGAGAAGGCATTGTTTAATACCCTTAGGAGTGGATAGGTTCCTTTGTAGCAGAACGTGCCAGCGAAGTCGTCATAAGAGATATCCCATACCATCCAACCGGCCAGACCTTGTTGTTTAGCGTACATTGCCTATGTCGGGGGGGTGGGGGTTATGATACGTGCATTGCAATGTAAATATATTGAATTCGCCTGTTTTAGATCAAAAGAAAGATAGAGAGAGAAGAAAAGAATACATGTAAGTAGTAAGCTAGATTATTAACTATAGAGGATGCCATGTTTGAGATATTTAGTTTGGAGTTAAGTGTAAAGTTAGCAAAGAAATGCGAATACCTTTTCTTTCAAACTTGCTTCGTCATCGTATCCTATCCATTGTTTGTCTTTCACGACGTAAGGTACCTTTTGTTCATCGTTCCAATACCTTTTTCCGCCGTTTGCAATTATATCGCAAACCTGTAACGGATAGTGAAACAATATCATTTTAATAATTAATAAAAACCCTGTGATTAGTAATTATCTTACAATTAACTTCAGGATTATTAATCACTATTTATAACACATACTTCAATTTTTCTAAATTTATGAAAATGTTACATACAAATACACACTACCTAATAGGTTATATTTCATATGTGAAATAGCACCAATAATGCATACATTGTAGTATAGCAAATCTAAGTTCGCCAAGTTGAATTCTAACATATCTGATAAACTAATCAGTTTATTTCTTTATTAATAAATAACAAATTAATAAATAACAAATTTACAAATAAAATTAGCATGTTTCAAAATCGCTGTGAGATGAAAATAATCGCTGTTATTTTTAAATAAAATAAAATTAGTTTTATAAATATATAATTTACAATTTCTATACTACGGAACAAGTTATCTAGAAAACATGCAGTTTATAATGCAACAGAGGTCGTGGCATGTAAATTAAATATCCATGGGAACGAAACTATATATATAATGATATAATTATATATTCAATCCAAAAACATTCAAGGATGAAATAAATAAAAATATATAAATATATCTTGCATTTATAATTTAATTTCTTTGAATTGTAAATATGTTACATAAAGTTAAACTCTGTCTACTGATGATTGGTTTATATCACTGAGTTCATGACCTCGTAGTAGGCGATGAAGCCGCTTTCGCCGGTGTAACGTTGTTTCGGTCCACTGGAAGTGATAGCGGCACCCAGTCCGTTGTCGGTAAGAGGTGACGTCAGCATAGCAGTCCGTCCGTAGAATGGCATACCGAGTACTAGCTTATTGGGGGGCGCCCCCAAGTGCATAAAGTGGCGAAGTACCATTTGCTAGCGATGGGCGTGGTTAGGGAATAGGGTGAGAGACAATGGGCGTGGTTAGGGAATATGGTGAGAGACAATGGGCGTGGTTAGGGAATAGGGTGTGAAAGTGGTGAGAGACAATGGGCGTGGTTGGGAATATGGTGAAAAAGTGGTGAGAGACAATGGGCGTGGTTAGGGAATAGGGTGAGAGACAATGGGCGTGGTTAGGGAATATGGTGAGAAAGTGGTGAGAGACAGTGGGCGTGGTTAGGGAATATGGTGAGAAAGTGGTGAGAGACAATGGGCGGAGAGATGAAATTAACTTTAGTGTGGTGTGAGGATTGGCGAGATGATGGGATAGACGAGGGTCTTTGGTTAAGTGTGCTTACGGATTTGATGATAGGCAAATTAGTGATGAAGTTTGAGGTGTATTTAATGACGCTGTGGTGGTTAGGTTAAGGTTGAAACTCTATAATCTTAGAGAAAAACGGCGCATGAATATTTTAAATATTCTTCTGCCAAATGACGAACATTTTTCATTTAAACTTTCTATCGGATATTTATTTTGGAATGCAATGCTTACGTTTATATTTACAAGGACATTCCAGTAAACATCAAATACAAGATTAAAGATAAAATATTTCATTTTTTATATTATGTTGTAATATCCCACATATATTTATTTGTATAGAAAAGCTGTAGAATGTATTCATACGTTAAGGGTGTTGTATAATAATCAAACATTATTACGAGGTATGATAAGGTGTAACGGACATGGCAACAATACGCTGACCGGTTAACATAGCGGGCCGTAAACCTGAGAGAGTGCTTTGTCTTCATCGGATTCGAGGGCGCGAGGGAATAGCGGAGCTTGGTGTTTACTGTACTCGGCATTGGGATCGAAAAGATCGTATGACATAAGTCCTATCCAGTCTACGACTCTGAAGGGGTTAAAGGTCAGGGTTTCTTATCAGATGTGGGTTAAACAGATATGTTGTTATGAGAATTCTATTCGTCTACGAAGAGTTTATGCTTTTAGGGAGTTGGGAGTTAGGAATTTTGGAAGCTAAAGAGTCATGAATAGGCGAGTTATAAAAGTTATGTATAATTACTATAATTTTATACTCTGGGGTTTATGGAGTTTTATAGTAGGCCTTCGATATAAAGAGAGAATTTACTGAATGTAATTATCATCGGTAACGTTGTACTAACTTTGCGATCTTATCGACTTCGTAAGCATTCTCAACTGTAGACCGACCGCATCCAACTGCAAGGCTGAGAAGCAACCTCGTTTTAGTCCCAGCTTCCAACTCGAAAGCATTTCTCAATTCCTATGTACAGAGAGTGCAATCATAATGTCCGGATAGCTTCATTTCTATAATAGAGAATATAGTTCAGTTCACTAACTAATTATCATCATTTCACTATAACTCAATTATGTATTCCGAAGACTTTCTCACTGACACATATAGTCACACATATAGTCATACATATAGTCACACATATAGTCACACATATAGTCACACATATATTCTCACATATAGTCACACATATAGTCACACATATAGTCACACATATAGACCCACATATAGCCACACATATAGTCCCACATATAGTCACACATATCGTCACACATATAGTCACACATATAGTCCCACATATAGCCACACATATAGTCCCACATATAGTCACACATATAGTCACACATATAGTCATACATATAGTCCCACATATCGTCACAAATATAGTCCCACATATAGTCATACATATAGTCATACATATCGTCACAAATATAGTCCCATATATAGTCACACATATAGTCACACATATAGTCACACATATAGTCACACATATAGTCACACATATAGTCATACATATAGTCATACATATAGTCATACATATCGTCACAAATATAGTCCCACATATAGTCATACATATAGTCACACATATCGTCACAAATATAGTCCCACATATAGTCACACATATAGTCACACATATAGTCACAAATATAGTCACACATATATTCATACATATAGTCATACATATAGTCATACATATAGTCATACATATAGTCATACATATAGTCATACATATAGTCATACATATAGTCACACATATAGTCACACATATAGTCATACATATAGTCATACATATCGTCACAAATATAATCCCACATATAGTCATACATATAGTCACACATATCGTCACAAATATAGTCCCACATATAGTCACACATATAGTCACACATATAGTCACACATATAGTCACACATATAGTCATACATATAGTCATACATATAGTCATACATATAGTCATACATATAGTCATATATATAGTCATACATATAGTCATACATATAGTCATACATATAGTCATACATATAGTCATACATATAGTCATACATATAGTCATACATATAGTCATACATATAGTCATACATATAGTCATACATATAGTCATACATATAGTCATACATATAGTCATACATATAGTCATACATATAGTCATACATATAGTCATACATATAGTCATACATATAGTCATACATATAGTCACAAATATACCTTTATTGTTTCAAATATATTCATATAACTTATGTTGTGAAACTTATTTCGTAGTCATTATAATACTATAAACATTATTAGTTGTTTTAGTTAATTTAGAAATAGTTCCGAAAGTCTTTATCCAATGCATTGGTACCATGGTACACCGGTACTAGGTACACCGGTACTTGGTACACCGGTACTTGGCGATTCGTTGTTTATACAAAAGTGGACCGCTTCACATCTAGATCCTATGACCTGTGACCCCGTATCTAATGAAGCGTTGCGAATCTGTGTTTATTCCGAGGAGTATTGCTCCGATGACATATTGACTCTATTTACCTGACAGAGAGTGGCAAATCGTTGCTTGTCCTGAGGCGGACTTCCCCGGTGTGCTGGATATTCAAAATCCAAATCGAGGCCGTCCAAGCCTCGGTTTCGCAGGAACTGAATACTTGTGTCGATGAATTCTTTTCGAGAAGATTTGAAGGCCAACATTTTAGACATTGTAATACTGCCCATGCTATATAAAGTGGGCGTGGTTTAGTGGTATATACCTGATATACTAGGGCGTGGTTTAAACATAATATAAAAGGTCTAGATAATTACCATAAGTTATGGGTCTAGAAACCTACTAATAAATTCGTTTAGAGACCTAGCATAATATATGGGTAAAAAGATCTACAATAGGATACAATAGGATATACAATGAGTTTATTTTAGATAATATAAATGCTAACAAGTGAGATGACATAATATATTATAGTTGATTACAGATAATATGTAGTAATATGTTAATAGAGTATACTATAATATTGTAATTGATAACAATAGCTTGTAATAATATCACTATCATATAACTATCATATCATTATCATATCACTATCATATCACTATCATATCACTATCATATCACTATCATATCATTATCATATCACTATCATATCATTATCATATCACTATCATATCACTATCATATCACTATCATATCACTATCATATCGTTATCATATCATTATCATATCACTATCATATCACTATCATATCATTATCATATCGTTATCATATCACTATCATATCACTATCATATCATTATCATATCACTATCATATCACTATCATATCACTATCATATCACTATCATATCACTATCATATCATTATCATAACATTATCATATCACTATCATATCACTATCATATCACTATCATATAACTATTATATCACTATCATATCGTTATCATATTACATCATTATCATATATATACTATCGTATATAAATAAGTGCATATATACTATATATTTATAATTAAGCACAGTAAATATATAATATCATAGGATGTTGTTTGCAATAAGTAATTATGGCAACTGGTTGATACTAACTTCCATCCACCGACAGCGATCATTACCTTCAAGTCCGGATTACGTGCTTTCAGATTTACTATCTTTGCGTATCTTGTGGTAATATATTGAATATTATTATATTAAACGCATGATTGTATAATATACATACAACATATACATATATACACACAAATATATATATATATATATATATATATATATATATATATATATATATATATATATATATATATATATATATATATTATTTTGTGAAATACAAATCAACGTAAAAGTACAGAAAAATGTACATTTATAATATTTGTATTATCAATCCTATAAAAAGTGTTGATTAAATTATATTACGAAGCAAGTGTAAATAATAATAAACAATAGTAAACTATAATGAACCATAGTAAATATTAGTTAAACAAAGTAAACAATATTAAACAATAGTAAACAGTAGAAAACAGTAGAAAACAATAGTAAACATGAGTAAACAATAATAAACAATAGTAAACAATAGAAAACAATAGTAAATAATAGTAAACAATAGTAAATAATAGTAAACAATAGTAAACAATAGTAAACAATAGTAAACCAGAATAAACAAGAATAAACAATAATAAACAATAGTAAACAATAGTAAACAATAGTACACAATAGAAAACAATAGAAACAAATATTAACAATAATAAACAATAGTAAACAATAGTAAACAAGAGTAAATAATAGTAAACAATAGTAAATAATAGTAAATAATAGTAAACAATAGTAAATAATAGTAAACAATAGTAAACAATATCAAACAATCGTAAACAATAGAAAACAATAGTAAACAATAGTAAACAATAGTAAACAATAGTAAACAATAGTAAACAATAGTAAATAATAGTAAATAATAGTAAACAATAGTAAATAATAGTAAACAATAGTAAACAATAGTAAACAATAGTAAATAATAGTAAACAATAGTAAATAATAGTAAACAATAGTAAACAATAGTAAACAATATCAAACAATCGTAAACAATAGAAAACAATAGTAAACAATAGTAAACAATAGTAAACAATAGTAAACAATAGTAAACAATAGTAAACAATAGTAAACAATAGTAAACAATAATTAAACAAGACTAAATAAGTGTAAACTAAATAAACAATAGTTAAATAATTAATTATATCTCAAATCACATTTCGTAGATAATCATTTGTTTATTTAGTGATCATGCGGTGGTTTGTGTAAATCCCATCATTACAACGATAATAATTATCTTATTTTATAACAATGGGAGGAATATAAGCCTTGTGATAGCGCGTTCAGCTATTTTAATTTCTAGCTATTGTATTATAGAAATTCGAGTGCATATAAACTTAAGGTAATTAATTGCAATGGTGATCGTATGATATCGCATACATTAATTGGCTAACAGTGTAAGGAGGTAAGGTGGAACATAGATTTAATACATTTTAATGAAATTTCGTTTGCGTGGCGTGTGGTTTGACGCACGCAACTGAATAGCGAGAAGTGGGCGTGGTTCTAACGTGCCAATATCGTTACCACTTGGCTCGTCGTTGTGTTCACTGTAGATGAGCCGGTTGCCTTTGAGAATGGCGAAAGCGATGATGATGTGAGAACATAGAGAACTATCGATATTGTCTACGGTGTGCTTTGCTGAACCTGTGTAATGGATGTTACCTTACTAGCTATATATATATATATATATTTATAGTTATATATATATTTATATATATATATATATATATATATATATATATATTTATATATATATATATATATATATATATATTATTCAATATATGAGATAAAAGGAAATGAACAAATCTTTACTCGAAGAATATCTATTTAAAGATTCTACAAATTCGTTAGAATACTTTAACTAAATATGGGTAGGTTCTGAAGTGTAGGCCCTACATGGGGGGCCATGAGGATGTCTAATTAGATAGCAATGCCAGAATAAGATAGAGCTAATCATATTTAGCTGACGTTGCATACTGTGTTCATGACAATTCAGTCTCCCCGTATTCTTCATGTATGCATCAAGCATGGTATTGCTGACATAGCATATTACGATACACGGTTCCACTATCAACAAGTCTCCCAATAATACTGAGTCATCATTCTATAAACTTCAATGCCACAGTTTCCTGGGACCTACACGGTAAATGCAGTCATTCTTTCGAGACTCCAAGACACTTAGGACCTTATCGATATGCTATCGAGACCCCTGGGATCCTATCGTGACCCTGTGGACCCTATCGAGATCCTTAGAGCCATATCTAGATTCATAGGATCTTATCAATACCATATTAAAACATATGCCCATTAGTATTCTATCGAGCCCCTATTTGGACCCTATCAATAATCTACTGAGACCCTATCAATAATCTACTGAGACCCCATCGAAACCAATGAGATCCTATGGAAACTCTTAGGCTGGTATTGGGACCGTTGGGACCCTATCGAACCTTAGCTAGACCTATGGATACTCTGTAGTAACCTTATCTAAATCCTTAGGACTCTATAGAATCTTAATATATGTATACATATACCCTATGCTACTCTAAAGAGACCCTATGATACTCTATATATACCCTATGATACTCTACATATACCCTATTGATAAACTTAGAACCCTATCGAGAAACAAAGGATCTTATCTAAACCCTTGGGAGCATATCGAACCGTATTGACACTTTAGAACCTTATATATAAGGATCTATATATATACTATAAATATACCCTATCGTGAACATTAGGCCCTATACATAGATACCATAATGTGATCATGTAGATATCCCATAAACACTCTATCGAAACCCTAGACAACATATTAATACCCGATGTAGAGCCTATCGAAACATTATAAATGCCCTATAAATCTATCTAAATGCTATCGAAACGTTATCGAAACTATTAGGACCATATTTATGCATTATCAATATACTTAGGATCCAATATATTGATTGGAAATTAATGTGTAAATTTCATTTATAAAATATAGATATTTTGTATCATGTTGATTTTGTAATTTGTATATTATAATATAGCATATAATTATATTATATTATATTATATAGTATACAATTATACTATATATATAATATATAATTATGTTATATTATATAGCATATACTAATTTATATTATATAATATAGACTTATGCTATAATTAATAGATAGTATACTAATATATAGATAGCATACTAATATATTAACTATAGTTAATAAATTAAATACTAACTATTATTTAATGTGATCATATCAATATATATTTTTAAAACAAATATTAACTTCGCATATATTTCAAAATCAATTACAGTATTATTACTAAGTTTATTCTCCTATAGCAAAGCATACTTTGTTTATAATTAAAAGTATACTTTCTTTCAATACTTACTCTTTATCTTAGGTCAGGTTACCAGGAGTGTATTTGCAAGGTAACTAGTCTAACCAAGATATATTCTAAATACACCGCTAAGATTTTATTCACACACGTCGGCCACTAACCAGAAATGCATATTTGTATACAGTGCAATTTGTATACATATTTGTATACAGTGTAATTTGTATACATATTTATATACAGTGTAATTTGTATACATATTTGTATACAGTGTAATTTGTATACATATTTGTATACAGTGTAATTTGTATACATATTTGTATACAGTGTAATTTGTATATATATTTATATACAGTGTAATTTGTATACATATTTATATACAGTGTAATTTGTATATATATTTGTATACAGTGTAATTTGTATACATATTTATATACAGTGTAATTTGTATATACATTTGTATACAGTGCAATTTGTATACATATTTGTATACAGTGTAATTTGTATACATATTTATATACAGTGTAATTTGTATACATATTTGTATACAGTGTAATTTGGATACATATTTGTATACAGTGTAATTTGTATATATATTTATATACAGTGTAATTTGTATACATATTTATATACAGTGTAATTTGTATATATATTTGTATACAGTGTAATTTGTATACATATTTATATACAGGGTAATTTGTATATATATTTGTATACAGTGCAATTTGTATACATATTTGTATACAGTGTAATTTGTATACATATTTATATACAGTGTAATTTGTATACATATTTGTATACAGTGTAATTTGTATACATATTTGTATACAGTGTAATTTGTATACATATTTATATACAGTGTAATTTGTATACATATTTATATACAGTGTAATTTGTATATATATTTATATACAGTGTAATTTGTATACAGTGTAATTTGTATACAGTGTAATTTGTATACAGTGTAATTTGTATACAGTGTAATTTGTATACAGTGTAATTTGTATACAGTGTAATTTGTATACAGTGCAATTTGTATACATATTTATATACAGTGTAATTTGTATACATATTTATATACAGTGTAATTTGTATACAGTGTAATTTGTATATATATTTATATACAGTGTAATTTGTATACATATTTATATACAGTGTAATTTGTATACAGTGTAATTTGTATATATATTTATATACAGTGTAATTTGTATACATATTTATATACAGTGTAATTTGTATATATATTTATATACAGTGTAATTTGTATACAGTGTAATTTGTATACAGTGTAATTTGTATACAGTGTAATTTGTATACAGTGTAATTTGTATACAGTGTAATTTGTATACAGTGTAATTTGTATACAGTGTAATTTGTATACAGTGTAATTTGTATACATATTTATATACAGTGTAATTTGTATATATATTTGTATACAGTGTAATTTGTATACATATTTATATACAGTGTAATTTGTATACATATTTATATACAGTGTAATTTGTATACATATTTATATCCAGTGTAATTTGTATATATATTTATATACAGTGTAATTTGTATACAGTGTAATTTGTATACAGTGTAATTTGTATACAGTGTAATTTGTATACAGTGTAATTTGTATACAGTGTAATTTGTATACAGTGTAATTTGTATACATATTTATATACAGTGTAATTTGTATATATATTTGTATACAGTGTAATTTGTATACATATTTGTATACAGTGTAATTTGTATACATATTTATATACAGTGTAATTTGTATACATATTTATATACAGTGTAATTTGTATACATATTTATATACAGTGTAATTTGTATATATATTTATATACAGTGTAATTTGTATATATATTTATATACAGTGTAATTTGTATACAGTGTAATTTGTATACATATTTATATACAGTGTAATTTGTATACATATTTATATACAGTGTAATTTGTATACATATTTATATACAGTGTAATTTGTATATATATTTGTATACAGTGTAATTTGTATACATATTTATATACAGTGTAATTTGTATATATATTTATATACAGTGTAATTTGTATACAGTGTAATTTGTATACAGTGTAATTTGTATACATATTTATATACCGTGTAATTTGTATATATATTTGTATACAGTGTAATTTGTATACATATTTGTATACAGTGTAATTTGTATACATATTTATATACAGTGTAATTTGTATACATATTTATATACAGTGTAATTTGTATACATATTTATATACAGTGTAATTTGTATATATATTTGTATACAGTGTAATTTGTATACATATTTATATACAGTGTAATTTGTATATATATTTATATACAGTGTAATTTGTATACAGTGTAATTTGTATACAGTGTAATTTGTATACAGTGTAATTTGTATACAGTGTAATTTGTATACAGTGTAATTTGTATACAGTGTAATTTGTATACATATTTATATACAGTGTAATTTGTATACATATTTATATACAGTGTAATTTGTATACATATTTATATACAGTGTAATTTGTATATATATTTGTATACAGTGTAATTTGTATACATATTTATATACAGTGTAATTTGTATATATATTTATATACAGTGTAATTTGTATACAGTGTAATTTGTATACAGTGTAATTTGTATACAGTGTAATTTGTATACAGTGTAATTTGTATACAGTGCAATTTGTATACATATTTGTATACAGTGTAATTTGTATACAGTGTAATTTATATACAGTGTAATTTGTATACATATTTATATACAGTGTAATTTGTATACATATTTATATACAGTGTAATTTGTATACATATTTATATACAGTGTAATTTGTATATATATTTGTATACAGTGTAATTTGTATATATATTTGTATACAGTGTAATTTGTATACATATTTATATACAGTGTAATTTGTATACATATTTATATACAGTGTAATTTGTATACATATTTATATACAGTGTAATTTGTATACATATTTATATACAGTGTAATTTGTATATATATTTATATACAGTGTAATTTGTATACATATTTATATACAGTGTAATTTGTATACATATTTATATACAGTGTAATTTGTATATATATTTATATACAGTGTAATTTGTATACATATTTATATACAGTGTAATTTGTATATATATTTATACATAGTGTAATTTTTATGCATATTATGCATACAGTGTAATGTTCACTAACCAGACCTGTACTGCGACCAATTGGCGAAATAGCATATCCGAAGTACTTGACTTTCAACCGCTACAAAACCTCGATTTATGAGTGAAATATTTAATATCAATTAAGATTGCATTGTCCGTATCATATTCTATATTATTACATGATCTATTTTATATTAATTCCAGTATTTAGTAGCAAAAAGTTTTAATATAAACAGTGATTACGTAATGTAGATAACAATAGAAGAACACGATTATTGAAATGACCACTGAACACTGACCTATAAATAGTGTGAATATCACGAGAACATTCATTTTCCGAGATACAACAACTGATACAACTAACTGGTGTGAAATATCGAGATGCGATCTAAATTAGTACGAAGTAGTTGGCTGATAACGGTTAGTTATATCCCAAGTCGTATCTTCTGCAACAGAAGCTACGCGGTGTCGATGAAAGTCAAACACAGTTAGTCTCCGGGTTTGTTATCGTAGATAGTATTTCACAGGAGCGATATCCGAAGTGCTCCGGAGTTGACGAAGCCCGTATTTAGTACGAAAGATAAATTCGTCGGATGGAACGGTCGTAAGATATGTAAAGGAAACGTTACCGTTACCTCGAATGATCATAAAGAGCATAGCGTCAGTTGTAAACCGAAGCTTGTCGTAATTCGATACCGATAGCTGATCTGGCTGATACCTGCACGCCGCAACATTGTATAGAGTATGGTATAGCGTTCGAGGCATACGATTCAAACGTATGATGTTTAAACATCTAGCCGATATATAATTACGAGTATATTATACTACACGATTTAGACACAAAACATAATCCTATTTGCGTTAATTATTGGTTACTGATATATTAATCGCATCTTATAAGTGAATACTGTATATACTATACATGGTTTAGTATATAATATACTTTATAAACTACATTTTATAGCCGTAATATAATCCATTCCATATATAATATTGTTCTAATGATGTAACAATACTCATAATAATTTAGAAAATTCAGTTGATTAGAATATATACTTCGATACAAAATACTTACAAACCTTACACCATATAATGTTCTTATTAAATTATTACACCATATTGTATTCTTATTAGAAAAGAGGGTGTATGACATAAATTATTTTGAATTGAAGAATATTTGTGTCCAATGATTGTATTATTAATTTCTAAATAAATAACGGCGGAGATTATTTTTTTGTTATATAATAGAAAGTCAAAGTATTAAAAAAATATATAATCTTTATTTTCTATAATTATATATAAGTCTATAATATACTAAGCTATAATAGTAATATATATATATATATATATGTATATATATATATATATGTATATATATATGTATATATTACTATATATATATTCATTAAGTTACTAATTGATGTTCTGTCGTATTTCTTCAATTTAAAAATTAGTCTCGTACAGTAATACAGTAAGAATACTAATTATACTAATAATATTTTGTATTACATTAATGCAATACAAATATTTAAAAGTATTCAGTATCTACATGTTTTAGTTTCTTAGTTTCTTAGAATATAAATTTATAATGTTATTATATAATATACACTATATATTTTCATGTATACGCACTTTAAAATCATATTATAATGTAGATAAAATATAAATCAATTATATATATATATATATATATATATATATTGTTTTGGAACAATAAACTTGATTTGGAAGGGAATCAGTGATTGTATTTTTCAAAACTTCAGACAAGGTTTTTTTAATTTAGAGAGGCGAATTGTTAAAATTATTAATTGTCAAGTTGATAGCAGTAAGTATTGTTTACGTTACTCGTAACGTTGTTTTGGTATTCAAACTTATTATCTAAATAATATCCGTACACTCGCCAATTACTATTTGTTTTATTAGAGTAAACACATGTGTGCATCGATCACAGTTTAGTAAGTATCAGTGTATATACTCACTATAGTCGTTTACATTATTAACGGTAGGATATAACGTAGGATATATAGATATAATTGAAATATATTCAACGAACATATTAATTTGTAATATATTATAATTTTAATATATTTAAAGTTTCTTTTATTTTCATGATAATTTGCAGAGATTTTATGTCAAAAGCAATATTATCGTATACCGCAAAATACGGACAGAATTGTTCACATTTATGCTTAATATCACTTAATTAATACTCTTAAATTAATGAATTTATAATATTTAAAAATTAACATAAACTATCGTAAGGTTACGAATTTTACAGATCATAAACAATCATTTGATAGATCATAAATGTAATAGAAATTAAATAATAGATAAATAATAAATAGTGATGCCATATTCTGACATTTTTATGTTTAAATATCAAAATAGTTATTTATTCATATACAAATTCATATATATATTGTTATACGCCGAATATAGGTAATTCAATTAATTTTTTCACGGCTCTACAAAGATGCATAATGTGAAATGCGCATGCGCATACTTCTAATATAACATCCTTTGATTTTGAAAAAAACAATCTTCCGAAAATGTTAGAACTTTAAAAGATCTTTAAAACACCTTTATGAACATTTTAGATAATCCTATACTATATATGATTTATATAATATATTATTCTACATAAGTTATAATATCATTTTAATTTTACAATTATTATTCAATAGGATTTTTAAGATTTAAATATATAGTAATTGCAATTTCATTATTTTAATATTATTATTAATAATTATATTACACACTTATAAAAACGTAATGGTGTGAAACATAATATTACTCAAGATTACAAATATTGTATAACAATATGCAATTATACTATTAAATATATTTTATCAGTTATAAAATAAGTTTATTATTAATTATAAATAACAACAAATAATGTGTACATATCATATTTTAATAATTTAGGTTTATTATAAAATTGAATTATTTTAATATTATAAATTATACATCTTTTGACTTAAAAAACTAATCTACTGATATAGAATGAACCCATGTCTATGAGAAGTAAATAAAATGTTGAATCAGTTGAGGATTGGATATCGGATTGTACCGTTATAGAGTTCAGATATTCAAGTGATGTTTTGATTAGATGACAACACAAATGATTACATTTTTTGCAACACCATTTCCTCGAGAACGATCGCAGGTTATTTTAGATGGAGAAAATATCCTATAAAGATATTAATATAATTTAATTTCTATTATCTATCTATTATTACTATTATTATACCATTCCCAATAATTATTACGTCAATATATGATGCATCATATTGTACAATAAATATAATGCATTTTCCTATTTTTTTAACAGATTTCAATAAATAATTTTGCAAACAACGTCTCTAATAAAGCTGAAATTAAATGTTATTAATTAGATTTAAAGTGAGCTACGAAGTGTGATAAAATATAATTAACATAATGTTAACCTAAAATAAATAATTAATAATATTTGAAATATGTATTAGGAATTCTCTTATTTTTAGAGATATCATGAGATGTAGGTATCATTTGAATTCAATTCTAATAATACTATTTATACATAGGTTGACGGCACAAATAAAAATGAAGGAAATTTTGGTGAGAATGATCTATCCATTTGTTTTGTCATGTAGACAAAACATCAATTTTATCTCTGAACTCCGCTACAATATAATTCACATTCCCGGTATCCAGTCCTCAAAAGATTTACCATTTTATTGACTTCTTATAGACATGGTTTGTATATTTATAAATGTGTATAATTTATATTTGAACTATATTTTAGACTCTAGTGTATATAAAATAAATTTCCATATGATTGTTATTTATTACAATAATTATATAACTTGTTATATATTCTGAATCATATCATTTATAGTGGTTCAAGTTCTGTTCTGAAAAGGGCAGCATTACTGATTTTAGATTTCTTCTGTATTTGTTAGATTTCACACCATGAGTTAATTGATTATAATGTTGTACTGAATCTTATTATAATTTAATAAAAATATTTTATCATTTTTTATAACAGTTTAAATTTTATTTTATTTTAGAATCTTCACAGAAAGGCCAGCATGAAAATATTGTGATTAATAATATTGATCCTCGTTTTCTATATGATCACATTTTGAATTAAGATACGAAGGAATCATAAAATTATTATAACATGAAATGAAACTTTAAAATGTTGAATCCGTTGAGGCCTGGATATCTGGATATTTGATTGTATTGTTGTCGAATTCAGGGATTCAAGTGATGTTTTGATTAGATGACAACACAAATGGTTATAGTTTTTACAGAATCTTCTCAAACGACCGCAGTTTATTTTAAATTAAACATCTTATAAAGTTATTCCTATAATTTATTATCCTATCATTCTATTACTAATATAACTTTACCTTTCCTAAATAGGCGACTAAATAGCTATTTATATTTGAAGGAAGTGTTAATGATCTAGCCATTTGTTTTGTCATGTAGACAAAACATCAATTTTATCTCTGAACTCCGCTACAATATAATTCACATTCCCGGTATTCAGTCCTCAAATGATTTACCATTTTATTGACTTCTTATAGACATGGTATGTATATTTATAAACAAACATCTTTATGAACATTTTAGATAATCCTATACTATATATGCTTTATATAATATATTATTCTATACAAGTTATAATATCATTTTAATTTTACAATTATTATTCAATAGGATTTTTAAGATTTAAATTGATACTAATTTCAATTTAAATATTATTAATAATATTACCAATCTTGGATAATAATATGCAGTTATACTATTAAATATATTTTATCATCTATAAAAGAAGTAACAATAATTTAAAAAAAATTTATAATGAATAATAAAAAAAATTTAAACATAATATATTTTAATAATTTAGGTTAATATAAAATTGAATTATTTTATTATAAATTATACATATATTGTGTGTATTATATAACTAATCTACTGATATAGAATGAACCCAAGATGAGAAGTAAATAAAATGTTGAATCAGTTGAGGCCTGGATATTTAGATATTTGATTGTATTGTTGTCGAATTCAGGGATTCAATTGATGTTTTGATTAGATGACAGCACAAATGGTTATAGTTTTTACAGAATCTTCTCAAACGACCGCAGTTTATTTTAAATTAAACATCTTATAAAGTTATTCCTATAATTTATTATCCTATCATTCCATTACTAATATAACTTTACCTTTCCTAAATAGGCGACTAAATAGCTATTTATATTTGAAGGAAGTGTTACTGATCTAGCCATTTGTTTTGTCATGTAGACAAAACATCAATTTTATCTCTGAACTCGGCTACAATATAATTCACATTCCCGGTATTCAGTCCTCAAATGATTTACCATTTTATTGACTTCTTATAGGCATGGTATGTATATTTATAAATTTATAGAATTTATATTAGAACAATATTTTAGACCTTCTTTTTCAATTTAAATTTATTGTATTGTTATTTAGTTCTATAATTATATAACTTGATGTGATCTGAATCATTTTATTAATAGGTCTCCAAGTCAGACAGTGTAAAGAACCAGCATGACTGATTATTAAATTTTCCTATACTTGTAAGATTTCTCGCAATGAATTAAACGAATAAATTGTTATACCGAACATGTTTTCTTTATATGATTATTTTATATTATTTTATATGATTATTATTAAAAATATATTATCAAAGATCAATAAACTAACATATATCAATACATAATTATAGATTATTCTATTATATAATAATTTGAGTATTGCCACCTTTTTGAATAGTAATACAGTAAATATTTAATTGAGAATTGTGATAAAATAGATATTTGTATATTATTACTAATTTAATAGATTATTTATTCAGAACAAGAATTTCTTTGAAATTAAAATAATATTTATTAAGAATATAAATAAGGTTGAATTATTATCTTGCAATTTTGTTGTCAAAAGCAACTACATTGATAGTATTACAACTTTTTAGACCAATTTATTATGATGAAGTGTAATGAATTACATTTTTAATGATTTTATATTATTATTTTTCACAGCATATCAATATAGTAAAATATGTCATATACATTTATAAAACACTCCATTTAATATTATACATTTTTCTAATATTTAGACAGTTTAAGATCTTTTGATAATCTAAAAATAAATTCCTTGTCATGAATATCAAGTTTATATTAATTAAATAAAATATAAATTAAATATATTTTATAAATCATTTGTTTTCTTATTAGAACCTTACACCATATAGTGTTTTATTAGATTATTACCCCATATTATATTCTTATTAGAATATTACACCATATTGTATTCTTATTAGAATATTACACCATATTGTATTCTTATTAAAACCTTACACCATATTGTATTCTTATTAGATTATTACACCCTATTGTATTCTTATTTTAATATTACACCATATTGTATCCTTATTAGAATATTACACACTATTGTATTCTTATTAGAATATTACACCCTATTGTATTCTTATTAAAATATTACACCATATTCTATTCTTATTAGAATATTACACCATATTGTATTCTTATTAAACTATATAACTTTACCTTTCCTAAATAGGCGACTAAATAGCTATTTATATTTGAAGGAAGTGTTAATGATCTAGCAATTTATTTTGTCATGTAGACAAAACATCAATTTTATCTCTGAGCTCGGCTACAATATAATTCACATTCCCGGTATCCAGTCCTCAAATGATTTACCATTTTATTGACTTCTTATAGGCATGGTTTGTATATTTATAAACAAACATCTTTATGAACATTTTAGATAATCCTATACTATATATGCTTTATATAATATATTATTCTATACAAGTTATAATATCATTTTAATTTTACAATTATTATTCAATAGGATTTTTAAGATTTAAATTGATACTAATTTCAATTTAAATATTATTAATAATATTACCAATCTTGGATAATAATATGCAGTTATACTATTAAATATATTTTATCATCTATAAAAGAAGTAACAATAATTTAAAAAAAATTTATAATGAATAATAAAAAAAATTTAAACATAATATATTTTAATAATTTAGGTTAATATAAAATTGAATTATTTTATTATAAATTATACATATATTGTGTGTATTATATAACTAATCTACTGATATAGAATGAACCCAAGATGAGAAGTAAATAAAATGTTGAATCAGTTGAGGCCTGGATATTTAGATATTTGATTGTATTGTTGTCGAATTCAGGGATTCAAGTGATGTTTTGATTAGATGACAACACAAATGGTTATAGTTTTTACAGAATCTTCTCAAACGACCGCAGTTTATTTTAAATTAAACATCTTATAAAGTTATTCCTATAATTTATTATCCTATCATTCTATTACTAATATAACTTTACCTTTCCTAAATAGGCGACTAAATAGCTATTTATATTTGAAGGAAGTGTTAATGATCTAGCCATTTGTTTTGTCATGTAGACAAAACATCAATTTTATCTCTGAGCTCGGCTACAATATAATTCACATTCCCGGTATCCAGTCCTCAAATGATTTACCATTTTATTGACTTCTTATAGGCATGGTTTGTATATTTATAAATTTATAGAATTTATATTAGAACAATATTTTAGACCTTCTTTTTCAATTTAAATTTATTGTATTGTTATTTAGTTCTATAATTATATAACTTGATGTGATCTGAATCATTTTATTAATAGGTCTCCAAGTCAGACAGTGTAAAGAACCAGCATGACTGATTATTAAATTTTCCTATACTTGTAATATTTCTCGCAATGAATTAAACGAATAAATTGTTATACCGAACATGTTTTCTTTATATGATTATTTTATATTATTTTATATGATTATTATTAAAAATATATTATCAAAGATCAATAAACTAACATATATCAATACATAATTATAGATTATTTTATTATATAATAATTTGAGTATTGCCACCTTTTTGAATTGTAATACAGTAAATATTTAATTGAGAATTGTGATAAAATAGATATTTGTATATTATTACTAATTTAATAGATTATTTATTCAGAACAAGAATTTCTTTGAAATTAAAATAATATTTATTAAGAATATAAATAAGGTTGAATTATTATCTTGCAATTTTGTTGTCAAAAGCAACTACATTGATAGTATTACAACTTTTTAGACCAATTTATTATGATGAAGTGTAATGAATTACATTTTTAATGATTTTATATTATTATTTTTCACAGCATATCAATATAGTAAAATATGTCATATACATTTATAAAACACTCCATTTAATATTATACATTTTTCTAATATTTAGACAGTTTAAGATCTTTTGATAATCTAAAAATAAATTCCTTATCATGAATATCAAGTTTATATTAATTAAATAAAATATAAATTAAATATATTTTATAAATCATTTGTTTTCTTATTAGAAACTTACACCATATAGTGTTTTATTAGATTATTACACCATATTATATTCTTATTCGAATATTACACCATATTGTATTCTTATTAGAATATTACACCATATTGTATTCTTATTAAAACCTTACACCATATTGTATTCTTATTAGATTATTACACCCTATTGTATTCTTATTTTAATATTACACCATATTGTATCCTTATTAGAATATTACACACTATTGTATTCTTATTAGAATATTACACCCTATTGTATTCTTATTAAAATATTACACCATATTGTATTCTTATTAGAATATTACACCATATTGTATTCTTATTAGAATATTACACCATATTGTATTCTTATTAAAACCTTACACCATGTTGTATTCTTATTAGATTATTACACCATATTATATTCTTATTAGAATATTACACCATATTATATTCTTATTAGAATATTACACCCTATTGTATTCTTATTAGAAAACAGAGTGTGAAATAAATTATTTTGGATTGAAGAGTATTTATGTCAAATGATTGTATTATTAATTTCTAAATAAAAAGTTAAAGTATTAAAAAAATATATTATCTTTATTTTCTATAATTATATATAAGTCTATATCCTATTAAGCTATAATAGTAATATATATATATATGTGTATATGTATATATATATATATATATATATATATGTATATGTATATATATTAATGGTAATGAGATATCCCGAATATATGTAATATAAACTTTCTAAGCATTCTTAGAATATTACTATAGAATATAGATATACCTACAAATTATCATATATGATTATTTACAGTTATCACTTGCAACCATTAAGACATTAAGATCTCTATATGTTTATGACATTCCATTCATTCCTGAATAGTATGTCACTATTAAAAGGGATATATTATGAAATTGATTAATCGAGCCATACTTTAGGTACGATTAACAGGAGCAGACAAGTAAATGAACCGATTGCAGCTTATAGACCTATATCCATAGTAATTTGCAGGAATTATTGAAATTTACCTATATATTTACAAACGTATGATGCGTATCTTATAAATATATTTATTATGCAGATGGTAAATGCAGAAATAATCAGCTGTGCAAATCTAACTATTTTTGTCTGAGATCAGATAAACATAAGTTGTTTTAACTTTTCTTAAATAGGTCATACTAAAATAGTATTCAATAAGTATATTATTATAATATATTATACATATATGTATCATATAAATATATATATATATATATGTGTGTAAGCGTTAGTGGGTAGTTATTAAGTAGTTATTAAGAGATAAATATTACTATAAAATAATATTAAACATTTAACAAATTCAGAATGTTTCGATAATAAGCGTATTTTGTGTGGAATTGCATTCCACAATAGTGGTGCGGAATAACAAAACTAACGCTATCCGTATCGTTTCATACAATATCGTGGAATTATTAATAGTTGTTTGTCATTAATACATAAGGATAATTAATTTTGTTTAAAATTAAGTAAGTCTAATAAATAACTGGGTGAGTTTGATTCAATTGTTTTATAAGTTGTATTCAGTAGTCGTATTTTAATATGACTGTCCATTTACAGTATTGATAGTATATTCATTAAGTTAGTAATTGATGTTCTGTCGTATTTCTTCAATTTAAAAATTAGTCTCGTACAGTAATACAGTAAGAATACTAATTATACTAATAATATTTTGTATTACATTAATGCAATACAAATATTTAAAAGTATTCAGTATCTACATGATTTAGTTTCTTAGTTTCTTAGAATATAAATTTATAATGTTATTATATAATATACACTATATATTTTCATTTATACGCACTTTAAAATCATATTATAATGTAGATAAAATATAAATCAATTATATATATATATATGAATATATATATATATATTGTTTTGGAACAATAAACTTGATTTGGAAGGGAATCAGTGATTGTATTTTTCAAAACTTCAGACAAGATTTTTTTAATTTAGAGAGGCGAATTGTTAAAATTATTAATTGTCAAATTGATAGCAGTAAGTATTGTTTACGTTACTCGTAACGTTGTTTTGGTAGTCAAACTTATTATCTAAATAATATCCGTACACTCGCCAATTACTATTTCTTTTATTAGAGTAAACACATGTGTGCATCGATCACAGTTTAGTAAGTATCAGTGTATATACTCACTATAGTCGTTTACATTATTAACGGTAGGATATAACGTAGGATATATAGATATAATTGAAATATATTCAACGAACATATTAATTTGTAATATATTATAATTTTAATATATTTAAAGTTTCTTTTATTTTCATGATAATTTGCAGAGATTTTATGTCAAAAGCAATATTATCGTATACCGCAAAATACGGACAGAATTGTTCACATTTATGCTTAATATCACTTAATTAATACTCTTAAATTAATGAATTTATAATATTTAAAAATTAACATAAACTATCGTAAGGTTACGAATTTTACAGATCATAAACAATCATTTGATAGATCATAAATGTAATAGAAATTAAATAATAGATAAATAATAAATAGTGATGCCATATTCTGACATTTTTATGTTTAAATATCAAAATAGTTATTTATTCATATACAAATTCATATATATTGTTATACGCCGAATATAGGCAATTCAATTAATTTTTTCTCGGCTCTACAAAGATGCATAATGTGAAATGCGCATGCGCATACTTCTAATATAACATCCTTTGATTTTGAAAAAAACAATCTTCCGAAAATGTTAGAACTTTAAAAGATCTTTAAAACACCTTTATGAACATTTTAGATAATCCTATACTATATATGATTTATATAATATATTATTCTACATAAGTTATAATATCATTTTAATTTTACAATTATTATTCAATAGGATTTTTAAGATTTAAATATATAGTAATTGCAATTTCATTATTTAAATATTATTAATAATAATTATATTACACACTTATAAAAACGTAATGGTATGAAACATAATATTACTCAAGATTACAAATATTGTATAAAAATATGCAATTATACTATTAAATATATTTTATCAGTTATAAAATAAGTTTATTATTAATTATAAATAACAACAAATAATGTGTACATATCATATTTTAATAATTTAGGTTTATTATAAAATTGAATTATTTTAATATTATAAATTATACATATATCTTTTGACTTAAAAAACTAATCTACTGATATAGAATGAACCCATGTCTATGAGAAGTAAATAAAATGTTGAATCAGTTGAGGATTGGATATCGGATTGTACTGTTATAGAGTTCAGATATTCAAGTGATGTTTTGATTAGATAACAACACAAATGATTACATTTTTTGCAACACCATTTCCTCGAGAACGATCGCAGGTTATTTTAGATGGAGAAAATATCCTATAAAGATATTAATATAACTTAATTTCTATTATCTATCTATTATTACTATTATTATAACATTCCCAATAATTATTACGTCAATATATGATGCATCATATTGTACAATAAATATAATGCATTTTCCTATTTTTTTAACAGATTTCAATAAATAATTTTGCAAACAACGTCTCTAATAAAGCTGAAATTAAATGTTATTAATTAGATTTAAAGTGAGCTGCGAAGTGTGATAAAATATAATTAACATATTGTTAACCTAAAATAAATAATTAATAATATTTGAAATATGTATTAGGAATTCTCTTATTTTTAGAGATATCATGAGATGTAGGTATCATTTGAATTCAATTCTAATAATAATATTTATACATAGGTTGACGGCACAAATAAAAATGAAGGAAATTTTGGTGAGAATGATCTATCCATTTGTTTTGTCATGTAGACAAAACATCAATTTTATCTCTGAACTCCGCTACAATATAATTCACATTCCCGGTATCCAGTCCTCAAAAGATTTACCATTTTATTGACTTCTTATAGACATGGTTTGTATATTTATAAATGTATATAATTTATATTTGAACTATATTTTAGACTCTAGTGTATATAAAATAAATTTCCATATGATTGTTATTTATTACAATAATTATATAACTTGTTATATATTCTGAATCATATCATTTATAGTGGTTCAAGTTCTGTTCTGAAAAGGGCAGCATTACTGATTTTAGATTTCTTCTGTATTTGTTAGATTTCACACCATGAGTTAATTGATTATAGTGTTGTACTGAATCTTATTATAATTTAATAAAAATATTTTATCATTTTTTATAACAGTTTTAATTTTATTTTAGAATCTTCACAGAAAGGCCAGCATGAAAATATTGTGATTAATAATATTGATCCTCGTTTTCTATATGATCACATTTTGAATTAAGATACGAAGGAATCATAAAATTATTATAACATGAAATGAAACTTTAAAATGTTGAATCCTTTGAGGCCTGGATATCTGGATATTTGATTGTATTGTTGTCGAATTCAGGGATTCAAGTGATGTTTTGATTAGATGACAACACAAATGGTTATAGTTTTTACAGAATCTTCTCAAACGACCGCAGTTTATTTTAAATTAAACATCTTATAAAGTTATTCCTATAATTTATTATCCTATCATTCCATTACTAATATAACTTTACCTTTCCTAAATAGGCGACTAAATAGCTATTTATATTTGAAGGAAGTGTTAATGATCTAGCCATTTGTTTTGTCATGTAGACAAAACATCAATTTTATCTCTGAGCTCGGCTACAATATAATTCACATTCCCGGTATCCAGTCCTCAAATGATTTACCATTTTATTGACTTCTTATAGGCATGGTTTGTATATTTATAAACAAACATCTTTATGAACATTTTAGATAAGCCTATACTATATATGCTTTATATAATATATTATTCTATACAAGTTATAATATCATTTTAATTTTACAATTATTATTCAATAGGATTTTTAAGATTTAAATTGATACTAATTTCAATTTAAATATTATTAATAATATTACCAATCTTGGATAATAATATGCAGTTATACTATTAAATATATTTTATCATCTATAAAAGAAGTAACAATAATTTAAAAAAAATTTATAATGAATAATAAAAAAAATTTAAACATAATATATTTTAATAATTTAGGTTAATATAAAATTGAATTATTTTATTATAAATTATACATATATTGTGTGTATTATATAACTAATCTACTGATATAGAATGAACCCAAGATGAGAAGTAAATAAAATGTTGAATCAGTTGAGGCCTGGATATTTAGATATTTGATTGTATTGTTGTCGAATTCAGGGATTCAAGTGATGTTTTGATTAGATGACAACACAAATGGTTATAGTTTTTACAGAATCTTCTCAAACGACCGCAGTTTATTTTAAATTAAACATCTTATAAAGTTATTCCTATAATTTATTATCCTATCATTCCATTACTAATATAACTTTACCTTTCCTAAATAGGCGACTAAATAGCTATTTATATTTGAAGGAAGTGTTAATGATCTAGCCATTTGTTTTGTCATGTAGACAAAACATCAATTTTATCTCTGAGCTCGGCTACAATATAATTCACATTCCCGGTATCCAGTCCTCAAATGATTTACCATTTTATTGACTTCTTATAGGCATGGTTTGTATATTTATAAATTTATAGAATTTATATTAGAACAATATTTTAGACCTTCTTTTTCAATTTAAATTTATTGTATTGTTATTTAGTTCTATAATTATATAACTTGATGTGATCTGAATCATTTTATTAATAGGTCTCCAAGTCAGACAGTGTAAAGAACCAGCATGACTGATTATTAAATTTTCCTATACTTGTAAGATTTCTCGCAATGAATTAAACGAATAAATTGTTATACCGAACATGTTTTCTTTATATGATTATTTTATATTATTTTATATGATTATTATTAAAAATATATTATCAAAGATCAATAAACTAACATATATCAATACATAATTATAGATTATTCTATTATATAATAATTTGAGTATTGCCACCTTTTTGAATTGTAATACAGTAAATATTTAATTGAGAATTGTGATAAAATAGATATTTGTATATTATTACTAATTTAATAGATTATTTATTCAGAACAAGAATTTCTTTGAAATTAAAATAATATTTATTAAGAATATAAATAAGGTTGAATTATTATCTTGCAATTTTGTTGTCAAAAGCAACTACATTGATAGTATTACAACTTTTTAGACCAATTTATTATGAAGTGTAATGAATTACATTTTTAATGATTTTATATTATTATTTTTCACAGCATATCAATATAGTAAAATATGTCATTTACATTTATAAAACACTCCATTTAATATTATACATTTTTCTAATATTTAGACAGTTTAAGATCTTTTGATAATCTAAAAATAAATTCCTTATCATGAATATCAAGTTTATATTAATTAAATAAAATATAAATTAAATATATTTTATAAATCATTTGTTTTCTTATTAGAACCTTACACCATATAGTGTTTTATTAGATTATTACACCATATTATATTCTTATTAGAATATTAACCATATTGTATTCTTATTAGAATATTACACCATATTGTATTCTTATTAAAACCTTACACCATATTGTATTCTTATTAGATTATTACACCCTATTGTATTCTTATTTTAATATTACACCATATTGTATCCTTATTAGAATATTACACACTATTGTATTCTTATTAGAATATTACACCCTATTGTATTCTTATTAAAATATTACACCATATTGTATTCTTATTAGAATATTACACCATATTGTATTCTTATTAGAATATTACACCATATTGTATTCTTATTAAAACCTTACACCATATTGTATTCTTATTAGATTATTACACCATATTATATTCTTATTAGAATATTACACCATATTAT
This sequence comes from Osedax frankpressi, assembly GCA_964035775.1. Classification (NCBI taxonomy): domain Eukaryota; kingdom Metazoa; phylum Annelida; class Polychaeta; order Sabellida; family Siboglinidae; genus Osedax; species Osedax frankpressi. The sequence continues at coordinate 31,347,877 of OZ038312.1, forward strand.
ATTCTTATTAGAATATTACACCCTATTGTATTCTTATTAGAAAACAGAGTGTGAAATAAATTATTTTGGATTGAAGAGTATTTTTGTCAAATGATTGTATTATTAATTTCTAAATAAAAAGTTAAAGTATTAAAAAAATATATTATCTTTATTTTCTATAATTATATATAAGTCTATATCCTATTAAGCTATAATAGTAATATATATATATGTGTATATGTATATATATATATATATATATATATATATATATATATATATATATATATGTATATGTATATGTATATATATTAATGGTAATGAGATATCCCGAATATATGTAATATAAACTTTCTAAGCATTGTTAGAATATTACTATAGAATATAGATATACCTACAAATTATCATATATGATTAGTTACAGTTATCACTTGCAACCATTAAGACATTAAGATCTCTATATGTTTATGACATTCCATTCATTCCTGAATAGTATGTCACTATTAAAAGGGATATATTATGAAATTGATTAATCGAGCCATACTTTAGGTACGATTAACAGGAGCAGACAAGTAAAGGAACCGATTGCAGCTTATAGACCTATATCCATCGTAATTTGCAGGAATTATTGAAATTTACCTATATATTTACAAACGTATGATGCGTATCTTATAAATATATTTATTATGCAGATGGTAAATGCAGAAATAATCAGCTGTGCAAATCTAACTATTTTTGTCTGAGATCAGATAAACAGAAGTTGTTTTAACTTTTCTTAAATAGGTGATACTAAAATAGTATTCAATGAGTATATTATTATAATATATTATACATATATGTATCATATAAATATATATATATATATATATGTGTGTGTGTAAGCGTTAGTGGGTAGTTATTAAGTAGTTATTAAGAGATACATATTACTATAAAATAATATTAAACATTTAACAAATTCAGAATGTTTCGATAATAAGCGTATTTTGTGTGGAATTGCATTCCACAATAGTGGTGCGGAATAACAAAACTAACGATATCCGTATCGTTTCATACAATATCGTGGAATTATTAATAGTTGTTTGTCATTAATACGTAAGGATAATTCATTTTGTTTAAAATTAAGTAAGTCTAATAAATAACTGGGTGAGTTTGATTCAATTGTTTTATAAGTTATATTCAGTAGTCGTATTTTAATATGACTGTCCATTGGCAGTATTGATAGTATATTCATTAAGTTAGTAATTGATGTTCTGTCGTATTTCTTCAATGTAAAAATTAGTCTCGTACAGTAATACAGTAAGAATACTAATTATACTAATAATATTTTGTATTACATTAATGCAATACAAATATTTAAAAGTATTCAGTATCTACATGATTTAGTTTCTTAGTTTCTTAGAATATAAATTTATAATGTTATTATATAATATACACTATATATTTTCATTTATACGCACTTTAAAATCATATTATAATGTAGATAAAATATAAATCAATTATATATATATATATGAATATATATATATATTGTTTTGGAACAATAAACTTGATTTGGAAGGGAATCAGTGATTGTATTTTTCAAAACTTCAGACAAGATTTTTTTAATTTAGATAGGCGAATTGTTAAAATTATTAATTGTCAAGTTGATAGCAGTAAGTATTGTTTACGTTACTCGTAACGTTGTTTTGGTAATCAAATTTATTATCTAAATAATATCCGTACACTCGCCAATTACTATTTCTTTTATTAGAGTAAACACATGTGTGTATCGATCACAGTTTAGTAAGTATCAGTGTATATACTCGCTATAGTCGTTTACATTATTAACGGTAGGATATAGCGTAGGATATATAGATATAATTGAAATATAATCAACGAACATATTAATTTGTAATATATTATAATTTTAATATATTTAAAGTTTCTTTTATTTTCATGATAATTTGCAGAGATTTTATGTCAAAAGCAATATTATCGTATACCGCAAAATACGCACAGAATTGTTCACATTTATGCTTAATATCATTTAATTAATACTCTTAAATTAATGATTTATAATATTTAAAAATTAACATAAACTATCGTAAGGTTACGAATTTTACAGATCATAAACAATCAATTGACAGATCATAAATGTAATAGAAATTAAATAATAGATAAATAATAAATAGTGATGCCATATTCTTATACATTTTTATTTTAAAATATTAAAATAGTTATTGATTCATATACAAAATTCATATATATTGTTATACGCCGAATACATGTAATTCAATTAATTTTTTCTCGGCTCTACAAAGATGCATAATATGAAATTCGCATGCGCATACTTCTAATATAACATCCTTTGATTTTGAAAAAAAACAATCTTCCGAAAATGTTAGTACTTTAAAAGATCTTTAAAACACCTTTATGAACATTTTAGATATTCCTATAATATTATATATTTATATAATATATTATTCTACATAAGTTATAATATCATTTTAATTTTACAATTATTATTCAATAGGATTTTTAAGATTTAAATATATAGTAATTGCAATTTCATTATTTTAATATTATTAATAATAATTATATTACACACTTATAAAAACGTAATGGTGTGAAACATAATATTACTCAAGATTACAAATATTGTATAAAAATATGCAATTATACTATTAAATATATTTTATCAGTTATAAAATAAGTTTATAATTAATTATAAATAACAACAAATAATGTGTACATATCATATTTTAATAATTTAGGTTTATTATAAAATTGAATTATTTTAATATTATAAATTATACATATATCTTTTGACTTAAAAAACTAATCTACTGATATAGAATGAACCCATGTCTATGAGAAGTAAATAAAATGTTGAATCAGTTGAGGATTGGATATCGGATTGTACCGTTATAGAGTTCAGATATTCAAGTGATGTTTTGATTAGATGACAACACAAATGATTACATTTTTTGCAACACCATTTCCTCGAGAACGATCGCAGGTTATTTTAGAAGAAGAAAATATCCTATAAAGATATTAATATAATTTAATTTCTATTATCTATCTATTATTACTATTATTATACCATTCCCAATAATTATTACGTCAATATATGATGCATCATATTGTACAATAAATATAATGCATTTTCCTATTTTTTTAACAGATTTCAATAAATAATTTTGCAAACAACGTCTCTAATAAAGCTGAAATTAAATGTTATTAATTAGATTTAAAGTGAGCTGCGATAAAATATAATTAACATATTGTTAACCTAAAATAAATAATTAATAATATTTGAAATATGTATTAGGAATTCTATTATTTTTAGAGATATCATGAGATGTAGGTATCATTTGAATTCAATTCTAATAATAATATTTATACATAGGTTGACGGCACAAATAAAAATGAAGGAAATTTTGGTGAGAATGATCTATCCATTTGTTTTGTCATGTAGACAAAACATCAATTTTATCTCTGAACTCGGCTACAATATAATTCACATTCCCGGTATTCAGTCCTCAAATGATTTACCATTTTATTGACTTCTTATAGACATGGTATGTATATTTGTAAATGTATATAATTTATATTAGAACTATATTTCAGACTCTAGTGTATATAAAATAAATTTCCATATGATTGTTATTTATCACAATAATTATATAACTTGTTATATATTCTGAATCATATCATTTATAGGGGTTCAAGTTCTGTTCTGAAAAGGGCAGCATTACTGATTTTAGATTTCTTCTGTATTTGTTAGATTTCACACCATGAGTAAATTGATTTAATAAAAATATTTTATCATTTTTTATAACAGTTTTAATCTCATTTTATTTTAGAATCTTCACAGAAAGGCCAGCATGAAAATATTGTGATTAATAATATTGATCCTCGTTTTCTATATGATCACATTTTGAATTAAGATACGAAGGAATCATAAAATTATTATAACATGAAATGAAACTTTAAAATGTTGAATCCGTTGAGGCCTGGATATCTGGATATTTGATTGTATTGTTGTCGAATTCAGGGATTCAAGTGATGTTTTGATTAGATGACAACACAAATGGTTATAGTTTTTACAGAATCTTCTCAAACGACCGCAGTTTATTTTAAATTAAACATCTTATAAAGTTATTCCTATAATTTATTATCCTATCATTCCATTACTAATATAACTTTACCTTTCCTAAATAGGCGACTAAATAGCTATTTATATTTGAAGGAAGTGTTAATGATCTAGCCATTTGTTTTGTCATGTAGACAAAACATTAATTTTATCTCTGAACTCCGCTACAATATAATTCACATTCCCGGTATCCAGTCCTCAAAAGATTTACCATTTTATTGACTTCTTATAGGCATGGTTTGTATATTTATAAACAAACATCTTTATGAACATTTTAGATAATCCTATACTATATATGCTTTATATAATATATTATTCTATACAAGTTATAATATCATTTTAATTTTACAATTATTATTCAATAGGATTTTTAAGATTTAAATTGATACTAATTTCAATTTAAATATTATTAATAATATTACCAATCTTGGATAATAATATGCAGTTATACTATTAAATATATTTTATCATCTATAAAAGAAGTAACAATAATTTAAAAAAAAATTATAATGAATAATAAAAAAAATTTAAACATAATATATTTTAATAATTTAGGTTAATATAAAATTGAATTATTTTATTATAAATTATACATATATTGTGTGTATTATATAACTAATCTACTGATATAGAATGAACCCAAGATGAGAAGTACATAAAATGTTGAATCAGTTGAGGCCTGGATATTTAGATATTTGATTGTATTGTTGTCGAATTCAGGGATTCAAGTGATGTTTTGATTAGATGACAACACAAATGGTTATAGTTTTTACAGAATCTTCTCAAACGACCGCAGTTTATTTTAAATTAAACATCTTATAAAGTTATTCCTATAATTTATTATCCTATCATTCCATTACTAATATAACTTTACCTTTCCTAAATAGGCGACTAAATAGCTATTTATATTTGAAGGAAGTGTTAATGATCTAGCCATTTGTTTTGTCATGTAGACAAAACATCAATTTTATCTCTGAACTCCGCTACAATATAATTCACATTCCCGGTATTCAGTCCTCAAATGATTTACCATTTTATTGACTTCTTATAGACATGGTATGTATATTTATAAACAAACATCTTTATGAACATTTTAGATAATCCTATACTATATATGCTTTATATAATATATTATTCTATACAAGTTATAATATCATTTTAATTTTACAATTATTATTCAATAGGATTTTTAAGATTTAAATTGATACTAATTTCAATTTAAATATTATTAATAATATTACCAATCTTGGATAATAATATGCAGTTATACTATTAAATATATTTTATCATCTATAAAAGAAGTAACAATAATTTTAAAAAAATTTATAATGAATAATAAAAAAAATTTAAACATAATATATTTTAATAATTTAGGTTAATATAAAATTGAATTATTTTATTATAAATTATACATATATTGTGTGTATTATATAACTAATCTACTGATATAGAATGAACCCAAGATGAGAAGTACATAAAATGTTGAATCAGTTGAGGCCTGGATATTTAGATATTTGATTGTATTGTTGTCGAATTCAGGGATTCAAGTGATGTTTTGATTAGATGACAACACAAATGGTTATAGTTTTTACAGAATCTTCTCAAACGACCGCAGTTTATTTTAAATTAAACATCTTATAAAGTTATTCCTATAATTTATTATCCTATCATTCCATTACTAATATAACTTTACCTTTCCTAAATAGGCGACTAAATAGCTATTTATATTTGAAGGAAGTGTTAATGATCTAGCCATTTGTTTTGTCATGTAGACAAAACATCAATTTTATCTCTGAACTCGGCTACAATATAATTCACATTCCCGGTATCCAGTCCTCAAATGATTTACCATTTTATTGACTTCTTATAGGCATGGTTTGTATATTTATAAATTTATAGAATTTATATTAGAACAATATTTTAGACCTTCTTTTTCAATTTAAATTTATTGTATTGTTATTTAGTTCTATAATTATATAACTTGATGTGATCTGAATCATTTTATTAATAGGTCTCCAAGTCAGACAGTGTAAAGAACCAGCATGACTGATTATTAAATTTTCCTATACTTGTAAGATTTCTCGCAATGAATTAAACGAATAAATTGTTATACCGAACATGTTTTCTTTATATGATTATTTTATATTATTTTATATGATTATTATTAAAAATATATTATCAAAGATCAATAAACTAACATATATCAATACATAATTATAGATTATTCTATTATATAATAATTTGAGTATTGCCACCTTTTTGAATTGTAATACAGTAAATATTTAATTGAGAATTGTGATAAAATAGATATTTGTATATTATTACTAATTTAATAGATTATTTATTCAGAACAAGAATTTCTTTGAAATTAAAATAATATTTATTAAGAATATAAATAAGGTTGAATTATTATCTTGCAATTTTGTTGTCAAAAGCAACTACATTGATAGTATTACAACTTTTTAGACCAATTTATTATGAAGTGTAATGAATTACATTTTTAATGATTTTATATTATTATTTTTCACAGCATATCAATATAGTAAAATATGTCATTTACATTTATAAAACACTCCATTTAATATTATACATTTTTCTAATATTTAGACAGTTTAAGATCTTTTGATAATCTAAAAATAAATTCCTTATCATGAATATCAAGTTTATATTAATTAAATAAAATATAAATTAAATATATTTTATAAATCATTTGTTTTCTTATTAGAACCTTACACCATATAGTGTTTTATTAGATTATTACACCATATTATATTCTTATTAGAATATTAACCATATTGTATTCTTATTAGAATATTACACCATATTGTATTCTTATTAAAACCTTACACCATATTGTATTCTTATTAGATTATTACACCCTATTGTATTCTTATTTTAATATTACACCATATTGTATCCTTATTAGAATATTACACACTATTGTATTCTTATTAGAATATTACACCCTATTGTATTCTTATTAAAATATTACACCATATTGTATTCTTATTAGAATATTACACCATATTGTATTCTTATTAGAATATTACACCATATTGTATTCTTATTAAAACCTTACACCATATTGTATTCTTATTAGATTATTACACCATATTATATTCTTATTAGAATATTACACCATATTATATTCTTATTAGAATATTACACCCTATTGTATTCTTATTAGAAAACAGAGTGTGAAATAAATTATTTTGGATTGAAGAGTATTTTTGTCAAATGATTGTATTATTAATTTCTAAATAAAAAGTTAAAGTATTAAAAAAATATATTATCTTTATTTTCTATAATTATATATAAGTCTATATCCTATTAAGCTATAATAGTAATATATATATATGTGTATATGTATATATATATATATATATATATATATATATATATATATGTATATGTATATGTATATATATTAATGGTAATGAGATATCCCGAATATATGTAATATAAACTTTCTAAGCATTGTTAGAATATTACTATAGAATATAGATATACCTACAAATTATCATATATGATTAGTTACAGTTATCACTTGCAACCATTAAGACATTAAGATCTCTATATGTTTATGACATTCCATTCATTCCTGAATAGTATGTCACTATTAAAAGGGATATATTATGAAATTGATTAATCGAGCCATACTTTAGGTACGATTAACAGGAGCAGACAAGTAAAGGAACCGATTGCAGCTTATAGACCTATATCCATCGTAATTTGCAGGAATTATTGAAATTTACCTATATATTTACAAACGTATGATGCGTATCTTATAAATATATTTATTATGCAGATGGTAAATGCAGAAATAATCAGCTGTGCAAATCTAACTATTTTTGTCTGAGATCAGATAAACAGAAGTTGTTTTAACTTTTCTTAAATAGGTGATACTAAAATAGTATTCAATGAGTATATTATTATAATATATTATACATATATGTATCATATAAATATATATATATATATATATATGTGTGTAAGCGTTAGTGGGTAGTTATTAAGTAGTTATTAAGAGATACATATTACTATAAAATAATATTAAACATTTAACAAATTCAGAATGTTTCGATAATAAGCGTATTTTGTGTGGAATTGCATTCCACAATAGTGGTGCGGAATAACAAAACTAACGATATCCGTATCGTTTCATACAATATCGTGGAATTATTAATAGTTGTTTGTCATTAATACGTAAGGATAATTCATTTTGTTTAAAATTAAGTAAGTCTAATAAATAACTGGGTGAGTTTGATTCAATTGTTTTATAAGTTATATTCAGTAGTCGTATTTTAATATGACTGTCCATTGGCAGTATTGATAGTATATTCATTAAGTTAGTAATTGATGTTCTGTCGTATTTCTTCAATGTAAAAATTAGTCTCGTACAGTAATACAGTAAGAATACTAATTATACTAATAATATTTTGTATTACATTAATGCAATACAAATATTTAAAAGTATTCAGTATCTACATGATTTAGTTTCTTAGTTTCTTAGAATATAAATTTATAATGTTATTATATAATATACACTATATATTTTCATTTATACGCACTTTAAAATCATATTATAATGTAGATAAAATATAAATCAATTATATATATATATATGAATATATATATTTATTGTTTTGGAACAATAAACTTGATTTGGAAGGGAATCAGTGATTGTATTTTTCAAAACTTCAGACAAGATTTTTTTAATTTAGATAGGCGAATTGTTAAAATTATTAATTGTCAAGTTGATAGCAGTAAGTATTGTTTACGTTACTCGTAACGTTGTTTTGGTAATCAAACTTATTATCTAAATAATATCCGTACACTCGCCAATTACTATTTCTTTTATTAGAGTAAACACATGTGTGTATCGATCACAGTTTAGTAAGTATCAGTGTATATACTCGCTATAGTCGTTTACATTATTAACGGTAGGATATAGCGTAGGATATATAGATATAATTGAAATATAATCAACGAACATATTAATTTGTAATATATTATAATTTTAATATATTTAAAGTTTCTTTTATTTTCATGATAATTTGCAGAGATTTTATGTCAAAAGCAATATTATCGTATACCGCAAAATACGCACAGAATTGTTCACATTTATGCTTAATATCATTTAATTAATACTCTTAAATTAATGATTTATAATATTTAAAAATTAACATAAACTATCGTAAGGTTACGAATTTTACAGATCATAAACAATCAATTGACAGATCATAAATGTAATAGAAATTAAATAATAGATAAATAATAAATAGTGATGCCATATTCTTATACATTTTTATTTTAAAATATTAAAATAGTTATTGATTCATATACAAAATTCATATATATTGTTATACGCCGAATACATGTAATTCAATTAATTTTTTCTCGGCTCTACAAAGATGCATAATATGAAATTCGCATGCGCATACTTCTAATATAACATCCTTTGATTTTGAAAAAAAACAATCTTCCGAAAATGTTAGTACTTTAAAAGATCTTTAAAACACCTTTATGAACATTTTAGATATTCCTATAATATTATATATTTATATAATATATTATTCTACATAAGTTATAATATCATTTTAATTTTACAATTATTATTCAATAGGATTTTTAAGATTTAAATATATAGTAATTGCAATTTCATTATTTTAATATTATTAATAATAATTATATTACACACTTATAAAAACGTAATGGTGTGAAACATAATATTACTCAAGATTACAAATATTGTATAAAAATATGCAATTATACTATTAAATATATTTTATCAGTTATAAAATAAGTTTATAATTAATTATAAATAACAACAAATAATGTGTACATATCATATTTTAATAATTTAGGTTTATTATAAAATTGAATTATTTTAATATTATAAATTATACATATATCTTTTGACTTAAAAAACTAATCTACTGATATAGAATGAACCCATGTCTATGAGAAGTAAATAAAATGTTGAATCAGTTGAGGATTGGATATCGGATTGTACCGTTATAGAGTTCAGATATTCAAGTGATGTTTTGATTAGATGACAACACAAATGATTACATTTTTTGCAACACCATTTCCTCGAGAACGATCGCAGGTTATTTTAGAAGAAGAAAATATCCTATAAAGATATTAATATAATTTAATTTCTATTATCTATCTATTATTACTATTATTATACCATTCCCAATAATTATTACGTCAATATATGATGCATCATATTGTACAATAAATATAATGCATTTTCCTATTTTTTTAACAGATTTCAATAAATAATTTTGCAAACAACGTCTCTAATAAAGCTGAAATTAAATGTTATTAATTAGATTTAAAGTGAGCTGCGATAAAATATAATTAACATATTGTTAACCTAAAATAAATAATTAATAATATTTGAAATATGTATTAGGAATTCTATTATTTTTAGAGATATCATGAGATGTAGGTATCATTTGAATTCAATTCTAATAATAATATTTATACATAGGTTGACGGCACAAATAAAAATGAAGGAAATTTTGGTGAGAATGATCTATCCATTTGTTTTGTCATGTAGACAAAACATCAATTTTATCTCTGAACTCGGCTACAATATAATTCACATTCCCGGTATTCAGTCCTCAAATGATTTACCATTTTATTGACTTCTTATAGACATGGTATGTATATTTGTAAATGTATATAATTTATATTAGAACTATATTTCAGACTCTAGTGTATATAAAATAAATTTCCATATGATTGTTATTTATCACAATAATTATATAACTTGTTATATATTCTGAATCATATCATTTATAGGGGTTCAAGTTCTGTTCTGAAAAGGGCAGCATTACTGATTTTAGATTTCTTCTGTATTTGTTAGATTTCACACCATGAGTAAATTGATTTAATAAAAATATTTTATCATTTTTTATAACAGTTTTAATCTCATTTTATTTTAGAATCTTCACAGAAAGGCCAGCATGAAAATATTGTGATTAATAATATTGATCCTCGTTTTCTATATGATCACATTTTGAATTAAGATACGAAGGAATCATAAAATTATTATAACATGAAATGAAACTTTAAAATGTTGAATCCGTTGAGGCCTGGATATCTGGATATTTGATTGTATTGTTGTCGAATTCAGGGATTCAAGTGATGTTTTGATTAGATGACAACACAAATGGTTATAGTTTTTACAGAATCTTCTCAAACGACCGCAGTTTATTTTAAATTAAACATCTTATAAAGTTATTCCTATAATTTATTATCCTATCATTCCATTACTAATATAACTTTACCTTTCCTAAATAGGCGACTAAATAGCTATTTATATTTGAAGGAAGTGTTAATGATCTAGCCATTTGTTTTGTCATGTAGACAAAACATTAATTTTATCTCTGAACTCCGCTACAATATAATTCACATTCCCGGTATCCAGTCCTCAAAAGATTTACCATTTTATTGACTTCTTATAGGCATGGTTTGTATATTTATAAACAAACATCTTTATGAACATTTTAGATAATCCTATACTATATATGCTTTATATAATATATTATTCTATACAAGTTATAATATCATTTTAATTTTACAATTATTATTCAATAGGATTTTTAAGATTTAAATTGATACTAATTTCAATTTAAATATTATTAATAATATTACCAATCTTGGATAATAATATGCAGTTATACTATTAAATATATTTTATCATCTATAAAAGAAGTAACAATAATTTAAAAAAAAATTATAATGAATAATAAAAAAAATTTAAACATAATATATTTTAATAATTTAGGTTAATATAAAATTGAATTATTTTATTATAAATTATACATATATTGTGTGTATTATATAACTAATCTACTGATATAGAATGAACCCAAGATGAGAAGTACATAAAATGTTGAATCAGTTGAGGCCTGGATATTTAGATATTTGATTGTATTGTTGTCGAATTCAGGGATTCAAGTGATGTTTTGATTAGATGACAACACAAATGGTTATAGTTTTTACAGAATCTTCTCAAACGACCGCAGTTTATTTTAAATTAAACATCTTATAAAGTTATTCCTATAATTTATTATCCTATCATTCCATTACTAATATAACTTTACCTTTCCTAAATAGGCGACTAAATAGCTATTTATATTTGAAGGAAGTGTTAATGATCTAGCCATTTGTTTTGTCATGTAGACAAAACATCAATTTTATCTCTGAACTCCGCTACAATATAATTCACATTCCCGGTATTCAGTCCTCAAATGATTTACCATTTTATTGACTTCTTATAGACATGGTATGTATATTTATAAACAAACATCTTTATGAACATTTTAGATAATCCTATACTATATATGCTTTATATAATATATTATTCTATACAAGTTATAATATCATTTTAATTTTACAATTATTATTCAATAGGATTTTTAAGATTTAAATTGATACTAATTTCAATTTAAATATTATTAATAATATTACCAATCTTGGATAATAATATGCAGTTATACTATTAAATATATTTTATCATCTATAAAAGAAGTAACAATAATTTTAAAAAAATTTATAATGAATAATAAAAAAAATTTAAACATAATATATTTTAATAATTTAGGTTAATATAAAATTGAATTATTTTATTATAAATTATACATATATTGTGTGTATTATATAACTAATCTACTGATATAGAATGAACCCAAGATGAGAAGTACATAAAATGTTGAATCAGTTGAGGCCTGGATATTTAGATATTTGATTGTATTGTTGTCGAATTCAGGGATTCAAGTGATGTTTTGATTAGATGACAACACAAATGGTTATAGTTTTTACAGAATCTTCTCAAACGACCGCAGTTTATTTTAAATTAAACATCTTATAAAGTTATTCCTATAATTTATTATCCTATCATTCCATTACTAATATAACTTTACCTTTCCTAAATAGGCGACTAAATAGCTATTTATATTTGAAGGAAGTGTTAATGATCTAGCCATTTGTTTTGTCATGTAGACAAAACATCAATTTTATCTCTGAACTCGGCTACAATATAATTCACATTCCCGGTATCCAGTCCTCAAATGATTTACCATTTTATTGACTTCTTATAGGCATGGTTTGTATATTTATAAATTTATAGAATTTATATTAGAACAATATTTTAGACCTTCTTTTTCAATTTAAATTTATTGTATTGTTATTTAGTTCTATAATTATATAACTTGATGTGATCTGAATCATTTTATTAATAGGTCTCCAAGTCAGACAGTGTAAAGAACCAGCATGACTGATTATTAAATTTTCCTATACTTGTAAGATTTCTCGCAATGAATTAAACGAATAAATTGTTATACCGAACATGTTTTCTTTATATGATTATTTTATATTATTTTATATGATTATTATTAAAAATATATTATCAAAGATCAATAAACTAACATATATCAATACATAATTATAGATTATTCTATTATATAATAATTTGAGTATTGCCACCTTTTTGAATTGTAATACAGTAAATATTTAATTGAGAATTGTGATAAAATAGATATTTGTATATTATTACTAATTTAATAGATTATTTATTCAGAACAAGAATTTCTTTGAAATTAAAATAATATTTATTAAGAATATAAATAAGGTTGAATTATTATCTTGCAATTTTGTTGTCAAAAGCAACTACATTGATAGTATTACAACTTTTTAGACCAATTTATTATGAAGTGTAATGAATTACATTTTTAATGATTTTATATTATTATTTTTCACAGCATATCAATATAGTAAAATATGTCATTTACATTTATAAAACACTCCATTTAATATTATACATTTTTCTAATATTTAGACAGTTTAAGATCTTTTGATAATCTAAAAATAAATTCCTTATCATGAATATCAAGTTTATATTAATTAAATAAAATATAAATTAAATATATTTTATAAATCATTTGTTTTCTTATTAGAACCTTACACCATATAGTGTTTTATTAGATTATTACACCATATTATATTCTTATTAGAATATTAACCATATTGTATTCTTATTAGAATATTACACCATATTGTATTCTTATTAAAACCTTACACCATATTGTATTCTTATTAGATTATTACACCCTATTGTATTCTTATTTTAATATTACACCATATTGTATCCTTATTAGAATATTACACACTATTGTATTCTTATTAGAATATTACACCCTATTGTATTCTTATTAAAATATTACACCATATTGTATTCTTATTAGAATATTACACCATATTGTATTCTTATTAGAATATTACACCATATTGTATTCTTATTAAAACCTTACACCATATTGTATTCTTATTAGATTATTACACCATATTATATTCTTATTAGAATATTACACCATATTATATTCTTATTAGAATATTACACCCTATTGTATTCTTATTAGAAAACAGAGTGTGAAATAAATTATTTTGGATTGAAGAGTATTTTTGTCAAATGATTGTATTATTAATTTCTAAATAAAAAGTTAAAGTATTAAAAAAATATATTATCTTTATTTTCTATAATTATATATAAGTCTATATCCTATTAAGCTATAATAGTAATATATATATATGTGTATATGTATATATATATATATATATATATATATATATATATATATGTATATGTATATGTATATATATTAATGGTAATGAGATATCCCGAATATATGTAATATAAACTTTCTAAGCATTGTTAGAATATTACTATAGAATATAGATATACCTACAAATTATCATATATGATTAGTTACAGTTATCACTTGCAACCATTAAGACATTAAGATCTCTATATGTTTATGACATTCCATTCATTCCTGAATAGTATGTCACTATTAAAAGGGATATATTATGAAATTGATTAATCGAGCCATACTTTAGGTACGATTAACAGGAGCAGACAAGTAAAGGAACCGATTGCAGCTTATAGACCTATATCCATCGTAATTTGCAGGAATTATTGAAATTTACCTATATATTTACAAACGTATGATGCGTATCTTATAAATATATTTATTATGCAGATGGTAAATGCAGAAATAATCAGCTGTGCAAATCTAACTATTTTTGTCTGAGATCAGATAAACAGAAGTTGTTTTAACTTTTCTTAAATAGGTGATACTAAAATAGTATTCAATGAGTATATTATTATAATATATTATACATATATGTATCATATAAATATATATATATATATATATATGTGTGTAAGCGTTAGTGGGTAGTTATTAAGTAGTTATTAAGAGATACATATTACTATAAAATAATATTAAACATTTAACAAATTCAGAATGTTTCGATAATAAGCGTATTTTGTGTGGAATTGCATTCCACAATAGTGGTGCGGAATAACAAAACTAACGATATCCGTATCGTTTCATACAATATCGTGGAATTATTAATAGTTGTTTGTCATTAATACGTAAGGATAATTCATTTTGTTTAAAATTAAGTAAGTCTAATAAATAACTGGGTGAGTTTGATTCAATTGTTTTATAAGTTATATTCAGTAGTCGTATTTTAATATGACTGTCCATTGGCAGTATTGATAGTATATTCATTAAGTTAGTAATTGATGTTCTGTCGTATTTCTTCAATGTAAAAATTAGTCTCGTACAGTAATACAGTAAGAATACTAATTATACTAATAATATTTTGTATTACATTAATGCAATACAAATATTTAAAAGTATTCAGTATCTACATGATTTAGTTTCTTAGTTTCTTAGAATATAAATTTATAATGTTATTATATAATATACACTATATATTTTCATTTATACGCACTTTAAAATCATATTATAATGTAGATAAAATATAAATCAATTATATATATATATATGAATATATATATATATTGTTTTGGAACAATAAACTTGATTTGGAAGGGAATCAGTGATTGTATTTTTCAAAACTTCAGACAAGATTTTTTTAATTTAGATAGGCGAATTGTTAAAATTATTAATTGTCAAGTTGATAGCAGTAAGTATTGTTTACGTTACTCGTAACGTTGTTTTGGTAATCAAACTTATTATCTAAATAATATCCGTACACTCGCCAATTACTATTTCTTTTATTAGAGTAAACACATGTGTGTATCGATCACAGTTTAGTAAGTATCAGTGTATATACTCGCTATAGTCGTTTACATTATTAACGGTAGGATATAGCGTAGGATATATAGATATAATTGAAATATAATCAACGAACATATTAATTTGTAATATATTATAATTTTAATATATTTAAAGTTTCTTTTATTTTCATGATAATTTGCAGAGATTTTATGTCAAAAGCAATATTATCGTATACCGCAAAATACGCACAGAATTGTTCACATTTATGCTTAATATCATTTAATTAATACTCTTAAATTAATGATTTATAATATTTAAAAATTAACATAAACTATCGTAAGGTTACGAATTTTACAGATCATAAACAATCAATTGACAGATCATAAATGTAATAGAAATTAAATAATAGATAAATAATAAATAGTGATGCCATATTCTTATACATTTTTATTTTAAAATATTAAAATAGTTATTGATTCATATACAAAATTCATATATATTGTTATACGCCGAATACATGTAATTCAATTAATTTTTTCTCGGCTCTACAAAGATGCATAATATGAAATTCGCATGCGCATACTTCTAATATAACATCCTTTGATTTTGAAAAAAAACAATCTTCCGAAAATGTTAGTACTTTAAAAGATCTTTAAAACACCTTTATGAACATTTTAGATATTCCTATAATATTATATATTTATATAATATATTATTCTACATAAGTTATAATATCATTTTAATTTTACAATTATTATTCAATAGGATTTTTAAGATTTAAATATATAGTAATTGCAATTTCATTATTTTAATATTATTAATAATAATTATATTACACACTTATAAAAACGTAATGGTGTGAAACATAATATTACTCAAGATTACAAATATTGTATAAAAATATGCAATTATACTATTAAATATATTTTATCAGTTATAAAATAAGTTTATAATTAATTATAAATAACAACAAATAATGTGTACATATCATATTTTAATAATTTAGGTTTATTATAAAATTGAATTATTTTAATATTATAAATTATACATATATCTTTTGACTTAAAAAACTAATCTACTGATATAGAATGAACCCATGTCTATGAGAAGTAAATAAAATGTTGAATCAGTTGAGGATTGGATATCGGATTGTACCGTTATAGAGTTCAGATATTCAAGTGATGTTTTGATTAGATGACAACACAAATGATTACATTTTTTGCAACACCATTTCCTCGAGAACGATCGCAGGTTATTTTAGAAGAAGAAAATATCCTATAAAGATATTAATATAATTTAATTTCTATTATCTATCTATTATTACTATTATTATACCATTCCCAATAATTATTACGTCAATATATGATGCATCATATTGTACAATAAATATAATGCATTTTCCTATTTTTTTAACAGATTTCAATAAATAATTTTGCAAACAACGTCTCTAATAAAGCTGAAATTAAATGTTATTAATTAGATTTAAAGTGAGCTGCGATAAAATATAATTAACATATTGTTAACCTAAAATAAATAATTAATAATATTTGAAATATGTATTAGGAATTCTATTATTTTTAGAGATATCATGAGATGTAGGTATCATTTGAATTCAATTCTAATAATAATATTTATACATAGGTTGACGGCACAAATAAAAATGAAGGAAATTTTGGTGAGAATGATCTATCCATTTGTTTTGTCATGTAGACAAAACATCAATTTTATCTCTGAACTCGGCTACAATATAATTCACATTCCCGGTATTCAGTCCTCAAATGATTTACCATTTTATTGACTTCTTATAGACATGGTATGTATATTTGTAAATGTATATAATTTATATTAGAACTATATTTCAGACTCTAGTGTATATAAAATAAATTTCCATATGATTGTTATTTATCACAATAATTATATAACTTGTTATATATTCTGAATCATATCATTTATAGGGGTTCAAGTTCTGTTCTGAAAAGGGCAGCATTACTGATTTTAGATTTCTTCTGTATTTGTTAGATTTCACACCATGAGTAAATTGATTTAATAAAAATATTTTATCATTTTTTATAACAGTTTTAATCTCATTTTATTTTAGAATCTTCACAGAAAGGCCAGCATGAAAATATTGTGATTAATAATATTGATCCTCGTTTTCTATATGATCACATTTTGAATTAAGATACGAAGGAATCATAAAATTATTATAACATGAAATGAAACTTTAAAATGTTGAATCCGTTGAGGCCTGGATATCTGGATATTTGATTGTATTGTTGTCGAATTCAGGGATTCAAGTGATGTTTTGATTAGATGACAACACAAATGGTTATAGTTTTTACAGAATCTTCTCAAACGACCGCAGTTTATTTTAAATTAAACATCTTATAAAGTTATTCCTATAATTTATTATCCTATCATTCCATTACTAATATAACTTTACCTTTCCTAAATAGGCGACTAAATAGCTATTTATATTTGAAGGAAGTGTTAATGATCTAGCCATTTGTTTTGTCATGTAGACAAAACATTAATTTTATCTCTGAACTCCGCTACAATATAATTCACATTCCCGGTATCCAGTCCTCAAAAGATTTACCATTTTATTGACTTCTTATAGGCATGGTTTGTATATTTATAAACAAACATCTTTATGAACATTTTAGATAATCCTATACTATATATGCTTTATATAATATATTATTCTATACAAGTTATAATATCATTTTAATTTTACAATTATTATTCAATAGGATTTTTAAGATTTAAATTGATACTAATTTCAATTTAAATATTATTAATAATATTACCAATCTTGGATAATAATATGCAGTTATACTATTAAATATATTTTATCATCTATAAAAGAAGTAACAATAATTTAAAAAAAAATTATAATGAATAATAAAAAAAATTTAAACATAATATATTTTAATAATTTAGGTTAATATAAAATTGAATTATTTTATTATAAATTATACATATATTGTGTGTATTATATAACTAATCTACTGATATAGAATGAACCCAAGATGAGAAGTACATAAAATGTTGAATCAGTTGAGGCCTGGATATTTAGATATTTGATTGTATTGTTGTCGAATTCAGGGATTCAAGTGATGTTTTGATTAGATGACAACACAAATGGTTATAGTTTTTACAGAATCTTCTCAAACGACCGCAGTTTATTTTAAATTAAACATCTTATAAAGTTATTCCTATAATTTATTATCCTATCATTCCATTACTAATATAACTTTACCTTTCCTAAATAGGCGACTAAATAGCTATTTATATTTGAAGGAAGTGTTAATGATCTAGCCATTTGTTTTGTCATGTAGACAAAACATCAATTTTATCTCTGAACTCCGCTACAATATAATTCACATTCCCGGTATTCAGTCCTCAAATGATTTACCATTTTATTGACTTCTTATAGACATGGTATGTATATTTATAAACAAACATCTTTATGAACATTTTAGATAATCCTATACTATATATGCTTTATATAATATATTATTCTATACAAGTTATAATATCATTTTAATTTTACAATTATTATTCAATAGGATTTTTAAGATTTAAATTGATACTAATTTCAATTTAAATATTATTAATAATATTACCAATCTTGGATAATAATATGCAGTTATACTATTAAATATATTTTATCATCTATAAAAGAAGTAACAATAATTTTAAAAAAATTTATAATGAATAATAAAAAAAATTTAAACATAATATATTTTAATAATTTAGGTTAATATAAAATTGAATTATTTTATTATAAATTATACATATATTGTGTGTATTATATAACTAATCTACTGATATAGAATGAACCCAAGATGAGAAGTACATAAAATGTTGAATCAGTTGAGGCCTGGATATTTAGATATTTGATTGTATTGTTGTCGAATTCAGGGATTCAAGTGATGTTTTGATTAGATGACAACACAAATGGTTATAGTTTTTACAGAATCTTCTCAAACGACCGCAGTTTATTTTAAATTAAACATCTTATAAAGTTATTCCTATAATTTATTATCCTATCATTCCATTACTAATATAACTTTACCTTTCCTAAATAGGCGACTAAATAGCTATTTATATTTGAAGGAAGTGTTAATGATCTAGCCATTTGTTTTGTCATGTAGACAAAACATCAATTTTATCTCTGAACTCGGCTACAATATAATTCACATTCCCGGTATCCAGTCCTCAAATGATTTACCATTTTATTGACTTCTTATAGGCATGGTTTGTATATTTATAAATTTATAGAATTTATATTAGAACAATATTTTAGACCTTCTTTTTCAATTTAAATTTATTGTATTGTTATTTAGTTCTATAATTATATAACTTGATGTGATCTGAATCATTTTATTAATAGGTCTCCAAGTCAGACAGTGTAAAGAACCAGCATGACTGATTATTAAATTTTCCTATACTTGTAAGATTTCTCGCAATGAATTAAACGAATAAATTGTTATACCGAACATGTTTTCTTTATATGATTATTTTATATTATTTTATATGATTATTATTAAAAATATATTATCAAAGATCAATAAACTAACATATATCAATACATAATTATAGATTATTCTATTATATAATAATTTGAGTATTGCCACCTTTTTGAATAGTAATACAGTAAATATTTAATTGAGAATTGTGATAAAATAGATATTTGTATATTATTACTAATTTAATAGATTATTTATTCAGAACAAGAATTTCTTTGAAATTAAAATAATATTTATTAAGAATATAAATAAGGTTGAATTATTATCTTGCAATTTTGTTGTCAAAAGCAACTACATTGATAGTATTACAACTTTTTAGACCAATTTATTATGATGAAGTGTAATGAATTACATTTTTAATGATTTTATATTATTATTTTTCACAGCATATCAATATAGTAAAATATGTCATATACATTTATAAAACACTCCATTTAATATTATACATTTTTCTAATATTTAGACAGTTTAAGATCTTTTGATAATCTAAAAATAAATTCCTTGTCATGAATATCAAGTTTATATTAATTAAATAAAATATAAATTAAATATATTTTATAAATCATTTGTTTTCTTATTAGAACCTTACACCATATAGTGTTTTATTAGATTATTACCCCATATTATATTCTTATTAGAATATTACACCATATTGTATTCTTATTAGAATATTACACCATATTGTATTCTTATTAAAACCTTACACCATATTGTATTCTTATTAGATTATTACACCCTATTGTATTCTTATTTTAATATTACACCATATTGTATCCTTATTAGAATATTACACACTATTGTATTCTTATTAGAATATTACACCCTATTGTATTCTTATTAAAATATTACACCGTATTCTTATTAGAATATTACAACATATTGTATTCTTATTAAACTATATAACTTTACCTTTCCTAAATAGGCGACTAAATAGCTATTTATATTTGAAGGAAGTGTTAATGATCTAGCAATTTGTTTTGTCATGTAGACAAAACATCAATTTTATCTCTGAACTCCGCTACAATATAATTCACATTCCCGGTATTCAGTCCTCAAATGATTTACCATTTTATTGACTTCTTATAGACATGGTATGTATATTTATAAACAAACATCTTTATGAACATTTTAGATAATCCTATACTATATATGCTTTATATAATATATTATTCTATACAAGTTATAATATCATTTTAATTTTACAATTATTATTCAATAGGATTTTTAAGATTTAAATTGATACTAATTTCAATTTAAATATTATTAATAATATTACCAATCTTGGATAATAATATGCAGTTATACTATTAAATATATTTTATCATCTATAAAAGAAGTAACAATAATTTTAAAAAAATTTATAATGAATAATAAAAAAAATTTAAACATAATATATTTTAATAATTTAGGTTAATATAAAATTGAATTATTTTATTATAAATTATACATATATTGTGTGTATTATATAACTAATCTACTGATATAGAATGAACCCAAGATGAGAAGTACATAAAATGTTGAATCAGTTGAGGCCTGGATATTTAGATATTTGATTGTATTGTTGTCGAATTCAGGGATTCAAGTGATGTTTTGATTAGATGACAACACAAATGGTTATAGTTTTTACAGAATCTTCTCAAACGACCGCAGTTTATTTTAAATTAAACATCTTATAAAGTTATTCCTATAATTTATTATCCTATCATTCCATTACTAATATAACTTTACCTTTCCTAAATAGGCGACTAAATAGCTATTTATATTTGAAGGAAGTGTTAATGATCTAGCCATTTGTTTTGTCATGTAGACAAAACATCAATTTTATCTCTGAACTCGGCTACAATATAATTCACATTCCCGGTATCCAGTCCTCAAATGATTTACCATTTTATTGACTTCTTATAGGCATGGTTTGTATATTTATAAATTTATAGAATTTATATTAGAACAATATTTTAGACCTTCTTTTTCAATTTAAATTTATTGTATTGTTATTTAGTTCTATAATTATATAACTTGATGTGATCTGAATCATTTTATTAATAGGTCTCCAAGTCAGACAGTGTAAAGAACCAGCATGACTGATTATTAAATTTTCCTATACTTGTAAGATTTCTCGCAATGAATTAAACGAATAAATTGTTATACCGAACATGTTTTCTTTATATGATTATTTTATATTATTTTATATGATTATTATTAAAAATATATTATCAAAGATCAATAAACTAACATATATCAATACATAATTATAGATTATTCTATTATATAATAATTTGAGTATTGCCACCTTTTTGAATAGTAATACAGTAAATATTTAATTGAGAATTGTGATAAAATAGATATTTGTATATTATTACTAATTTAATAGATTATTTATTCAGAACAAGAATTTCTTTGAAATTAAAATAATATTTATTAAGAATATAAATAAGGTTGAATTATTATCTTGCAATTTTGTTGTCAAAAGCAACTACATTGATAGTATTACAACTTTTTAGACCAATTTATTATGATGAAGTGTAATGAATTACATTTTTAATGATTTTATATTATTATTTTTCACAGCATATCAATATAGTAAAATATGTCATATACATTTATAAAACACTCCATTTAATATTATACATTTTTCTAATATTTAGACAGTTTAAGATCTTTTGATAATCTAAAAATAAATTCCTTGTCATGAATATCAAGTTTATATTAATTAAATAAAATATAAATTAAATATATTTTATAAATCATTTGTTTTCTTATTAGAACCTTACACCATATAGTGTTTTATTAGATTATTACCCCATATTATATTCTTATTAGAATATTACACCATATTGTATTCTTATTAGAATATTACACCATATTGTATTCTTATTAAAACCTTACACCATATTGTATTCTTATTAGATTATTACACCCTATTGTATTCTTATTTTAATATTACACCATATTGTATCCTTATTAGAATATTACACACTATTGTATTCTTATTAGAATATTACACCCTATTGTATTCTTATTAAAATATTACACCGTATTCTTATTAGAATATTACAACATATTGTATTCTTATTAAACTATATAACTTTACCTTTCCTAAATAGGCGACTAAATAGCTATTTATATTTGAAGGAAGTGTTAATGATCTAGCAATTTGTTTTGTCATGTAGACAAAACATCAATTTTATCTCTGAACTCCGCTACAATATAATTCACATTCCCGGTATTCAGTCCTCAAATGATTTACCATTTTATTGACTTCTTATAGACATGGTATGTATATTTATAAACAAACATCTTTATGAACATTTTAGATAATCCTATACTATATATGCTTTATATAATATATTATTCTATACAAGTTATAATATCATTTTAATATAACAATTATTATTCAATAGAATTTTTAAGATTTAAATTGATACTAATTTCAATTTAAATATTATTAATAATATTACCAATCTTGGATAATAATATGCAGTTATACTATTAAATATATTTTATCATCTATAAAAGAAGTAACAATAATTTTAAAAAAATTTATAATGAATAATAAAAAAAATTTAAACATAATATATTTTAATAATTTAGGTTAATATAAAATTGAATTATTTTATTATAAATTATACATATATTGTGTGTATTATATAACTAATCTACTGATATAGAATGAACCCAAGATGAGAAGTAAATAAAATGTTGAATCAGTTGAGGCCTGGATATTTAGATATTTGATTGTATTGTTGTCGAATTCAGGGATTCAAGTGATGTTTTGATTAGATGACAGCACAAATGGTTATAGTTTTTACAGAATCTTCTCAAACGACCGCAGTTTATATTAAACATCTTATAAAGTTATTCCTATAATTTATTATCCTATCATTCCATTACTAATATAACTTTACCTTTCCTAAATAGGCGACTAAATAGCTATTTATATTTGAAGGAAGTGTTAATGATCTAGCCATTTGTTTTGTCATGTAGACAAAACATCAATTTTATCTCTGAGCTCGGCTACAATATAATTCACATTCCCGGATATCCAGTCCTCAAATGATTTACCATTTTATTGACTTCTTATAGGCATGGTTTGTATATTTATAAATTTATAGAATTTATATTAGAACAATATTTTAGACCTTCTTTTTCAATTTAAATTTATTGTATTGTTATTTAGTTCTATAATTATATAACTTGATGTGATCTGAATCATTTTATTAATAGGTCTCCAAGTCAGACAGTGTAAAGAACCAGCATGACTGATTATTAAATTTTCCTATACTTGTAAGATTTCTCGCAATGAATTAAACGAATAAATTGTTATACCGAACATGTTTTCTTTATATGATTATTTTATATTATTTTATATGATTATTATTAAAAATATATTATCAAAGATCAATAAACTAACATATATCAATACATAATTATAGATTATTCTATTATATAATAATTTGAGTATTGCCACCTTTTTGAATTGTAATACAGTAAATATTTAATTGAGAATTGTGATAAAATAGATATTTGTATATTATTACTAATTTAATAGATTATTTATTCAGAACAAGAATTTCTTTGAAATTAAAATAATATTTATTAAGAATATAAATAAGGTTGAATTATAATCTTGCAATTTTGTTGTCAAAAGCAACTACATTGATAGTATTACAACTTTTTAAACCAATTTATTATGATGAAGTGTAATGAATTACATTTTTAATGATTTTATATTATTATTTTTCACAGCATATCAATATAGTAAAATATGTCATATACATTTATAAAACACTCCATTTAATATTATACTTTTTTCTAATATTTAGACAGTTTAAGATCTTTTGATAATCTAAAAATAAATTCCTTATCATGAATATCAAGTTTATATTAATTAAATACAATATAAATTAAATATATTTTATAAATCATTTGTTTTCTTATTAGAACCTTACACCATATAGTGTTTTATTAGATTATTACACCATATAGTGTTCTTATTAGAATATTACACCCTATTGTATTCTTATTAGAATATTACACTCTATTGTATCCTTATTAGAACATTACACCATATTGTATTCTTATTAGAACATTACACCATATTGTATTCTTATTAGATTATTACACCATATTGTATTCTTATTAAAACCTTACACCATATTGTATTCTTATTAGAATATTACACCATATTGTATTCTTATTAGAATATTACACCCTATTGTATTCTTATTAGATTATTACACCATATTGTATTCTTATTTGAATATTACACCATATTGTATTCTTATTTGAATATTACACCATATTGTATTCTTATTAAAATATTACACCATATTATATTCTTATTAGAATATTACATCATATTGTATTCTTATTAGAATATTACACCCTATTGTATTCTTATTAGAATATTACACCCTATTGTATTCTTATTAGATTATTACACCCTATTGTATTCTTATTAGAATATTACACCCTATTGTATTCTTATTAGAAAACAGAGTGTGAAATAAATTATTTTGGATTGAAGAGTATTTTTGTCA
Source organism: Osedax frankpressi (assembly GCA_964035775.1). Classification (NCBI taxonomy): domain Eukaryota; kingdom Metazoa; phylum Annelida; class Polychaeta; order Sabellida; family Siboglinidae; genus Osedax; species Osedax frankpressi. The sequence goes on from OZ038312.1 coordinate 31,374,176, forward strand.
AATGATTGTATTATTAATTTCTAAATAAAAAGTTAAAGTATTAAAAAAATATATTATCTTTATTTACTATAATTATATATAAGTCTATATCCTATTAAGCTATAATAGTAATATATATATATGTGTGTATATGTATATATATATATGTATATGTATATATATTAATGGTAATGAGATATCCCGAATATATGTAATATAAACTTTCTAAGCATTCTTAGAATATTACTATAGAATATAGATATACCTACAAATTATCATATATGATTAGTTACAGTTATCACTTGCAACCATTAATACATTAAGATCTCTATATGTTTATGACATTCCATTCATTCCTGTCACTATTAAAAGGGATATATTATGAAATTGATTAATCGAGCCATACTTTAGGTACGATTAACAGGAGCAGACAAGTAAAGAAACCGATTGCAGCTTATATCCATCGTAATTTGCAGGAATTATTGAAATTTACCTATATATTTACAAACGTATGATGCGTATCTTATAAATATATTTATTATGCAGATGGTAAATGCAGAAATAATCAGCTGTGCAAATCTAACTGTTTTTGTCTGAGATCAGATAAACATAAGTTGTTTTAACTTTTCTTAAATAGGTGATACTAAAATAGTATTCAATGAGTATATTATTATAATATATTATACATATATGTATCATATAAATATATATATATATATATATATGTGTAAGCGTTAGTGGGTAGTTATTAAGTAGTTATTAAGAGATACATATTACTATAAAATAATATTAAACATTTAACAAATTCAGAATGTTTCGATAATAAGCATATTTTGTGTGGAATTGCATTCCACAATAGTGGTGCGGAATAACAAAACTAACGCTATCCGTATCGTTTCATACAATATCGTGGAATTATTAATAGTTGTTTGTCATTAATACATAAAGATAATTCATTTTGTTTAAAATTAAGTAAGTCTAATAAATAACTGGGTGAGTTTGATTCAATTGTTTTATAAGTTGTATTCAGTAGTCGTATTTTAATATGACTGTCCATTTGCAGTATTGATAGTATATTCATTAAGTTAGTAATTGATGTTCTGTCGTATTTCTTCAATTTAAAAATTAGTCTCGTACAGTAATACAGTAAGAATACTAATTATACTAATAATATTTTGTATTACATTAATGCAATACAAATATTTAAAAGTATTCAGTATCTACATGATTTAGTTTCTTAGTTTCTTAGAATATAAATTTATAATGTTATTATATAATATACACTATATATTTTCATTTATACGCACTTTAAAATCATATTATAATGTAGATAAAATATAAATCAATTATATATATATATATGAATATATATATATATTGTTTTGGAACAATAAACTTGATTTGGAAGGGAATCAGTGATTGTATTTTTCAAAACTTCAGACAAGATTTTTTTAATTTAGAGAGGCGAATTGTTAAAATTATTAATTGTCAAATTGATAGCAGTAAGTATTGTTTACGTTACTCGTAACGTTGTTTTGGTAGTCAAACTTATTATCTAAATAATATCCGTACACTCGCCAATTACTATTTCTTTTATTAGAGTAAACACATGTGTGCATCGATCACAGTTTAGTAAGTATCAGTGTATATCGTATATCAGTATATACTCACTATAGTCGTTTACATTATTAACGGTAGGATATAACGTAGGATATATAGATATAATTGAAATATATTCAACGAACATATTAATTTGTAGTATATTATAATTTTAATATATTTAAAGTTTCTTTTATTTTCATGATAATTTGCAGAGATTTTATGTCAAAAGCAATATTATCGTATACCGCAAAATACGGACAGAATTGTTCACATTTATGCTTAATATCACTTAATTAATACTCTTAAATTAATGAATTTATAATATTTAAAAATTAACATAAACTATCGTAAGGTTACGAATTTTACAGATCATAAACAATCATTTGATAGATCATAAATGTAATAGAAATTAAATAATAGATAAATAATAAATAGTGATGCCATATTCTGACATTTTTATGTTTAAATATCAAAATAGTTATTTATTCATATACAAATTCATATATATTGTTATACGCCGAATATAGGTAATTCAATTAATTTTTTCTCGGCTCTACAAAGATGCATAATGTGAAATGCGCATGCGCATACTTCTAATATAACATCCTTTGATTTTGAAAAAAAACAATCTTCCGAAAATGTTAGAACTTTAAAAAATCTTTAAAACACCTTTATGAACATTTTAGATAATCCTATACTATATATGATTTATATAATATATTATTCTACATAAGTTATAATATCATTTTAATTTTACAATTATTATTCAATAGGATTTTTAAGATTTAAATATATAGTAATTGCAATTTCATTATTTAAATATTATTATTAATAATTATATTACACACTTATAAAAACGTAATGGTGTGAAACATAATATTACTCAAGATTACAAATATTGTATAAAAATATGCAATTATACTATTAAATATATTTTATCAGTTATAAAATAAGTTTATTATTAATTATAAATAACAACAAATAATGTGTACATATCATATTTTAATAATTTAGGTTTATTATAAAATTGAATTATTTTAATATTATAAATTATACATATATCTTTTGACTTAAAAAACTAATCTACTGATATAGAATGAACCCATGTCTATGAGAAGTAAATGTTGAATCAGTTGAGGATTGGATATCGGATTGTACCGTTATAGAGTTCAGATATTCAAGTGATGTTTTGATTAGATGACAACACAAATGATTACATTTTTTGCAACACCATTTCCTCGAGTACGATCGCAGGTTATTTTAGAAGAAGAAAATATCCTATAAAGTTATTAATATAATTTAATTTCTATTATCTATCCATTATTACTATTATTATACCATTCCCAATAATTATTACGTCAATATATGATGCATCATATTGTACAATAAATATAATGCATTTTCCTATTTTTTTAACAGATTTCAATAAATAATTTTGCAAACAACGTCTCTAATAAAGCTGAAATTAAATGTTATTAATTAGATTTAAAGTGAGCTGCGAAGTGTGATAAAATATAATTAACATATTGTTAACCTAAAATAAACAATTAATAATATTTGAAATATGTATTAGGAATTCTCTTATTTTTAGAGATATCATGAGATGTAGGTATCATTTGAATTCAATTCTAATAATACTATTTATACATAGGTTGACGGCACAAATGAAAATGAAGGAAATTTTGGTGAGAATGATCTATCCATTTGTTTTGTCATGTAGACAAAACATCAATTTTATCTCTGAACTCCGCTACAATATAATTCACATTCCCGGTATCCAGTCCTCAAAAGATTTACCATTTTATTGACTTCTTATAGACATGGTTTGTATATTTATAAATGTATATAATATATATTTGAACTATATTTTAGACTCTCGTGTATATAAAATAAATTTCCATATGATTGTTATTTATTACAATAATTATATAACTTGTTATATATTCTGAATCATATCATTTATAGTGGTTCAAGTTCTGTTCTGAAAAGGGCAGCATTACTGATTTTAGATTTCTTCTGTATTTGTTAGATTTCACACCATGAGTTAATTGATTATAGTGTTGTACTGAATCTTATTATAATTTAATAAAAATATTTTATCATTTTTTATAACAGTTTTAATCTCATTTTATTTTAGAATCTTCACAGAAAGGCCAGCATGAAAATATTGTGATTAATAATATTGATCCTCGTTTTCTATATGATCACATTTTGAATTAAGATACGAAGGAATCATAAAATTATTATAACATGAAATGAAACTTTAAAATGTTGAATCCGTTGAGGCCTGGATATCTGGATATTTGATTGTATTGTTGTCGAATTCAGGGATTCAAATGATGTTTTGATTAGATGACAACACAAATGGTTATAGTTTTTACAGAATCTTCTCAAACGACCGCAGTTTATTTTAAATTAAACATCTTATAAAGTTATTCCTATAATTTATTATCCTATCATTCCATTACTAATATAACTTTACCTTTCCTAAATAGGCGACTAAATAGCTATTTATATTTGAAGGAAGTGTTAATGATCTAGCCATTTGTTTTGTCATGTAGACAAAACATCAATTTTATCTCTGAACTCGGCTACAATATAATTCACATTCCCGGTATCCAGTCCTCAAATGATTTACCATTTTATTGACTTCTTATAGACATGGTATGTATAACAAACATCTTTATGAACATTTTAGATAATCCTATACTATATATGCTTTATATAATATATTATTCTATACAAGTTATAATATCATTTTAATTTTACAATTATTATTCAATAGGATTTTTAAGATTTAAATTGATACTAATTTCAATTTAAATATTATTAATAATATTACCAATCTTGGATAATAATATGCAGTTATACTATTAAATATATTTTATCATCTATAAAAGAAGTAACAATAATTTAAAAAAAATTTATAATGAATAATAAAAAAAATTTAAACATAATATATTTTAATAATTTAGGTTAATATAAAATTGAATTATTTTATTATAAATTATACATATATTGTGTGTATTATATTACTAATCTACTGATATAGAATGAACCCAAGATGAGAAGTAAATAAAATGTTGAATCAGTTGAGGCCTGGATATTTAGATATTTGATTGTATTGTTGTCGAATTCAGGGATTCAATTGATGTTTTGATTAGATGACAACACAAATGGTTATAGTTTTTACAGAATCTTCTCAAACGACCGCAGTTTATTTTAAATTAAACATCTTATAAAGTTATTCCTATAATTTATTATCCTATCATTCCATTACTAATATAACTTTACCTTTCCTAAATAGGCGACTAAATAGCTATTTATATTTGAAGGAAGTGTTAATGATCTAGCCATTTGTTTTGTCATGTAGACAAAACATCAATTTTATCTCTGAACTCGGCTACAATATAATTCACATTCCCGGTATCCAGTCCTCAAATGATTTACCATTTTATTGACTTCTTATAGGCATGGTTTGTATATTTATAAATTTATAGAATTTATATTAGAACAATATTTTAGACCTTCTTTTTCAATTTAAATTTATTGTATTGTTATTTAGTTCTATAATTATATAACTTGATGTGATCTGAATCATTTTATTAATAGGTCTCCAAGTCAGACAGTGTAAAGAACCAGCATGACTGATTATTAAATTTTCCTATACTTGTAAGATTTCTCGCAATGAATTAAACGAATAAATTGTTATACCGAACATGTTTTCTTTATATGATTATTTTATATTATTTTATATGATTATTATTAAAAATATATTATCAAAGATCAATAAACTAACATATATCAATACATAATTATAGATTATTCTATTATATAATAATTTGAGTATTGCCACCTTTTTGAATAGTAATACAGTAAATATTTAATTGAGAATTGTGATAAAATAGATATTTGTATATTATTACTAATTTAATAGATTATTTATTCAGAACAAGAATTTCTTTGAAATTAAAATAATATTTATTAAGAATATAAATAAGGTTGAATTATTATCTTGCAATTTTGTTGTCAAAAGCAACTACATTGATAGTATTACAACTTTTTAGACCAATTTATTATGATGAAGTGTAATGAATTACATTTTTAATGATTTTATATTATTATTTTTCACAGCATATCAATATAGTAAAATATGTCATATAAATTTATAAAACACTCCATTTAATATTATACATTTTTCTAATATTTAGACAGTTTAAGATCTTTTGATAATCTAAAAATAAATTCCTTATCATGAATATCAAGTTTATATTAATTAAATACAATATAAAATATTAATAAAATATATTTTATAAATCATTTGTTTTCTTATTAGAACCTTACACCATATAGTGTTTTATTAGATTATTACACCATATAGTGTTCTTATTAGAATATTACACCCTATTGTATTCTTATTAGAATATTACACTCTATTGTATCCTTATTAGAACATTACACCATATTGTATTCTTATTAGAACATTACACCATATTGTATTCTTATTAGAATATTACACCATATTGTATTCTTATTAGATTATTACACCATATTGTATTCTTATTAAAACCTTACACCATATTGTATTCTTATTAGAATATTACACCATATTGTATTCTTATTAGAATATTACACCCTATTGTATTCTTATTAGATTATTACACCATATTGTATTCTTATTTGAATATTACACCATATTGTATTCTTATTTGAATATTACACCATATTGTATTCTTATTAAAATATTACACCATATTATATTCTTATTAGAATATTACACCCTATTGTATTCTTATTAGAATATTACACCCTATTGTATTCTTATTAGATTATTACACCCTATTGTATTCTTATTAGAATATTACACCCTATTGTATTCTTATTAGAAAACAGAGTGTGAAATAAATTATTTTGGATTGAAGAGTATTTTTGTCAAATGATTGTATTATTAATTTCTAAATAAAAAGTTAAAGTATTAAAAAAATATATTATCTTTATTTACTATAATTATATATAAGTCTATATCCTATTAAGCTATAATAGTAATATATATATATATATATATATGTATATGTATATATATATATGTATATGTATATATATTAATGGTAATGAGATATCCCGAATATATGTAATATAAACTTTCTAAGCATTCTTAGAATATTACTATAGAATATAGATATACCTACAAATTATCATATATTATCATACAGTTATCACTTGCAACCATTAATACATTAAGATCTCTATATGTTTATGACATTCCATTCATTCCTGTCACTATTAAAAGGGATATATTATGAAATTGATTAATCGAGCCATACTTTAGGTACGATTAACAGGAGCAGACAAGTAAAGAAACCGATTGCAGCTTATATCCATCGTAATTTGCAGGAATTATTGAAATTTACCTATATATTTACAAACGTATGATGCGTATCTTATAAATATATTTATTATGCAGATGGTAAATGCAGAAATAATTAGCTGTGCAAATCTAACTATTTTTGTCTGAGATCAGATAAACATAAGTTGTTTTAACTTTTCTTAAATAGGTGATACTAAAATAGTATTCAATGAGTATATTATTATAATATATTATACATATATGTATCATATAAATATATATATATATATATGTGTAAGCGTTAGTGGGTAGTTATTAAGTAGTTATTAAGAGATACATATTACTATAAAATAATATTAAACATTTAACAAATTCAGAATGTTTCGATAATAAGCGTATTTTGTGTGGAATTGCATTCCACAATAGTGGTGCGGAATAATAAAACTAACGCTATCCGTATCGTTTCATACAATATCGTGGAATTATTAATAGTTGTTTGTCATTAATACATAAGGATAATTCATTTTGTTTAAAATTAAGTAAGTCTAATAAATAACTGGGTGAGTTTGATTCAATTGTTTTATAAGTTGTATTCAGTAGTCGTATTTTAATATGACTGTCCATTGGCAGTATTGATAGTATATTCATTAAGTTAGTAATTGATGTTCTGTCGTATTTCTTCAATTTAAAAATTAGTCTCGTACAGTAATACAGTAAGAATACTAATTATACTAATAATATTTTGTATTACATTAATGCAATACAAATATTTAAAAGTATTCAGTATCTACATGTTTTAGTTTCTTAGTTTCTTAGAATATAAATTTATAATGTTATTATATAATATAGACTATATATTTTCATGTATACGCACTTTAAAATCATATTATAATGTAGATAAAATATAAATCAATTATATATATATATATATATATGAATATATATATATATTGTTTTGGAACAATAAACTTGATTTGGAAGGGAATCAGTGATTGTATTTTTCAAAACTTCAGACAAGATATTTTTAATTTAGAGAGGCGAATTGTTAAAATTATTAATTGTCAAATTGATAGCAGTAAGTATTGTTTACGTTACTCGTAACGTTGTTTTGGTAGTCAAACTTATTATCTAAATAATATCCGTACACTCGCCAATTACTATTTGTTTTATTAAAGTAAACACATGTGAGCATCGATCACAGTTTAGTAAGTATCAGTGTATATACTCACTATAGTCGTTTAAATTATTAACGGTAGGATATAACGTAGGATATATAGATATAATTGAAATATATTCAACGAACATATTAATTTGTAATATATTATAATTTTAATATATTTAAAGTTTCTTTTATTTTCATGATAATTTGCAGAGATTTTATGTCAAAAGCAATATTATCGTATACCGCAAAATACGGACAGAATTGTTCACATTTATGCTTAATATCACTTAATTAATAATCTTAAATTAATGAATTTATAATATTTAAAAATTAACATAAACTATCGTAAGGTTACGAATTTTACAGATCATAAACAATCATTTGATAGATCATAAATGTAATATAAATTAAATAATAGATAAATAATAAATAGTGATGCCATATTCTGACATTTTTATGTTTAAATATCAAAATAGTTATTTATTCATATACAAATTCATATATATTGTTATACGCCGAATATAGGTAATTCAATTAATTTTTTCTCGGCTTTACAAAGATGCATAATGTGAAATGCGCATGCGCATACTTCTAATATAACATCCTTTGATTTTGAAAAAAACAATCTTCCGAAAATGTTAGAACTTTAAAAGATCTTTAAAACACCTTTATGAACATTTTAGATAATCCTATACTATATATGATTTATATAATATATTATTCTACATAAGTTATAATATCATTTTAATTTTACAATTATTATTCAATAGGATTTTTAAGATTTAAATATATAGTAATTGCAATTTCATTATTTTAATATTATTAATAATAATTATATTACACACTTATAAAATCGTAATGGTGTGAAACATAATATTACTCAAGATTACAAATATTGTATAAAAATATGCAATTATACTATTAAATATATTTTATCAGTTATAAAATAAGTTTATAATTAATTACAAATAACAACAAATAATGTGTACATATCATATTTTAATAATTTAGGTTTATTATAAAATTGAATTATTTTAATATTATAAATTATACATATATCTTTTGACTTAAAAAACTAATCTACTGATATAGAATGAACCCATGTCTATGAGAAGTAAATAAAATGTTGAATCAGTTGAGGATTGGATATCGGATTGTACCGTTATAGAGTTCAGATATTCAAGTGATGTTTTGATTAGATGACAACACAAATGATTACATTTTTTGCAACACCATTTCCTCGAGAACGATCGCAGGTTATTTTAAAAGAAGAAAATATCCTATAAAGATATTAATATAATTTAATTTCTATTATCTATCTATTATTACTATTATTATACCATTCCCAATAATTATTACGTCAATATATGATGCATCATATTGTACAATAAATATAATGCATTTTCCTATTTTTTTAACAGATTTCAATAAATAATTTTGCAAACAACGTCTCTAATAAAGCTGAAATTAAATGTTATTAATTAGATTTAAAGTGAGCTGCGAAGTGTGATAAAATATAATTAACATATTGTTAACCTAAAATAAATAATTAATAATATTTGAAATATGTATTAGGAATTCTCTTATTTTTAGAGATATCATGAGATGTAGGTATCATTTGAATTCAATTCTAATAATACTATTTATACATAGGTTGACGGCACAAATAAAAATGAAGGAAATTTTGTTGAGAATGATCTATCCATTTGTTTTGTCATGTAGACAAAACATCAATTTTATCTCTGAACTCCGCTACAATATAATTCACATTCCCGGTATCCAGTCCTCAAAAGATTTACCATTTTATTGACTTCTTATAGACATGGTATGTATATTTATAAACAAACATCTTTATGAACATTTTAGATAATCCTATACTATATATGCTTTATATAATATATTATTCTATACAAGTTATAATATCATTTTAATTTTACAATTATTATTCAATAGAATTTTTAAGATTTAAATTGATACTAATTTCAATTTAAATATTATTAATAATATTACCAATCTTGGATAATAATATGCAGTTATACTATTAAATATATTTTATCATCTATAAAAGAAGTAACAATAATTTAAAAAAAATTTATAATGAATAATAAAAAAAATTTAAACATAATATATTTTAATAATTTAGGTTAATATAAAATTGAATTATTTTATTATAAATTATACATATATTGTGTGTATTATATAACTAATCTACTGATATAGAATGAACCCAAGATGAGAAGTAAATAAAATGTTGAATCAGTTGAGGCCTGGATATTTAGATATTTGATTGTATTGTTGTCGAATTCAGGGATTCAAGTGATGTTTTGATTAGATGACAACACAAATGGTTATAGTTTTTACAGAATCTTCTCAAACGACCGCAGTTTATTTTAAATTAAACATCTTATAAAGTTATTCCTATAATTTATTATCCTATCATTCCATTACTAATATAACTTTACCTTTCCTAAATAGGCGACTAAATAGCTATTTATATTTGAAGGAAGTGTTAATGATCTAGCCATTTGTTTTGTCATGTAGACAAAACATCAATTTTATCTCTGAACTCCGCTACAATATAATTCACATTCCCGGTATCCAGTCCTCAAAAGATTTACCATTTTATTGACTTCTTATAGGCATGGTTTGTATATTTATAAACAAACATCTTTATGAACATTTTAGATAATCCTATACTATATATGCTTTATATAATATATTATTCTATACAAGTTATAATATCATTTTAATTTTACAATTATTATTCAATAGGATATTTAAGATTTAAATTGATACTAATTTCAATTTAAATATTATTAATAATATTACCAATCTTGGATAATAATATGCAGTTATACTATTAAATATATTTTATCATCTATAAAAGAAGTAACAATAATTTTAAAAAAAATTATAATGAATAATAAAAAAAATTTAAACATAATATATTTTAATAATTTAGGTTAATATAAAATTTAATTATTTTATTATAAATTATACATATATTGTGTGTATTATATAACTAATCTACTGATATAGAATGAACCCAAGATGAGAAGTACATAAAATGTTGAATCAGTTGAGGCCTGGATATTTAGATATTTGATTGTATTGTTGTCGAATTCAGGGATTCAAGTGATGTTTTGATTAGATGACAACACAAATGGTTATAGTTTTTACAGAATCTTCTCAAACGACCGCAGTTTATTTTAAATTAAACATCTTATAAAGTTATTCCTATAATTTATTATCCTATCATTCCATTACTAATATAACTTTACCTTTCCTAAATAGGTGACTAAATAGCTATTTATATTTGAAGGAAGTGTTAATGATCTAGCCATTTGTTTTGTCATGTAGACAAAATATCAATTTTATCTCTGAGCTCGGCTACAATATAATTCACATTCCCGGTATCCAGTCCTCAAATGATTTACCATTTTATTGACTTCTTATAGGCATGGTTTGTATATTTATAAATTTATAGAATTTATATTAGAACAATATTTTAGACCTTCTTTTTCAATTTAAATTTATTGTATTGTTATTTAGTTCTATAATTATATAACTTGATGTGATCTGAATCATTTTATTAATAGGTCTCCAAGTCAGACAGTGTAAAGAACCAGCATGACTGATTATTAAATTTTCCTATACTTGTAAGATTTCTCGCAATGAAATAAACGAATAAATTGTTATACCGAACATGTTTTCTTTATATGATTATTTTATATTATTTTATATGATTATTATTAAAAATATATTATCAAAGATCAATAAACTAACATATATCAATACATAATTATAGATTATTCTATTATATAATAATTTGAGTATTGCCACCTTTTTGAATTGTAATACAGTAAATATTTAATTGAGAATTGTGATAAAATAGATATTTGTATATTATTACTAATTTAATAGATTATTTATTCAGAACAAGAATTTCTTTGAAATTAAAATAATATTTATTAAGAATATAAATAAGGTTGAATTATAATCTTGCAATTTTGTTGTCAAAAGCAACTACATTGATAGTATTACAACTTTTTAGACCAATTTATTATGATGAAGTGTAATGAATTACATTTTTAATGATTTTATATTATTATTTTTCACAGCATATCAATATAGTAAAATATGTCATATACATTTATAAAACACTCCATTTAATATTATACTTTTTTCTAATATTTAGACAGTTTAAGATCTTTTGATAATCTAAAAATAAATTCCTTATCATGAATATCAAGTTTATATTAATTAAATACAATATAAAATATAAATAAAATATATTTTATAAATCATTTGTTTTCTTATTAGAACCTTACACCATATAGTGTTTTATTAGATTATTACACCATATTGTATTCTTATTAGAATATTACACCATATTGTATTCTTATTAAAACCTTACACCATATTGTATTCTTATTAGAATATTACACCCTATTGTATTCTTATTTGAATATTACACCATATTGTATTCTTATTTGAATATTACACCATATTGTATTCTTATTTGAATATTACACCATATTGTATTCTTATTAAAATATTACACCATATTATATTCTTATTAGAATATTACATCATATTGTATTCTTATTAGAATATTACACCCTATTGTATTCTTATTAGAATAGTACACCCTATTGTATTCTTATTAGAATATTACACCCTATTGTATTCTTATTAGATTATTACACCCTATTGTATTCTTATTAGAATATTACACCCTATTGTATTCTTATTAGAAAACAGAGTGTGAAATAAATTATTTTGGATTGAAGAGTATTTTTGTCAAATGATTGTATTATTAATTTCTAAATAAAAAGTTAAAGTATTAAAAAAATATATTATCTTTATTTACTATAATTATATATAAGTCTATATCCTATTAAGCTATAATAGTAATATATATATGTGTATATGTATATATATATATATGTATATGTATATATATTAATGGTAATGAGATATCCCGAATATATGTAATATAAACTTTCTAAGCATTCTTAGAATATTACTATAGAATATAGATATACCTACAAATTATCATATATGATTAGTTACAGTTATCACTTGCAACCATTAATACATTAAGATCTCTATATGTTTATGACATTCCATTCATTCCTGTCACTATTAAAAGGGATATATTATGAAATTGATTAATCGAGCCATACTTTAGGTACGATTAACAGGAGCAGACAAGTAAAGAAACCGATTGCAGCTTATATCCATCGTAATTTGCAGGAATTATTGAAATTTACCTATATATTTACAAACGTATGATGCGTATCTTATAAATATATTTATTATGCAGATGGTAAATGCAGAAATAATCAGCTGTGCAAATCTAACTATTTTTGTCTGAGATCAGATAAACATAAGTTGTTTTAACTTTTCTTAAATAGGTGATGCTAAAATAGTATTCAATGAGTATATTATTATAATATATTATACATATATGTATCATATAAATATATATATATATATATATGTGTAAGCGTTAGTGGGTAGTTATTAAGTAGTTATTAAGAGATACATATTACTATAAAATAATATTAAACATTTAACAAATTCAGAATGTTTCGATAATAAGCGTATTTTGTGTGGAATTGCATTCCACAATAGTGGTGCGGAATAACAAAACTAACGCTATCCGTATCGTTTCATACAATATCGTGGAATTATTAATAGTTGTTTGTCATTAATACGTAAGGATAATTCATTTTGTTTAAAATTAAGTAAGTCTAATAAATAACTGGGTGAGTTTGATTCAATTGTTTTATAAGTTGTATTCAGTAGTCGTATTTTAATATGACTGTCCATTTGCAGTATTGATAGTATATTCATTAAGTTAGTAATTGATGTTCTGTCGTATTTCTTCAATTTAAAAATTAGTCTCGTACGGTAATACAGTAAGAATACTAATTATACTAATAATATTTTGTATTACATTAATGCAATACAAATATTTAAAAGTATTCAGTATCTACATGATTTAGTTTCTTAGTTTCTTAGAATATAAATTTATAATGTTATTATATAATATACACTATATATTTTCATTTATACGCACTTTAAAATCATATTATAATGTAGATAAAATATAAATCAATTATATATATATATATGAATATATATATATATTGTTTTGGAACAATAAACTTGATTTGGAAGGGAATCAGTGATTGTATTTTTCAAAACTTCAGACAAGATTTTTTTAATTTAGAGAGGCGAATTGTTAAAATTATTAATTGTCAAATTGATAGCAGTAAGTATTGTTTACGTTACTCGTAACGTTGTTTTGGTAGTCAAACTTATTATCTAAATAATATCCGTACACTCGCCAATTACTATTTCTTTTATTAGAGTAAACACATGTGTGCATCGATCACAGTTTAGTAAGTATCAGTGTATATCGTATATCAGTATATACTCACTATAGTCGTTTACATTATTAACGGTAGGATATAACGTAGGATATATAGATATAATTGAAATATATTCAACGAACATATTAATTTGTAGTATATTATAATTTTAATATATTTAAAGTTTCTTTTATTTTCATGATAATTTGCAGAGATTTTATGTCAAAAGCAATATTATCGTATACCGCAAAATACGGACAGAATTGTTCACATTTATGCTTAATATCACTTAATTAATACTCTTAAATTAATGAATTTATAATATTTAAAAATTAACATAAACTATCGTAAGGTTACGAATTTTACAGATCATAAACAATCATTTGATAGATCATAAATGTAATAGAAATTAAATAATAGATAAATAATAAATAGTGATGCCATATTCTGACATTTTTATGTTTAAATATCAAAATAGTTATTTATTCATATACAAATTCATATATATTGTTATACGCCGAATATAGGTAATTCAATTAATTTTTTCTCGGCTCTACAAAGATGCATAATGTGAAATGCGCATGCGCATACTTCTAATATAACATCCTTTGATTTTGAAAAAAAACAATCTTCCGAAAATGTTAGAACTTTAAAAAATCTTTAAAACACCTTTATGAACATTTTAGATAATCCTATACTATATATGATTTATATAATATATTATTCTACATAAGTTATAATATCATTTTAATTTTACAATTATTATTCAATAGGATTTTTAAGATTTAAATATATAGTAATTGCAATTTCATTATTTAAATATTATTATTAATAATTATATTACACACTTATAAAAACGTAATGGTGTGAAACATAATATTACTCAAGATTACAAATATTGTATAAAAATATGCAATTATACTATTAAATATATTTTATCAGTTATAAAATAAGTTTATTATTAATTATAAATAACAACAAATAATGTGTACATATCATATTTTAATAATTTAGGTTTATTATAAAATTGAATTATTTTAATATTATAAATTATACATATATCTTTTGACTTAAAAAACTAATCTACTGATATAGAATGAACCCATGTCTATGAGAAGTAAATGTTGAATCAGTTGAGGATTGGATATCGGATTGTACCGTTATAGAGTTCAGATATTCAAGTGATGTTTTGATTAGATGACAACACAAATGATTACATTTTTTGCAACACCATTTCCTCGAGTACGATCGCAGGTTATTTTAGAAGAAGAAAATATCCTATAAAGTTATTAATATAATTTAATTTCTATTATCTATCCATTATTACTATTATTATACCATTCCCAATAATTATTACGTCAATATATGATGCATCATATTGTACAATAAATATAATGCATTTTCCTATTTTTTTAACAGATTTCAATAAATAATTTTGCAAACAACGTCTCTAATAAAGCTGAAATTAAATGTTATTAATTAGATTTAAAGTGAGCTGCGAAGTGTGATAAAATATAATTAACATATTGTTAACCTAAAATAAACAATTAATAATATTTGAAATATGTATTAGGAATTCTCTTATTTTTAGAGATATCATGAGATGTAGGTATCATTTGAATTCAATTCTAATAATACTATTTATACATAGGTTGACGGCACAAATGAAAATGAAGGAAATTTTGGTGAGAATGATCTATCCATTTGTTTTGTCATGTAGACAAAACATCAATTTTATCTCTGAACTCCGCTACAATATAATTCACATTCCCGGTATCCAGTCCTCAAAAGATTTACCATTTTATTGACTTCTTATAGACATGGTTTGTATATTTATAAATGTATATAATATATATTTGAACTATATTTTAGACTCTCGTGTATATAAAATAAATTTCCATATGATTGTTATTTATTACAATAATTATATAACTTGTTATATATTCTGAATCATATCATTTATAGTGGTTCAAGTTCTGTTCTGAAAAGGGCAGCATTACTGATTTTAGATTTCTTCTGTATTTGTTAGATTTCACACCATGAGTTAATTGATTATAGTGTTGTACTGAATCTTATTATAATTTAATAAAAATATTTTATCATTTTTTATAACAGTTTTAATCTCATTTTATTTTAGAATCTTCACAGAAAGGCCAGCATGAAAATATTGTGATTAATAATATTGATCCTCGTTTTCTATATGATCACATTTTGAATTAAGATACGAAGGAATCATAAAATTATTATAACATGAAATGAAACTTTAAAATGTTGAATCCGTTGAGGCCTGGATATCTGGATATTTGATTGTATTGTTGTCGAATTCAGGGATTCAAATGATGTTTTGATTAGATGACAACACAAATGGTTATAGTTTTTACAGAATCTTCTCAAACGACCGCAGTTTATTTTAAATTAAACATCTTATAAAGTTATTCCTATAATTTATTATCCTATCATTCCATTACTAATATAACTTTACCTTTCCTAAATAGGCGACTAAATATCTATTTATATTTGAAGGAAGTGTTAATGATCTAGCCATTTGTTTTGTCATGTAGACAAAACATCAATTTTATCTCTGAACTCGGCTACAATATAATTCACATTCCCGGTATCCAGTCCTCAAATGATTTACCATTTTATTGACTTCTTATAGACATGGTATGTATAACAAACATCTTTATGAACATTTTAGATAATCCTATACTATA
Organism: Osedax frankpressi; assembly: GCA_964035775.1. Taxonomy (NCBI): domain Eukaryota; kingdom Metazoa; phylum Annelida; class Polychaeta; order Sabellida; family Siboglinidae; genus Osedax; species Osedax frankpressi. Next base: position 31,391,363 of record OZ038312.1, read on the forward strand.
TATGCTTTATATAATATATTATTCTATACAAGTTATAATATCATTTTAATTTTACAATTATTATTCAATAGGATTTTTAAGATTTAAATTGATACTAATTTCAATTTAAATATTATTAATAATATTACCAATCTTGGATAATAATATGCAGTTATACTATTAAATATATTTTATCATCTATAAAAGAAGTAACAATAATTTAAAAAAAATTTATAATGAATAATAAAAAAAATTTAAACATAATATATTTTAATAATTTAGGTTAATATAAAATTGAATTATTTTATTATAAATTATACATATATTGTGTGTATTATATTACTAATCTACTGATATAGAATGAACCCAAGATGAGAAGTAAATAAAATGTTGAATCAGTTGAGGCCTGGATATTTAGATATTTGATTGTATTGTTATCGAATTCAGGGATTCAATTGATGTTTTGATTAGATGACAACACAAATGGTTATAGTTTTTACAGAATCTTCTCAAACGACCGCAGTTTATTTTAAATTAAACATCTTATAAAGTTATTCCTATAATTTATTATCCTATCATTCCATTACTAATATAACTTTACCTTTCCTAAATAGGCGACTAAATAGCTATTTATATTTGAAGGAAGTGTTAATGATCTAGCCATTTGTTTTGTCATGTAGACAAAACATCAATTTTATCTCTGAACTCGGCTACAATATAATTCACATTCCCGGTATCCAGTCCTCAAATGATTTACCATTTTATTGACTTCTTATAGGCATGGTTTGTATATTTATAAATTTATAGAATTTATATTAGAACAATATTTTAGACCTTCTTTTTCAATTTAAATTTATTGTATTGTTATTTAGTTCTATAATTATATAACTTGATGTGATCTGAATCATTTTATTAATAGGTCTCCAAGTCAGACAGTGTAAAGAACCAGCATGACTGATTATTAAATTTTCCTATACTTGTAAGATTTCTCGCAATGAATTAAACGAATAAATTGTTATACCGAACATGTTTTCTTTATATGATTATTTTATATTATTTTATATGATTATTATTAAAAATATATTATCAAAGATCAATAAACTAACATATATCAATACATAATTATAGATTATTCTATTATATAATAATTTGAGTATTGCCACCTTTTTGAATAGTAATACAGTAAATATTTAATTGAGAATTGTGATAAAATAGATATTTGTATATTATTACTAATTTAATAGATTATTTATTCAGAACAAGAATTTCTTTGAAATTAAAATAATATTTATTAAGAATATAAATAAGGTTGAATTATTATCTTGCAATTTTGTTGTCAAAAGCAACTACATTGATAGTATTACAACTTTTTAGACCAATTTATTATGATGAAGTGTAATGAATTACATTTTTAATGATTTTATATTATTATTTTTCACAGCATATCAATATAGTAAAATATGTCATATACATTTATAAAACACTCCATTTAATATTATACATTTTTCTAATATTTAGACAGTTTAAGATCTTTTGATAATCTAAAAATAAATTCCTTATCATGAATATCAAGTTTATATTAATTAAATACAATATAAAATATTAATAAAATATATTTTATAAATCATTTGTTTTCTTATTAGAACCTTACACCATATAGTGTTTTATTAGAGTATTACACCATATAGTGTTCTTATTAGAATATTACACCCTATTGTATTCTTATTAGAATATTACACTCTATTGTATCCTTATTAGAACATTACACCATATTGTATTCTTATTAGAACATTACACCATATTGTATTCTTATTAGAATATTACACCATATTGTATTCTTATTAGATTATTACACCATATTGTATTCTTATTAAAACCTTACACCATATTGTATTCTTATTAGAATATTACACCATATTGTATTCTTATTAGAATATTACACCCTATTGTATTCTTATTAGATTATTACACCATATTGTATTCTTATTTGAATATTACACCATATTGTATTCTTATTTGAATATTACACCATATTGTATTCTTATTAAAATATTACACCATATTATATTCTTATTAGAATATTACACCCTATTGTATTCTTATTAGAATATTACACCCTATTGTATTCTTATTAGATTATTACACCCTATTGTATTCTTATTAGAATATTACACCCTATTGTATTCTTATTAGAAAACAGAGTGTGAAATAAATTATTTTGGATTGAAGAGTATTTTTGTCAAATGATTGTATTATTAATTTCTAAATAAAAAGTTAAAGTATTAAAAAAATATATTATCTTTATTTACTATAATTATATATAAGTCTATATCCTATTAAGCTATAATAGTAATATATATATATATATATATATGTATATGTATATATATATATGTATATGTATATATATTAATGGTAATGAGATATCCCGAATATATGTAATATAAACTTTCTAAGCATTCTTAGAATATTACTATAGAATATAGATATACCTACAAATTATCATATATTATCATACAGTTATCACTTGCAACCATTAATACATTAAGATCTCTATATGTTTATGACATTCCATTCATTCCTGTCACTATTAAAAGGGATATATTATGAAATTGATTAATCGAGCCATACTTTAGGTACGATTAACAGGAGCAGACAAGTAAAGAAACCGATTGCAGCTTATATCCATCGTAATTTGCAGGAATTATTGAAATTTACCTATATATTTACAAACGTATGATGCGTATCTTATAAATATATGTATTATGCAGATGGTAAATGCAGAAATAATTAGCTGTGCAAATCTAACTATTTTTGTCTGAGATCAGATAAACATAAGTTGTTTTAACTTTTCTTAAATAGGTGATACTAAAATAGTATTCAATGAGTATATTATTATAATATATTATACATATATGTATCATATAAATATATATATATATATATGTGTAAGCGTTAGTGGGTAGTTATTAAGTAGTTATTAAGAGATACATATTACTATAAAATAATATTAAACATTTAACAAATTCAGAATGTTTCGATAATAAGCGTATTTTGTGTGGAATTGCATTCCACAATAGTGGTGCGGAATAATAAAACTAACGCTATCCGTATCGTTTCATACAATATCGTGGAATTATTAATAGCTGTTTGTCATTAATACATAAGGATAATTCATTTTGTTTAAAATTAAGTAAGTCTAATAAATAACTGGGTGAGTTTGATTCAATTGTTTTATAAGTTGTATTCAGTAGTCGTATTTTAATATGACTGTCCATTGGCAGTATTGATAGTATATTCATTAAGTTAGTAATTGATGTTCTGTCGTATTTCTTCAATTTAAAAATTAGTCTCGTACAGTAATACAGTAAGAATACTAATTATACTAATAATATTTTGTATTACATTAATGCAATACAAATATTTAAAAGTATTCAGTATCTACATGTTTTAGTTTCTTAGTTTCTTAGAATATAAATTTATAATGTTATTATATAATATAGACTATATATTTTCATGTATACGCACTTTAAAATCATATTATAATGTAGATAAAATATAAATCAATTATATATATATATATATATATGAATATATATATATATTGTTTTGGAACAATAAACTTGATTTGGAAGGGAATCAGTGATTGTATTTTTCAAAACTTCAGACAAGATATTTTTAATTTAGAGAGGCGAATTGTTAAAATTATTAATTGTCAAATTGATAGCAGTAAGTATTGTTTACGTTACTCGTAACGTTGTTTTGGTAGTCAAACTTATTATCTAAATAATATCCGTACACTCGCCAATTACTATTTGTTTTATTAAAGTAAACACATGTGAGCATCGATCACAGTTTAGTAAGTATCAGTGTATATACTCACTATAGTCGTTTAAATTATTAACGGTAGGATATAACGTAGGATATATAGATATAATTGAAATATATTCAACGAACATATTAATTTGTAATATATTATAATTTTAATATATTTAAAGTTTCTTTTATTTTCATGATAATTTGCAGAGATTTTATGTCAAAAGCAATATTATCGTATACCGCAAAATACGGACAGAATTGTTCACATTTATGCTTAATATCACTTAATTAATAATCTTAAATTAATGAATTTATAATATTTAAAAATTAACATAAACTATCGTAAGGTTACGAATTTTACAGATCATAAACAATCATTTGATAGATCATAAATGTAATATAAATTAAATAATAGATAAATAATAAATAGTGATGCCATATTCTGACATTTTTATGTTTAAATATCAAAATAGTTATTTATTCATATACAAATTCATATATATTGTTATACGCCGAATATAGGTAATTCAATTAATTTTTTCTCGGCTTTACAAAGATGCATAATGTGAAATGCGCATGCGCATACTTCTAATATAACATCCTTTGATTTTGAAAAAAACAATCTTCCGAAAATGTTAGAACTTTAAAAGATCTTTAAAACACCTTTATGAACATTTTAGATAATCCTATACTATATATGATTTATATAATATATTATTCTACATAAGTTATAATATCATTTTAATTTTACAATTATTATTCAATAGGATTTTTAAGATTTAAATATATAGTAATTGCAATTTCATTATTTTAATATTATTAATAATAATTATATTACACACTTATAAAATCGTAATGGTGTGAAACATAATATTACTCAAGATTACAAATATTGTATAAAAATATGCAATTATACTATTAAATATATTTTATCAGTTATAAAATAAGTTTATAATTAATTACAAATAACAACAAATAATGTGTACATATCATATTTTAATAATTTAGGTTTATTATAAAATTGAATTATTTTAATATTATAAATTATACATATATCTTTTGACTTAAAAAACTAATCTACTGATATAGAATGAACCCATGTCTATGAGAAGTAAATAAAATGTTGAATCAGTTGAGGATTGGATATCGGATTGTACCGTTATAGAGTTCAGATATTCAAGTGATGTTTTGATTAGATGACAACACAAATGATTACATTTTTTGCAACACCATTTCCTCGAGAACGATCGCAGGTTATTTTAAAAGAAGAAAATATCCTATAAAGATATTAATATAATTTAATTTCTATTATCTATCTATTATTACTATTATTATACCATTCCCAATAATTATTACGTCAATATATGATGCATCATATTGTACAATAAATATAATGCATTTTCCTATTTTTTTAACAGATTTCAATAAATAATTTTGCAAACAACGTCTCTAATAAAGCTGAAATTAAATGTTATTAATTAGATTTAAAGTGAGCTGCGAAGTGTGATAAAATATAATTAACATATTGTTAACCTAAAATAAATAATTAATAATATTTGAAATATGTATTAGGAATTCTCTTATTTTTAGAGATATCATGAGATGTAGGTATCATTTGAATTCAATTCTAATAATACTATTTATACATAGGTTGACGGCACAAATAAAAATGAAGGAAATTTTGTTGAGAATGATCTATCCATTTGTTTTGTCATGTAGACAAAACATCAATTTTATCTCTGAACTCCGCTACAATATAATTCACATTCCCGGTATCCAGTCCTCAAAAGATTTACCATTTTATTGACTTCTTATAGACATGGTATGTATATTTATAAACAAACATCTTTATGAACATTTTAGATAATCCTATACTATATATGCTTTATATAATATATTATTCTATACAAGTTATAATATCATTTTAATTTTACAATTATTATTCAATAGAATTTTTAAGATTTAAATTGATACTAATTTCAATTTAAATATTATTAATAATATTACCAATCTTGGATAATAATATGCAGTTATACTATTAAATATATTTTATCATCTATAAAAGAAGTAACAATAATTTAAAAAAAATTTATAATGAATAATAAAAAAAATTTAAACATAATATATTTTAATAATTTAGGTTAATATAAAATTGAATTATTTTATTATAAATTATACATATATTGTGTGTATTATATAACTAATCTACTGATATAGAATGAACCCAAGATGAGAAGTAAATAAAATGTTGAATCAGTTGAGGCCTGGATATTTAGATATTTGATTGTATTGTTGTCGAATTCAGGGATTCAAGTGATGTTTTGATTAGATGACAACACAAATGGTTATAGTTTTTACAGAATCTTCTCAAACGACCGCAGTTTATTTTAAATTAAACATCTTATAAAGTTATTCCTATAATTTATTATCCTATCATTCCATTACTAATATAACTTTACCTTTCCTAAATAGGCGACTAAATAGCTATTTATATTTGAAGGAAGTGTTAATGATCTAGCCATTTGTTTTGTCATGTAGACAAAACATCAATTTTATCTCTGAACTCCGCTACAATATAATTCACATTCCCGGTATCCAGTCCTCAAAAGATTTACCATTTTATTGACTTCTTATAGGCATGGTTTGTATATTTATAAACAAACATCTTTATGAACATTTTAGATAATCCTATACTATATATGCTTTATATAATATATTATTCTATACAAGTTATAATATCATTTTAATTTTACAATTATTATTCAATAGGATATTTAAGATTTAAATTGATACTAATTTCAATTTAAATATTATTAATAATATTACCAATCTTGGATAATAATATGCAGTTATACTATTAAATATATTTTATCATCTATAAAAGAAGTAACAATAATTTTAAAAAAAATTATAATGAATAATAAAAAAAATTTAAACATAATATATTTTAATAATTTAGGTTAATATAAAATTTAATTATTTTATTATAAATTATACATATATTGTGTGTATTATATAACTAATCTACTGATATAGAATGAACCCAAGATGAGAAGTAAATAAAATGTTGAATCAGTTGAGGCCTGGATATTTAGATATTTGATTGTATTGTTGTCGAATTCAGGGATTCAAGTGATGTTTTGATTAGATGACAACACAAATGGTTATAGTTTTTACAGAATCTTCTCAAACGACCGCAGTTTATTTTAAATTAAACATCTTATAAAGTTATTCCTATAATTTATTATCCTATCATTCCATTACTAATATAACTTTACCTTTCCTAAATAGGTGACTAAATAGCTATTTATATTTGAAGGAAGTGTTAATGATCTAGCCATTTGTTTTGTCATGTAGACAAAATATCAATTTTATCTCTGAGCTCGGCTACAATATAATTCACATTCCCGGTATCCAGTCCTCAAATGATTTACCATTTTATTGACTTCTTATAGGCATGGTTTGTATATTTATAAATTTATAGAATTTATATTAGAACAATATTTTAGACCTTCTTTTTCAATTTAAATTTATTGTATTGTTATTTAGTTCTATAATTATATAACTTGATGTGATCTGAATCATTTTATTAATAGGTCTCCAAGTCAGACAGTGTAAAGAACCAGCATGACTGATTATTAAATTTTCCTATACTTGTAAGATTTCTCGCAATGAAATAAACGAATAAATTGTTATACCGAACATGTTTTCTTTATATGATTATTTTATATTATTTTATATGATTATTATTAAAAATATATTATCAAAGATCAATAAACTAACATATATCAATACATAATTATAGATTATTCTATTATATAATAATTTGAGTATTGCCACCTTTTTGAATTGTAATACAGTAAATATTTAATTGAGAATTGTGATAAAATAGATATTTGTATATTATTACTAATTTAATAGATTATTTATTCAGAACAAGAATTTCTTTGAAATTAAAATAATATTTATTAAGAATATAAATAAGGTTGAATTATAATCTTGCAATTTTGTTGTCAAAAGCAACTACATTGATAGTATTACAACTTTTTAGACCAATTTATTATGATGAAGTGTAATGAATTACATTTTTAATGATTTTATATTATTATTTTTCACAGCATATCAATATAGTAAAATATGTCATATACATTTATAAAACACTCCATTTAATATTATACTTTTTTCTAATATTTAGACAGTTTAAGATCTTTTGATAATCTAAAAATAAATTCCTTATCATGAATATCAAGTTTATATTAATTAAATACAATATAAAATATAAATAAAATATATTTTATAAATCATTTGTTTTCTTATTAGAACCTTACACCATATAGTGTTTTATTAGATTATTACACCATATTGTATTCTTATTAGAATATTACACCATATTGTATTCTTATTAAAACCTTACACCATATTGTATTCTTATTAGAATATTACACCCTATTGTATTCTTATTTGAATATTACACCATATTGTATTCTTATTTGAATATTACACCATATTGTATTCTTATTTGAATATTACACCATATTGTATTCTTATTAAAATATTACACCATATTATATTCTTATTAGAATATTACATCATATTGTATTCTTATTAGAATATTACACCCTATTGTATTCTTATTAGAATAGTACACCCTATTGTATTCTTATTAGAATATTACACCCTATTGTATTCTTATTAGATTATTACACCCTATTGTATTCTTATTAGAATATTACACCCTATTGTATTCTTATTAGAAAACAGAGTGTGAAATAAATTATTTTGGATTGAAGAGTATTTTTGTCAAATGATTGTATTATTAATTTCTAAATAAAAAGTTAAAGTATTAAAAAAATATATTATCTTTATTTACTATAATTATATATAAGTCTATATCCTATTAAGCTATAATAGTAATATATATATGTGTATATGTATATATATATATATGTATATGTATATATATTAATGGTAATGAGATATCCCGAATATATGTAATATAAACTTTCTAAACATTCTTAGAATATTACTATAGAATATAGATATACCTACAAATTATCATATATGATTAGTTACAGTTATCACTTGCAACCATTAATACATTAAGATCTCTATATGTTTATGACATTCCATTCATTCCTGTCACTATTAAAAGGGATATATTATGAAATTGATTAATCGAGCCATACTTTAGGTACGATTAACAGGAGCAGACAAGTAAAGAAACCGATTGCAGCTTATATCCATCGTAATTTGCAGGAATTATTGAAATTTACCTATATATTTACAAACGTATGATGCGTATCTTATAAATATATTTATTATGCAGATGGTAAATGCAGAAATAATCAGCTGTGCAAATCTAACTATTTTTGTCTGAGATCAGATAAACATAAGTTGTTTTAACTTTTCTTAAATAGGTGATGCTAAAATAGTATTCAATGAGTATATTATTATAATATATTATACATATATGTATCATATAAATATATATATATATATATATATGTGTAAGCGTTAGTGGGTAGTTATTAAGTAGTTATTAAGAGATACATATTACTATAAAATAATATTAAACATTTAACAAATTCAGAATGTTTCGATAATAAGCGTATTTTGTGTGGAATTGCATTCCACAATAGTGGTGCGGAATAACAAAACTAACGCTATCCGTATCGTTTCATACAATATCGTGGAATTATTAATAGTTGTTTGTCATTAATACGTAAGGATAATTCATTTTGTTTAAAATTAAGTAAGTCTAATAAATAACTGGGTGAGTTTGATTCAATTGTTTTATAAGTTGTATTCAGTAGTCGTATTTTAATATGACTGTCCATTTGCAGTATTGATAGTATATTCATTAAGTTAGTAATTGATGTTCTGTCGTATTTCTTCAATTTAAAAATTAGTCTCGTACGGTAATACAGTAAGAATACTAATTATACTAATAATATTTTGTATTACATTAATGCAATACAAATATTTAAAAGTATTCAGTATCTACATGATTTAGTTTCTTAGTTTCTTAGAATATAAATTTATAATGTTATTATATAATATACACTATATATTTTCATTTATACGCACTTTAAAATCATATTATAATGTAGATAAAATATAAATCAATTATATATATATATGAATATATATATATATTGTTTTGGAACAATAAACTTGATTTGGAAGGGAATCAGTGATTGTATTTTTCAAAACTTCAGACAAGATTTTTTTAATTTAGAGAGGCGAATTGTTAAAATTATTAATTGTCAAATTGATAGCAGTAAGTATTGTTTACGTTACTCGTAACGTTGTTTTGGTAGTCAAACTTATTATCTAAATAATATCCGTACACTCGCCAATTACTATTTGTTTTATTAGAGTAAACACATGTGTGCATCGATCACAGTTTAGTAAGTATCAGTGTATATACTCACTATAGTCGTTTACATTATTAACGGTAGGATATAACGTAGGATATATAGATATAATTGAAATATATTCAACGAACATATTAATTTGTAATATATTATAATTTTAATATATTTAAAGTTTCTTTTATTTTCATGATAATTTGCAGAGATTTTATGTCAAAAGCAATATTATCGTATACCGCAAAATACGGACAGAATTGTTCACATTTATGCTTAATATCACTTAATTAATAATCTTAAATTAATGAATTTATAATATTTAAAAATTAACATAAACTATCGTAAGGTTACGAATTTTACAGATCATAAACAATCATTTGATAGATCATAAATGTAATATAAATTAAATAATAGATAAATAATAAATAGTGATGCCATATTCTGACATTTTTATGTTTAAATATCAAAATAGTTATTTATTCATATACAAATTCATATATATATTGTTATACGCCGAACATAGGTAATTCAATTAATTTTTTCACGGCTCTACAAAGATGCATAATGTGAAATGCGCATGCGCATACTCCTAATATAACATCCTTTGATTTTGAAAAAAACAATCTTCCGAAAATGTTAGAACTTTAAAAGATCTTTAAAACACCTTTATGAACATTTTAGATAATCCTATACTATATATGATTTATATAATATATTATTCTACATAAGTTATAATATCATTTTAATTTTACAATTATTATTCAATAGGATTTTTAAGATTTAAATATATAGTAATTGCAATTTCATTATTTTAATATTATTATTAATAATTATATTACACACTTATAAAAACGTAATGGTGTGAAACATAATATTACTCAAGATTACAAATATTGTATAACAATATGCAATTATACTATTAAATATATTTTATCAGTTATAAAATAAGTTTATTATTAATTATAAATAACAACAAATAATGTGTACATATCATATTTTAATAATTTAGGTTTATTATAAAATTGAATTATTTTAATATTATAAATTATACATCTTTTGACTTAAAAAACTAATCTACTGATATAGAATGAACCCATGTCTATGAGAAGTAAATAAAATGTTGAATCAGTTGAGGATTGGATATCGGATTGTACCGTTATAGAGTTCAGATATTCAAGTGATGTTTTGATTAGATGACAACACAAATGATTACACTTTTTGCAACACCATTTCCTCGAGAACGATCGCAGGTTATTTTAGATGGAGAAAATATCCTATAAAGATATTAATATAATTTAATTTCTATTATCTATCTATTATTACTATTATTATAACATTCCCAATAATTATTACGTCAATATATGATGCATCATATTGTACAATAAATATAATGTATTTTCCTATTTTTTTAACAGATTTCAATAAATAATTTTGCAAACAACGTCTCTAATAAAGCTGAAATTAAATGTTATTAATTAGATTTAAAGTGAGCTGCGAAGTGTGATAAAATATAATTAACATATTGTTAACCTAAAATAAATAATTATTAATATTTGAAATATTTATTAGGAATTCTCTTATTTTTAGAGATATCATGAGATGTTGGTATCATTTGAATTCAATTCTAATAATACGTTATAGTTTTTACAGAATCTTCTCAAACGACCGCAGTTTATTTTAAATTAAACATCTTATAAAGTTATTCCTATAATTTATTATCCTATCATTCCATTACTAATATAACTTTACCTTTCCTAAATAGGCGACTAAATAGCTATTTATATTTGAAGGAAGTGTTAATGATCTAGCAATTTGTTTTGTCATGTAGACAAAACATCAATTTTATCTCTGAGCTCGGCTACAATATAATTCACATTCCCGGTATCCAGTCCTCAAATGATTTAACATTTTATTGACTTCTTATAGGCATGGTTTGTATATTTATAAACAAACATCTTTATGAACATTTTAGATAATCCTATACTATATATGCTTTATGTAATATATTATTCTATACAAGTTATAATATCATTTTAATTTTACAATTATTATTCAATAGGATTTTTAAGATTTAAATTGATACTAATTTCAATTTAAATATTATTAATAATATTACCAATCTTGGATAATAATATGCAGTTATACTATTAAATATATTTTATCATCTATAAAAGAAGTAACAATAATTTAAAAAAAATTTATAATGAATAATAAAAAAAATTTAAACATAATATATTTTAATAATTTAGGTTAATATAAAATTGAATTATTTTATTATAAATTATACATATATTGTGTGTATTATATAACTAATCTACTGATATAGAATGAACCCAAGATGAGAAGTAAATAAAATGTTGAATCAGTTGAGGCCTGGATATTTAGATATTTGATTGTATTGTTGTCGAATTCAGGGATTCAAGTGATGTTTTGATTAGATGACAGCACAAATGGTTATAGTTTTTACAGAATCTTCTCAAACGACCGCAGTTTATTTTAAATTAAACATCTTATAAAGTTATTCCTATAATTTATTATCCTATCATTCCATTACTAATATAACTTTACCTTTCCTAAACAGCCGACTAAATAGCTATTTATATTTGAAGGAGGGTAAGGTGTTAATGATCTAGCCATTTGTTTTGTCATGTAGACAAAATATCAATTTTATCTCTGAGCTCGGCTACAATATAATTCACATTCCCGGTATCCAGTCCTCAAATGATTTACCATTTTATTGACTTCTTATAGGCATGGTTTGTATATTTATAAATTTATAGAATTTATATTAGAACAATATTTTAGACCTTCTTTTTCAATTTAAATTTATTGTATTGTTATTTAGTTCTATAATTATATAACTTGATGTGATCTGAATCATTTTATTAATAGGTCTCCAAGTCAGACAGTGTAAAGAACCAGCATGACTGATTATTAAATTTTCCTATACTTGTAAGATTTCTCGCAATGAATTAAACGAATAAATTGTTATACCGAACATGTTTTCTTTATATGATTATTTTATATTATTTTATATGATTATTATTAAAAATATATTATCAAAGATCAATAAACTAACATATATCAATACATAATTATAGATTATTCTATTATATAATAATTTGAGTATTGCCACCTTTTTGAATAGTAATACAGTAAATATTTAATTGAGAATTGTGATAAAATAGATATTTGTATATTATTACTAATTTAATAGATTATTTATTCAGAACAAGAATTTCTTTGAAATTAAAATAATATTTATTGAGAATATAAATAAGGTTTAATTATTAACTTGCAATGTTGTTGTCAAAAGCAACTACATTGATAGTATTACAACTTTTTAGACCAATTTATTATGATGAAGTGTAATGAATTACATTTTTAATGATTTTATATTATTATTTTTCACAGCATATCAATATAGTAAAATATGTCATATACATTTATAAAACACTCCATTTAATATTATACATTTTTCTAATATTTAGACAGTTTAAGATCTTTTGATAATCTAAAAATAAATTCCTTATGAATATCAAGTTTCTATTAATTAAATACAATATAAAATATAAATTAAATATATTTTATAAATCATTTGTTTTCTTATTTTAATATTACACCCTATTGTATTCTTATTAAAACCTTACACCATAATGTATTCTTATTAGATTATTACACCATATTGTATTCTTATTTGAATATTACACCATATTGTATTCTTATTAGAACATTACATCATATTGTATTCTTATTAGAATATTACACCCTATTGTATTCTTATTAGATTATTACACCATATAGTACCATCCTTATTGGAACATTACACCATATTGTATTCTTATTAGATTATTACACCCTATTGTATTCTTATTAGATTATTACACCCTATTGTATTCTTATTTGAATATTACACACTATTGTATTCTTATTAGAACATTACACACTATTGTATTCTTATTAGAACATTACACAATAATTTCATTTACAGCTATAAAAATATGTTTATAAAAATATAGAAATGAAATTATTCAAACAAAATATTAAATTTATTCATATTCACTTTAGGTTGGTTTCATATATATATATATATATATGGGTGTGTGTGTGTGTGTGTGTGTGTGTGTGTGTGTGTGTGTGTGTGTGTGTGTGTGTGTGTGTGTGTGTGTGTGTGTGTGTGTGTGTGTGCGTGCGTGCGTGTGAGTGTGTGTGTGTGTGTGTGTGTGTGCGTGCGTGCGTGCGTGCGTGCGTGCGTGCGTGCGTGCGTGCGTGCGTGCGTGCGTGCGTGCGTGCGTGCGTGTGTGTGTTATGTATATTCGACATTTATATATATATTTCAATTTGTTGCCAATGGTAACATGCAAATTTAATAATTTTAACCCTTTACAAATTTCAAATATGATATATTTTAGAATTGCGCTATATTTATAAGTATCTTTTAATAAATAATGTTGATCAGTTTTAACTTCATATTCCTTTATAGCTTCTTTATATAACATAAAATCCTCCTCGTGGGTTATATTTTTTTTATTAAAATAGTATTATTATCTGTATTAATTTATCTATATTATCTGTATTAATTAATGTATTTACTATCTATAATATTTGTATTATATATTTGTAAACTATAGGATATATGCTCAAATTCTAGTTATCGTTAAATAAAAAAAATAAATTTTAAGTAATATATCACATTAACTATTAATATATCTAGTATAGTTAATTATTTCAAGTTTATTCCGTATATATTGTATGAAATAATTGTATATTGAAAATAAATATGCATCTTACACATATTTTTCTATTTACATCGGTAACTAGTAAAAGTTCTATTGATATCAATGCAATATCTATATTTAATAATCAATCATGTATGAACCACAAAAACATGAAAATTATAAAAAAAAAATTACTTGTAAACAATGTAGCATGTTTCACAGCCTATCTAGCCAATGCCATTAAATAAGTTTTAATATTATTGTTTTTAACCAACACCCGTCAATCAACATATTCCCAAAGATTTCTTATTAACAAAGAAATTATTAGATAGTAGATTTATAAAAAAATTAGATTCATAAATATTCTACTATATACCCTTCATTTATATATATATATATATATATATATATATATATATATATATATGTGTGTGTGTGTTTGTGTGTTTGTGTTTGTGTGTGTGTGTATGTGTTTGTGTATATATATCCTATTTGTATTTAGATATCTATATTCTCAGTCTTATGAAGTCCCAACATTAAATTGTAATATACCGCATAAAACTCGATATAGATTATATTATATACTAATTCGCATTATGTCATTACGCTCATAACATTACGCCGTTATGCCATTATTTTCTTATGATATATTTCTATTTTAAAAATTAAAATATTAGTATCATAAATTAATTATGTACAATTTCTTAATTCAACTCGAAAAGTTTACAAATTTTACACTATACTATATATGTGTTGGTTCAATATTATAACATTAACAAGCGAAGCGAGTCTAACCCAGATCATGTAGAATATATGAACAGCACTATGACATTAACTCCCAAGAATACAGAATGTATTATATGAACTGAATTAAGATGCAATAATATGGCACTAACCTTAGCATATAAGATATATTAACTATACTATGCTGCAATAATATGGCACAAACACATATTGTAAGATATTTTTTATATATTTTTAATAATATTTATTAATATATATTTAACAATCTAAGTTATTTTGTTATGAATTGTAATCGGCAATGTCTTCTACTTAAATTATTAAAATCAATTTATGTTTATACATATAAGCATATATATATATATATATATATATATATATATATAAAAGTAAAAAATATATTTTATTTGCATTAAATTTTATAAATTTTACATCATCTAATTTCTTTAATGTATAGTTTAAGGTTAGATAAATATATGCTAAACATATTGCAAAATGAACAACAAATAATACTCATATTGATAAATGATCCTATAAAATATAGTTAAAATTGTATAAAATTTATTATATTTACAGATTACACTTTTATATGGATCGTTGTATAATTGTTCTTGTTTTGTCTCTAAAAATTACGTATAACAGTTTTAATTATTTCATAAATTTGACAACAATACTTTGATTAAATTAACAAATAGTATCGAGGAATATTACATTAACCATAAAAGGAATGGTAATTGGAACTTAAGTGTTCATTAAATTGTTTAATAATTAATATACTATTTTTAAGTATACCAAATAATATCTATATCTATAGTTTTGATATATTTTCGATTTGTACAACAGGATCCAGATTAAGTGTTGTTTAGTTAAAGTTGAGTGTGAAAAATATCAACTTGAGCATAAAGTAATATAATAAACGTTTTGCAAATATAGTTATTTACTACATATTGCAACTACTATATATTGATAAGTTTCAATATATGGTTATTTACAACCTATTGTAACTATTCTATTTTGATCAATGTAATAATTTCCAAACTATATATTAATATATTTATATCTATGTTTCAGTATATGTTTGAGTGTGTGTATGTGTGTACGTGCATGCTTACGTGCGTGCGTATATATATATATATATATATAATCATAACTTTGAAATTAAATATAGTATAATAAATCAAAACATCATGCATTTAAATTCAATTAACATAAACTATCATATTAATTAACATTTATGATTATTTAATATCTAATAAAATAGAGTTATTATTGTTATATGTTATATGTTATATGTTATATGTATAATTATTGTATACGTATTTTAAAATAAATTTAAATCAAGCTAATAAATTCTAAATAAGATATATTTATACTTTTCTTACAAATTAAAAAAAACTCTATAGTATTGTTAATTAAATATGGTATTTTTATAAATATTTTTGTAATAAACAACCAATTAAATATTTATAATTTTAGTTATAAAATATTATTTACACAAATAAATATTATATTTTGTAAAACATTTTATCATGTGAACTATAGTTATAGAACTATATATATATATATAGAAGAATTGTCAAATATTTGGATAATACTATTTAACACATGCATTATTCTTGAAATAACATGATATAGCAACAATATGCTTACTCCTTGAGTAAACATATTTATATTATAATAATATAAGATTAAAGATAACTTAAGTTAATATATTTAGAATTTATATGTTTCACATTTAAACATGATACTATGTATGTAATACTATGATACATGATACTATGTATGTAATAATTATTTCTAAAAATTCAATAATTTCAAACTTTGCATCATCTTTGGTTATTATATGATTTAGTGTTTATTTATTTACAAAGAAAATTACATTTTTTATTTATTCATATTATTTCGGCTTCCAATAATAATGTTAGTGCACTCTAATTATGTATTCTATTAATAGTATGTAATCATATAGTCACATTATACCATAATCAAAATATATATATATAAGTTTAATAATTAATTTAGGATCAAGTCAATTAGACTACGGTCAAATAATTCCGCTCTTAAAATATGCTGAATCATATTCTGTGTAAGACGATGGTCCTATGACGAATTCCTAATATTTAATTCAGTAATTTTGCATCCGTCGAAACTATTTCAATAATTGTAAATGCCGCACTTCATTATAAAGTTGAGTTATATTATTACTAATAATGCATATGTAGGGAATGAATGACATTTATATTTATATAATAAAAACAATATTTATATAAGTATCTTTTAAAATTACGTCATTAGTACGTTATTTGTATATATTATATGAATACATATTACAATTTTAGTTATATGGATTTTACTATATTTATTATATATTTTTCCATAATAATTAATTTATCATTAACATATAAATATATTTAATTAATAATGTGTGTCTCCTAATAGAAAATTAAAGAAAATTCAATGATATTTCGGAATGTGGATATGTGATGTGAATGATATATTATAATAAATGTAGTCTTAATAATATGTAGTATTTATTTCTTGTATATATTTTTATTATTAATAATATCCATTGTATACAATGGATATTATGAATAATAAAAATATTATATTATAATAAGTTATCAATTATAATTTATTCTTGATATTATATATATATATATATTCCCATGTATTCCCATTTATATATTTCTATTTTAGTTTTACTGTTATTTTAGCATTTAGCTGTGTCGACCTTTACCTAGTAACATTTTCCTATATTTTAGTTTGCTATTTTCATGTATAGTATATGTTTCGCGATATTTCAAAGATAATTTATTTTTAGGAAAGATATATTATCAATACATTTTAAAAACACTGTTCTCACTGATCCTACTAACTCGGAATTACTAACATATATATTATGCAATAATTGTGCCCACTTTAAAGCATATATATAACGAAATGATTGTCATTTCCATAGAAAAACATTCAGATCTATTATAATTTTATTTAATTTGCGTTGCATAATTTTTATTTTTGAGACACCTGATGATTTTAAAAAAGGATTTTAAATATAAATATATTATACATCTTTTCAATATTCAATAAATATACTTTTTAAGTTATACAATATAAAAAACTATATAAAAAATGAAATCACATATGTATTATAATCCAAACAATGTTCTAGACCAACACAATTATTTTAAAGTTGTTTTAAATACTTGCATATACATATGTTATATCCCAACAAACAGAATGAGTTAATAGTCAATACTTAATAGTTTTGTGAATTCTTTTCATGTGGTCAAAAATAAAAAATAATAAAAAAATTTTATTTCCTGAATTTTTTACTGGGCCCTTAAAGTAAATTATTAAATGTATTCAAAAAAACTGTCGAAATATTTTAAATTGTTTGGATGTATAATTTATAACAATATTTCAAATACTCCAGGTATTATATAGATAACCAATTTTGACAAAACATTTTAAATGGTGAATTAAACGGTATTGGGTTCATTTATACATTATAAGTTAATATGCTATGTTTGTGTTATAATATTCTATATATTCACAATAAATATTGATTTAAATAATACATAAACATAAAAAACATATTATTTTATATGGCGATTAAAAAATATAATTATGTTCATACAGTTCATACTCATATCTATAATTCTGGTTTTATTTTCTATAGTCTATGTTGTTTAATTATAAACGAAATTCACAAAGAAATACATTTTTAAAGATAAGATTTTATTTAGTCTGATTTTTTTGATTTTTAATAAAATAGCACAACGATGTGCAATAATCGCGAACAAGCGAATATAAATTTGATGATGGCCATACAAGGGTATCCCTGTTTATGGGATCATTTTAGCCGGGATTACAATAATCGCAATAAGAAAATTCAGGCGTATCAAGAAATAATTCAAATGACTGGACTTACAGGTGACCACTACATTTTTTTGAATATCAGCTAAAGTATTTTATAACGATCGAAATAATTATCGTTTTATAATTAATTATCCTATACCAGATCTTAATTTATTACTAATTATTTGCTTACATTTTGATACACTTCGACTCTTATTAGAGTTATTTTGAGTTATTAAAGTTATTAGACATTATTTTGAATAATATTAATCAGTAATAGTAGAATTACATGCGATAGTTTTGGTAATTAAGGTAGATTCGTGTTTTATAATTATAATCCGGCTAAATTATAGACATATTTAACAGGTATTTAATTATTATTTAAACTTATTAAATAATTTTGTTTGATATTAATTTCCAATTTTCACTACTAATTTATTATGTATTTTTACTATACATAGTCATATATCACATTCAATTAATATATTATTATATCACTTTAATCATCAGATATATTTTATATAAAATTTTAATTTATTATTTTTCATAAAGTTTTAATATATACTATATGTATATAATTTTGTATATTATATATTTTAATAAATTGTATAAATAATAGTTTGTTATTTATACACATTTGCAAAGTTTAAAAACACATCAATACAACGTGAAGTATGTCCATTAAGTGTGCATTCTGTAATATACATTATAAACTGTACATTTTAAATTATATATTAGATTTTTACACACTTATATACACATATGTTCATTATATAATTATATAAAAATATTATATTGAGTTCTTGTCAGTTGACTAATTCCCTATTACATAATCTTTATGATAATTGTATTGCTTACCTCTTAAAAATGGTCAATTGGTGATCATTTCAGTACATTAAATGTCCTCACAGCTTCCCTTAGGATTATTCATGTTGTTACTGCATCCATGGCAGATTGATCATTATTTACTCATATTTTATTACTGATAATAATTAATTCACAATTCAGTATGTAATACAAGTGTTATTAATTATATATATATATATATATATATATATATATATAATATATTCAAATACTAAAATCCACACTAAATCAATTCCGAGACCCATATAATATATTTATAGTTTATTATATAATGTATACATATAGCAAACATTATATTTATATTAAATGAACATAACCTGACATCTAATTTATTCAAAAAAAACCACACAAAAATAAAACCCAAACCCATTGCCCATATACTATATAGTATATATAGTATACATATACATTAAAAATTATATATAGAGGTTAGTAAATTAGTGAAGTAGTTAGACTCACTAATTGGTGTCTTGGTGATGCTAGGTAGTAATTTAATATATCCTACAACCTAACGGTTAGTATCATAGTATTGCAGCCTAGTACAGTTCATATATTCTACATGCTGAGTATTGATTATTGCAAGTACATATACAGTATAAGTTCAATATTTAAGTTATTGGCATTAGTATAATTTCCTGTATTTGAGTCTATCCCCTATATATTTATAGTAACAGTATGTTATTAATCCCAGTAAACATAATGAGGTCATAGTTTAGTAAAATCATTTATTATGTCTACATAAATTAAAAATAATTATTATAAAAGAAATTATTTTAATATCCATATTCAAATCATTATTTTACATTTTTAACAATAATAACTATAAAATTTCCGTTTATTTAAATATATTTAAACTTATCTTTAAACAACTTTATTGAATAATATAGCATATAGAAAGAGTATTTTAGGATAAACCATTGATAAGAAAAAAATTACATTTTTCATAACTTTTTAGTTTAATATGTTAAAAGTTATATTAATAACAGACAATGAAAATTCTTAATATAAAATAACCACTTTATTTAATACACATATTTGTTTAATAACATATTATTTTTTTATCTAACATTATTTCTAAAATTTAAGATATTTTATATTTAATAAATACTATTTTAAAAATATGTTTATTTTATAGTAATCAATTATTTCATTAACGTTATAAGACTTTGTATGTTGGGTATAATAAATGTATAATTGTATATGAAATAAATACTTTAATCTTCTGTTTCGTATTTTCAGTCGTGGATATCAAAACTCGTTTCAAAAGCTGTAAAACTCAGTATTTTAAAAAAAGGCGTTCCTATCTAAGCGATCTTAAAAAGAACTGCACTACGATAGATGGAGGATGTACAGAAATTGAGGTTAGATACATATTTATTTATATCCATTATATAATATGCGGAAAGGAAGGAAAATAATTTTAGTTATAAATTAATATTCAATTAACATCGGATTACATTAAATAAACCAAAGTAATTTCATGCGACGCTTTCAATATGATATCTTTGTTTTAGTCCAATCCACAGCATTGATAACGATTAACGATGCCACCTCAGAACTACGTTCCTCAGCCATCTTGGTACCTATACGAACTGATGAGTTTCCTCGAAGCCGGCATCGAGAGGTCGGCGCTGTACGGCGGCGTCCCGGGCGCCGGCGACCAAGTGCACACTCAACTGGTGGCCTCGAACTCGGGCAACTCGCACGGCACCTCCCACAAGGAAGGCCAGGACGAGACCGGCACGAATCAGTCGCCGAAGAGCCTTCGTTAGGCCCCGGCCGCGCCATCCCCGTCGCCAACGCTAAGTCGCTTCGTAATCGCTCCCGTTATCGAGTTCCGTCCGGGAGATTTCCAATAAGATATAAAAAGCCCTGCGCCCTGCGTTAACGTGTATTCTATACGTTATTATGTTCCGTCAGTCGGGCGTTGTCTTATAAAATATCTGAACATTAGAAATGGATGTACTAGGTGTGCCTAGATATCTGTACTAATTACGTCTAGATATTATAATGAACTCCCTTCCACATTCCCTCCGTGAACCTCTCTCCGCTCGATCCATTCGCTATGCACCCATGCCTCGTTTAATTCCGTCGTGACCTCTTCAGCGCAGGAATTCGATGAGCTAATGGAGCTGGTGAAGTTTCAGGTGACCGACCCGGTCAGCAATGGAAAAGTCGACGACGACGATATCGACGAATCGATTCACAGCGGAGTTCAACAGGTCAACGCCATCAAACGACCTGGAGAACTCAGTGCCAAGTTAGCGCCATTGCTACGCTAGAACCTTTCTTTCACTACATTAACACTAGACTGACACTACATTAACACCACTACACCTTCGTTACACTGCCATTGCACTAATGCCATACCTTCACTACACCCTCTTCAAATTCATTATACTACCGCAATGTCATTATTATATTACACATAATAATATATAATTAATAATAGTTTTAATAATTTGCAATATTCCATTCTATCTTATTTTGACTTGTATATACTTGTATCTCTATAGTCATATTAAATCATAAAGTCTATCCGATACTTTAGGTATAAGTAGTATAATGTAACCTTGAATCTGGTGAAAAACCATCAATTTTCAATTTACGTATTTACATACAGAGTAGATCATAATATATATTTTTTATTTATATCTTATATAATATGATATATATTATAAATAATTTTATAATTTCCTTTTAAACTATTTCAACTATTAAGTATGTATAAATGTTTCTGAATGAAAAATATAGAATTAAAATTAAAATTCTATTTTTGGTTGCTACATTATTTCTTCCACTTAGAATGAAATTTCTATTTGTTGTTGGAGATACATCGGGTGTATTATTAAATATAATAATTTTATTAATATTGCAGTAAAACCATCGGAGCCACAAAAGCATCTAAGAAAACAAAGCACTACAGCTCATTTATGAATACAAATTTCAAAATGAAACAGGAACAAGGTATTCGGACGAAAAAAGATGAAGACTACAGCTACTATCACCTTTGCATGAATATCTGCAGACGGTTGGATGATGTTACGCAAGAAGTTAAGGTCGACTCCGTTAAGAGACTTCACGATATCAGTCTTATGTTAGATTTAAGTTTATTATCCAATAAGGATAATCCGAAATGAATAGTTATATCTTTTACTGATTTTTATTTCTTGTATTAATTATATTGATGATTTTGTAATTTCTTAATAAGAAATTCTTATATTAAATGTATTTATAATTTATTATATTTATATAATATTCATGTATTTTTATCAAACATGCAATAATTCATTATAACATGTTTCTTTTTACATATTTATTATATATTATAGATAATTGAGTGGGTAGGATATCTACTTTATTTTTCTTATATCGTAATTATAAAGTTGTACGCATTGATTTTGTATTCAAAATTAGTTTATCAAAAGTGTATATCATTAATTAAATTATTATTTAAGTATGCAGAGTATTATATAATCTCACCAATCTAAACAATGTACTGCTCTTTCGATTCATATATAAATATCTAAAGTAGTGTAACTATCCACTCGTTTATCTGTGATATTATCACAATCTATTATTATTATACATTTACAATAACTAGCAGCGAATTTGCAAATAAATTATATTATTTTAAATTGAAATTTTTAAAGAATAATTTAATTAAGCTTCTTTTATGTTATGTCCAATAATTGATATTTGCTTAAATTCACTTAAATAATGATAACTGACATGTAAATATAAATAATATTTATTAAACTGCTTATGATATTTATTATTATTAATAAACTTTGTCACCACTTTGATAGAAAGCCAAATATGAATACATTTTAAAATGAAGATGAACAAATGCATATTTTATGGGAAATATTTATTTTCTTCAATAAATAACAGACTTACAGAGAGAATGGTGATGTAATGTTAATTTGAGTCGCTATTACACATTCGTAGTGGATGCCAAATGCAGGAGATGCAGAGACCTTCACACACGTCCAGAGTTTAGGCTTACACCACTCGTTCATTCTCACGCGGACATAAATAATCGGGGTGATAACAGTCTAATTGTATTAATAATCACATAGCATTTGCTTAATACGGATAGTAGAGGTGAAGTGTGGGGAGATGCGTCATTTTAATAAGGAGCATCTGAAGTAGAAGGTTGAGATAAATGCGTATTATCGGTTTGGTAACTGTTCAACCAATCGGATAACATGCTTTTCACGACTCGACTCTGAAACAAATTATTGTGCTTAGAATATTAATTACGTTGATATAATAAATATTATCAATAATATTAGTCAAATGAAATTCGAGGGTCGGAGAAACCTTTACTTTACTTTTGTTATTAAAATTGACTTAATTTTCATTACAAATTGTATAAAAGTATCTATAAATACCTACAATTTGCAATATAATCATAAACCTGTAAATTAATTTTCATAATATAGCTTTATATATATATCATAATTAGTTTACTAATATAATAGTCTATTACCTAAAATATTGTCTCCTAATATTTATCTTAAAACCTACTCTATTAGAAATAGATAATTAGAACTCAAATTAAAATGTATATTACTACATGTGAAGGCAGCACATTATCAACGAATATTTAGTTAAAATGCAGGCATTATTTCTACAAATCACATGAATAATATCAAAATAAATCTCGAGGATATTTTCGGATCTGAAATTATCAATGCTGATAATTTAAGTATTTCTGGTGTTAAAAAACATTTTTAATTAATGTTTATATAATAATTCCTATTCTATAATAATCATATTCTAAAAAGCTATATATATATATTATGTAAAGTGAACATGCAATTTCATTTTTATTTAATATGATCTTAATCTAAATAAGTTAATAAGTTAAACACTAGCTTAATACGCTATTTATATAATATAATTTTGTAACAAAACTTTTCAAGAAAATATAGTTACATAGTTAACAGTTTTTTATTTAAGTTGAGTGGGATTCTTTCTTATAAATTTATATGAAAATAATACAATATTATTTTAATATTTTATAATAAATACTCTATTGAAATCTGTTTACAATTACTTAACAAATTATTTTCACATCTGTTTGTATAAATTAAAATTTATAAACATTAAAAAACAATATCACAGAGTGGTTATGTCGTACACTTATGAATAAAACATTAGTCAACAAAATGTAAGGCTCATAGTGTATGGAAAAACGAATTTAATGAGAATAAATAATAGTTTATTGTATAGGCATATTATTTATTTTCTCAGTGTGTAACTTTGAATTGTGATAGGAACTGACTACTAAAAGTTTAAAACAACATATTTTATAAAATACAACACCTCACTATGCTGTAGAGTATATTTAGGGTACAAATTTGTATTTTTTTATAATGAACTACTAATTTCAAAGAATTTAAAATATAACAAAGGTAATAAGTAACTCGATATCATTTATATAATAGGTCTAGCCACTGTAAATGAGTTATAGCTACTGAAATGAAAGCATTTTTATTTGCACATCAATCTTTTTTTCTTTTATAATTCATACTTTTGATATCTCAGAATAATTTTGTAGATGATAGTGTATTTAGA
This sequence comes from Osedax frankpressi, assembly GCA_964035775.1. Lineage (NCBI taxonomy): Eukaryota > Metazoa > Annelida > Polychaeta > Sabellida > Siboglinidae > Osedax > Osedax frankpressi. Next base: position 31,417,302 of record OZ038312.1, read on the forward strand.
ATCACTCGATGAATCTTTATGACATTTTCAGAATAGATACATAATATATAGCTAATAAGAAATTTGTATATTTTGTAAATTAAATATATAGTATAGATACAATTGAATTATAAAAAGCACGTAAAATAAAGTCTTTTTATTATTTTTCAGTATTTTTTTTAACATTACATTATATTTATATCACAATCATATAAAGGACTCATATATATGAATATAATATAAATAGTCTAAACAAAATTATTTGAAATCATTAAATAAGATATGTTTTGTATAATAGACACCTTTTCTATATCATTTACATGTAAACGTAGCAAATGTTTCAATACCCATTAATAATTATAGAGAATTTTAAAAACATATATAAGTAATAATATTATAAACACATTATAGAAGTATTATTATTATTACTATATTAACAATTTTTTAATAATGAATTCATTGTAAATTCACAATATTAATATTTCTCTATTATATAGATATGTCATTAATAACCACAAATGTATCAGATATTATCAAAATGAAAAGGATAATGCAACTATACATTATAAATATATTCAAAACACATAATTTAAGTGTTATTAATATTATATTAATATTTTTTAAATAATGAATCGGTAGCTAATGTTATTCTATTACATAAGTAAGTCATTAATAATCACATATAGTTCTAATATTAATCAGAAGAAAAAAATTATACATCTTAATAAATATTAAGAAAATAATAAATTAAATTATATGATATTAAATAAAATTTAAATATATATTTTTTAAATATGAATAAAATATACTATTTATATAACAAAAAAATATAAATATCCTAAAATGATTGTTACCCCCAGGAGACCATCCAAGTAATTTAAGTTTTTAATTATGTAATAAAGATAAGAGATAGATAAATAAATTGTTTATATTATAATTAAAATAATTATATAAGATTGTATAATAGTTCAAATAAACAATATTGGTTGGAACTACAATTTGCGATTCAACAAAACCTGTGAAAACTGCGTATGACACTGTTTAGCAGCCAATACCCCGTCCAGTGTAATATTGCAGTCCATCCAGGCGTTCAACATTTGTTCGGTGGTCAGATTGCGTTCGGACAATGGTAGGAAGTGAATTGGTAGGTAATCACCCTTGCTGTCAATCAACGGCAGGTAAGCTGGATCCGCCGAAGTTCTGGCGATTCTCCTGTGGGCGTACATGAACACTGGCGTAAGAGTTATGTATGCGTATGTGGGCGAGGGCTAACTTAACATAATAACGTTGCAAACTACGGTACGCATTCATCGCATGCACTGCCTCATATCTGGTATCCACGACAATGCCCATCGTAACTAAGCTCATTCACAATCCGCAAGACGTTTCCAACATCCGACAACATTTCATATCGATGATATAAAGAGTTTACCAATATTTGGTTTCGTACAAATTTTGCAAAAATGAAAAATATAAATATAATGTTTACGTAATCGCCGAGAAGTGCCTGGATTAAAATCGCAATTGCTCCGCCGCCGTAAACACCCGCCAGGCGGAAGTGGCGACTAACGACTGACTAGACATGCACACCAGGGCAGAGAAGTGACCGCGCGTGTAGCCCAGCGCCAACGGGCTGGTCCAGCAGAAGGTTGTTTCGCAGAGTAGAGGAAGGTAGACGCCTTGGAAGCGTGCCAGACCAATGTTATCGCCGCGGTAGGATTTGACGTACTTGATGCCGTAGACGATGATGGGTCGACGTAAGATATGACTCATCGCAAATATGTGAATCTGCTCGAGTGAAGAGCCTAAGATGGACAACTTCAATTGATTTACTGTGTTCGTATATTAACTAATAAGCAATTATGGTAAATTATAATATAATGAAAATGGATATACAAATTATTGAAGTAAATAGCTGTAAATTAATAATAAATGATGATGTCTAACATAAAATGTATATCAAATAAAAAGCTACCTGGTTCTCGAGCCATTTTTAACAGATTTTTCCACTCCTTCTTTAATTGTCCATCAGTAATACAATAATCTAGTAGACGGGCTTGCAGTTGTTCGTGGGAAGCCCATCTTTCATAGAATCTATAAATAAAGTCAGTAAATTATTCATGCAATTAATTTGATCAGATGAATAGTAAAAAAAGTAAACTCAATAATTAATAATTAATCTTAATATCAATAATAATATATACATGATATTATTAATAATTTACATTGATAATTATTCATAATATTTTATAAGTTTCAGGGTGAGGGTGAGGGTGAGGGTGAGGGTGAGAGTGAGGGTGAGAGTGTGGGTTATAGTGAGGATGAGGATGAGGGTGAGGATGAGGGTGAAGGTGAGGGTGAGGGTGAGGATGAGGGTGAGGGTGAGGGTGAGGGTGAGGGTGTGGGTGATAGTGAGGATGTGGGTGTGGGTGAAATGAGGGTGAGGGTGAGGATAAGGATGAGGATAAGGGTGAGGTTGAGGGTGAGGGAGAGGGTGAGGGTGAGGGTGAGAGTGAGGGTGAGGATGAGGATGAGGGTGAGGATGAGGATAAGGGTGAGGATGAGGGTGAGGGTGAGGGTGAGAGTGAGGATGAGGGTGAGAGTGAGGGTGAGGGTGAAGGTGAGGATGAGAGTGAGGGTGAGGGTGAGAGTGAGGGTGAGGGTGAGGATGAGGATGAGGGTGAGGGTGAGGGTGAGGGTGAGAGTGAGGGTGAGGGTGAGGATGAGGGTGTGGGTGAGGGTGAGAGTGAGGGTGAGGGTGTGGGTGTGGGTGAAATGAGGGTGAGGATGAGGGTGAGGATAAGGATGAGGATAAGGATGAGGATAAGGGTGAGGTTGAGGGTGAGGGAGAGGGTGAGGATGAGGGTGAGGATAAGGATGAGGATAAGGATGAGGATGAGGGTGAGGATAAGGGTGAGGATGAGGGTGAGGGTGAAGGTGAGGGTGAGAGTGAGGATGAGGGTGAGAGTGAGGGTGAGGGTGAGGGTGAGGATGAGAGTGAGAGTGAGGGTGAGGGTGAAGGTGAGGGTGAGGATGAGGTTGAGAGTGAGGGTGAGGGTGAGGGTGAAGGTGAGGATGAGGGTGAGGGTAAGGGTGTGGGTTATAGTGAGGGTGAGGATAAGGGTGTGGGTGAGGGTGAGAGTGAGGGTGAGGGTGAGGGTGTGGGTGTGGGTGAAATGAGGATGAGGGTGAGGATGAGGATAAGGATGAGGATAAGGGTGAGGTTGAGGGTGAGGGTGAGGGTAAGGGTGTGGGTTATAGTGAGGGTGAGGATGAGGATGAGGGTGAGGATGAGGATAAGGGTGAGGATGAGGGTGAGGGTGAAGGTGAGGGTGAGAGTGAGGATGAGGGTGAGAGTGAGGGTGAGGGTGAGGATGAGAGTGAGAGTGAGGGTGAGGGTGAGGGTGAGGATGAGGGTAAGAGTGAGGGCGAGGATGAGGGTGAGGGTGAGGATGAGGGTGAGGATGAGGGTGAGGATGAGGGTGAGGATGAGGGTGAGGATGAGGGTGAGGGTGAGGGTGAGGGTGAGGATGAGGATGAGGGTGAGGATGAGGGTGAGGATGAGGGTGAGGATGAGGGTGAGGATGAGGGTGAGGATGAGGGTGAGGATGAGGGTGAGGATGAGGGTGAGGATGAGGGTGAGGATGAGGGTGAGGATGAGGGTGAGGATGAGGGTGAGGATGAGGGTGTGGGTGAGGGTGAGAGTGAGGGTGAGGATGAGGATGAGGGTGAGGGTGAGGGTGATAGTGAGGGCGAGGATAAGGATGAGGATAAGGGTGAGGTTGAGGGTGAGGGTGAGGGTAAGGGTGTGGGTTATAGTGAGGGTGAGGATGAGGATGAGGGTGAGGATGAGGATAAGGGTGAGGATGAGGGTGAGGGTGAGGTTGAGGGTGAGGGAGAGGGTGAGGGTGAGGGTGAGAGTGAGGGTGAGGATGAGGATGAGGGTGAGGATGAGGATAAGGGTGAGGATGAGGGTGAGGGTGAAGGTGAGGGTGAGAGTGAGGATGAGGGTGAGAGTGAGGGTGAGGGTGAGGGTGAAGGTGAGGATGAGAGTGAGGGTGAGGGTGAGGGTGAGGGTGAGGGTGAGGGTGAGGGTGAGGGTGAAGGTGAGGGTGAGGATGAGGGTGAGAATGAGGGTGAGGATGAAGGTGAGGTTGAGGGTGAGGGTGAGAGTGAGGATGAGGATGAGGGTGAGGATGAGGGTGAGGATGAAGGTGAGGGTGAGGATGAGGGTGAGGATGAGGGTGAGGATGAGGGTGAGGATGAGGATGAGGATGAGGATGAGGGTGAGGATGAGGGTGAGGGTGAGGGTGAGAGTGAGGATGAGGGTGAGAGTGAGGATGAGGGTGTGGGTTATAGTGAGGGTGAGGGCGAGGGTGAGGGTGAGGATGAGGGTGAGTATGAGGGTGAGTGTGAGGGTGAGAGTGAGAGTGAGGATGAGGATGAGGGTGAGGATGAGGATGAGGGTGAGGGTGATAGTGAGGGTGAGGATGAGGATGAGGATGAGGATGAGGATGAGGATGAGGATGAGGGTGAGGGTGAGGGTGAGGATGAGGGTGAGGATGAGGATGAGGGTGAGAGTGAGGATGAGGATGAGGATGAGGATGAGGATGAGGGTGAGGGTGAGGGTGAGGGTGAGAGTGAGGGTGAGGGTGTGGGTGATAGTGAGGGTGATGATGAGGATGAGGGTGTGGGTGTGGGTGAGGGTGATAGTAAGGGTGAGAGTGATGGTGATGGTGAGGTGGGGTGATAGTGAGAGTTGGGTGAGTATGAGTTGGGGTGAGCGTGAGAGTGAGGGTGAGTGTGAGGTGGGGTGAGGGTGAGAGTGAGGGTGATAATGTGGGTGAGAGTGAGGTGTGGGTGTGGGTGAGGGTAAGAGTGAGAGTGAGAGTGAGACTCAATTTTAGTTTTGAAAGTTTGACTAAATATTAACTGATACAAATTTGACTGACTTTATAGTTTCTAACAGGTTATTTGACTCACTTTATAGTAACTAACAGGTTATTTGACTCACTGAGTGTGTCGGCCAGCAGACGGCGTAAGGCGTCATTACTGTCAAACACGCCCCACGTTGTCTGAAGCAGTGAGTCGAGAAGGCAGTTGCCGGTGGAACGGTTCCACAATGCGTAGAGACGACTATTTTGGCGTTCTCGGAGCTCCAGACTCCAGTTGATGATCGAGTCGTCCACCTCAAGTTCTGAGGGAGAGTAGGAGGCAGTGAAACGTGGTTAGTTAATACAAATACGACGTAGGGTAGGATTGTAATGTAGGCGAGTAAGGTAGGTTTGACATGTATATGCAGCATGTAGGCAAAACAAATTTAAAAAAATAATATTTAGACTGATATTAAATTGAATATTATAATATAATAAAAAGTATTATATATAGTATAGTATAAATATAAATATAGTATATATATGTAAATATGTAAATATAGTATATACTTATGTAATGTTGATATAGAAGCTACACTGTAGGTGAATATAGAGGTGTACTAAATTAATAATATTAATAAATGAAATGGACTACATCAAAGTTTCATTATTGGATCAATATGTAAATGAAAGCATTTGCTGCTACAAGGGTGACATTTCAAGTTAATAAAATAAGTAAAGTTAGTAATTTCTTTAATTTCTTTAATTTCAGTTTAAAGCGATGTTTAGAAAACTCATATATAAAAATAAAAAATTTATTTATTATTGAAAAAAGATAAACTCAAATGTATAAAAGAGAAAAAAAAACAATCTAAAATACAAAATAAACAATTATTTATAAAATGTAATTACAATATTTTACAACCCAGCAAAAAAGTTTAATGTAAATATAAATAACTTCAAATAAATAAAATATTTGTTAATATTATTACACCAAAAAAATGAAATTACTTAAGGAGGTGTGCGGGTGGAGAAATTTTAGAATGTTTTTTTTTATTATATTAAATTATAATTTAGTTAATTTTCTATTATATTTAAAAATTTCAGGTTTTAAATATTATTAAAAACATTCAAATAACGTATTTTAAAAAGTCTACCCTCAGAAAATATTACTGATTATTTATGTCAATTTCATTAATTTTTGAATAAATTAGTTAAATTCCACTTTATATTTGGTTAACTTATAGTTTAACTTATAGTTTAACCATTTTTATAATATTAAAACAAAATTAAAGTTTAAAATTCAATGTTTATATTTATATTAAAAGGTCAAGGAGTATATGTACTTTTACTGTTATTGCATTGTTTATAAAGGTAGAAGCTAGTAAGGGATGTAAAAAGATCATTTAATTTTAAATAAACTTTAAATGTGATTTCCTCAATATTTTTAATGTTTAGACTAAAAATCCGATATCTTTTTAGTTTACAGTTAGCTTTCAATAATATTTCCACAGAATATTTATTATAGTTATTATTTATTATAGTTATTGTTTATTATAGTTAATATTTATTATACCTAAAATAATTGTTTTCAGCATTTTTAGAATTGTTTTTAAAATATTTGATTCAGATTTTTTCAGATATTAAAAATAATTGTAACAGATTTATAACATTAAAAATTTGTTGAAAAATATATTTAGATTTTGTTCAAAAATATTTGTGGCCATATTATATTTTTTCAAAATATTGAACACAATATTTGTAGATTTGGGTTTCCTTATTACAATGCAATTAATTTCGTAGAAATCCCAAACATATTCAATGAGATAATAGAACTAGAATAAGAGTAAACACTAGTGAAATTAGTTGACTCACTCATGGATATATATACACACACACAAACACAAACACACACACATACAGACATACATGCACACATACACTTAAACACACACACACACATTAATACACACACATATACACTTAAACACACACACACATTAATACATACACACATACACTTAAACACACACACACACATTAATACACACACACACCCACACACGCACACACACACTCACACTCACACCCACACCCACACACACACTCACACTCTCATGAGAAAGTGAATAAGAAATGAAACCTTTTTGCACATCAGTATCAATGAGGTCATCAAATAAATTCTTCTTTGCTTTTGGTGGGAGGTCATTGATTTCTGTGAATAATTTCAAATAGTTCTATAAAAATAGTTATATTATAATATACTAGATTATAATCTACTATATTATATTACATATTACCATCTTAATAGACAGGAGTATTGGTTACTTATGACTAGTCTGCATAATGCATGGGGCATTCTGTAGCTCAGTGACTATATATATATATATATATATATATATATATATATATATATATATATATATATATATATATATATACATACATACATACATACATACATACATACATACATACATACATACATACATACATACATACATACATACATACATACATACTTACATACATACATACATACATATATACGTACATACGTACATACATATATATATATATATATATATATATACATATATATCTGGTTAATGAATCATAATAGATCATGCATGATTGCCTACCATATATAGAGCTAATAAGACATGCAATCTTTCTCACTATAATAGGATCATTATTTCTCCATACAAATGAAATATAAGATTTATAATGAATATGATTTGCATTATTAATAACTTATATTAATAATTATGTTATCAATTAATATTAAAATATAAATAAATTACTCTTCAGATAATGGACAAATACATTAATTTTATCGACCTACATATTATATTAAAAATCAACAAAGCTAGGCATAGAACAATTGCTGCATTACATTTTCACTATAGACAATCACCGTAATATTCATATACACCATAATGACTATAATAATTACAGATTTGATATCAGAAATATCACAAATTAGTCAATGGACTGCAAATATATCCATCAGAAATCTATAAATCTATTGCATGTTGCTATCTGGATTACATTCATTAACATGGTCGCAGTGGAGGCCATATTTGGGAATCAGGTTGGTGACATAGAGAGACTTACCTAGGGATGCTGTCATTGGATAGTCAACATATAGAATGTAGAATATATCACATGTACTTATTTAGATTACACAAATAAATCATTTCTCTAGCTTAAGATTTTATCTCGAGATGCAATTCACTATTAAAATGACAGATTCAGTTTTCCTATACAGATTTCACGTTAGAAGTGAATGGCTCTTCTAAAGTTGTTTGTTTTTAAAATGAGATATTAAAATGACATTAAATACAAATAAGTAATTATTAAATACAATTAAGGCATTATTAAATACAAATAATATATTTTATAATATACAGTGTTTAATATACAGTTTATAATATACAGTGTTTAATATACAGTGTATAATATACAGTGTTTAATATACAGTGTATATTATACAGTGTTTAATATACAGTGTTTAATATACAGTGTATAATATACATTGTTTAATATACAGTGTTTAATATACAGTGTATAATATACAGTATGTAATATACAGTGTATAATATACAGTGTATAATATACAGTGTTTAATATACAGTGTGTAATATACAGTGTATAATATACAGTGTATAATATACAGTGTTTAATATACAGTGTATAATATACAGTGTATAATATACACTGTATAATATACAGTGTTTAATATACAGTGTATATTATACAGTGTTTAATATACAGTGTTTAATATACAGTGTATATTATACAGTGTTTAATATACAGTGTATAATATACAGTGTTTAATATACAGTGTATAATATACAGTGTTTAATATACAGTGTTTAATATACAGTGTATAATATACAGTGTTTAATATACAGTGTATATTATACAGTATATAATATACAGTGTATATTATACAGTGTTTAATATACAGTGTATATTATACAGTGTATAATATACAGTGTATAATATACAGTGTATAATATACAGTGTATAATATACAGTGTATAATATACAGTGTATAATATACAGTATATAATATACAGTGTATAATATACAGTGTATAATATACAGTGTATAATATACAGTGTATAATATATAGTGTATAATATACAGTGTATAATATACAGTGTATAATATACAGTGTTTAATATACAGTGTATAATATATAGTGTATAATATACAGTGTATATTATACATGTTATTTGTATACCTATGGTAGTTTGTATAAATAGTTTTTTTGCATATCAAATGTTCTTCAAATGAAATTGTGGATAGAAAATTTAATTAATTAGGATGAAATGTGGTAAAAATTATAAGTAGAAATTTATTTTCTCCTTTATTATACTCTTTATATCTATTATATTTTCATGAGTGATACCTATTTATCCGTGATATAATTATTATAAAATATTATGTAATATTTAAAAATTCATTCTTTTAGTATCGCTAAGCTAACAATGTAAGAAATAGAAATTCAAAATATATATTAAATTTGAAATACTATCAAAAAATTGTAAATTATTCCAATTGCAAAAATGTATATAAAAAATCGTAAATATTCATCTCTATTGATATTTTTATTATTTTAATATTCTTACAAAAATAAAATATGATCTAAAATGGTTGAAAAATCTTGCATATTTTGTGAATGTGAAGTAGATTTTATTAAAAACATAATATTTTACTGAATATCTTACAACAATAAAAATAAATATTATTTTAATCAAATAATTAATAATGAATCAAAAAATAAATTAAGAATCTGATGGATTCAAAAGTAAATATGAAAGAAATAATATATTAGTTCTTTAGTCATAATATTACTGTCTGCCGATAATCTTATATTTTATAGTTAGATTTTAATACATATGTTATAATATTATCATGTTATGAATATTATTATTTGCAAAATACTAATGAATAAATAATATGTGTAATATAGAAATAACAATAAAATAACAGTCTAGAGAATACTCTGATATAATACTCTGATGTATGTTAATAATTCTCTAAATAGCAATTGTATACTTTATGCATTACAGAATAATGAGATAATATTCTGAGGTGATTATTTAATAAGTGGAAAGTGTATTTGAACAGTTTTATATGATTTAAATGTATGAATAATGTTAAAAAAGGATATCCACAGTTATTATTACATACACATATTATATATATTATTACTATGTACACATTGTTATTACTTTACACTGTACACTTTACAGTGTAAAGTGTACCATGTACAGTGTAAAGCATACCGTGTACCGTGTACAGTGTACAGTGTAAAGTGTACAGTGTAAAGTGTAAAGTGTAAAGTGTAAAGTGTAAAGTGTACAGTTTACAGTGTAAAGTGTAAAGTGTACCGTGTACAGTGTAAAGCGTACAGTGTACAGTGTAAAGTGTAAAGTGTACCGTGTAAAGTGTACCGTGTACAGTGTACAGTTTACAGTGTAAAGTGTACCGTGTACAGTGTAAAGCATACCGTGTACCGTGTACAGTGTACAGTGTACAGATTACAGTGTAAAGTGTACCGTGTACAGTGTAAAGCGTACCGTGTACCATGTACAGTTTACAGTGTAAAGTGTACACTGTACACTGTACATTGTACAGTGTACACTTTACAGTGTATACTGAATAATGAGATAGACCACTTAGTTCTTTTTTCAACACAAAATGTGGATTTATAATTGATGTATTAATTAAATATAAATATATAAATTTGTTTTGGAATATCGATGAACCATTTAAACTTTAAGATAAGACAATACATTTAACATGAAGCAATGATATAAAAATAATGATGCTTTTGTAGAAATTCGGATATAATGTATAATTTGTTGTTAAATTTTAATTTTTTAATCAATTTTATAAGAATTCGTTAGATTATTATTGACATCAATAACAAATATTCATTTTCAAAGAAATAGTGCTATAATATAAAATCATGTTTTTGAAATTTTATATTATGTTTGTATTATTATATACATGATTATTTACAAATAATTATAAATATTGATTAATGAACATTTACCTTTTCATTTGTTTATACATATACAGTTTACTATTAGTGAAATCTATATTGTTATAATTTGTATATATTTAATAATTAGTTACAATAAATTCTAGGAATTATTAATTCAAATTAATTACATAGTTTTACATATATCGCTGAAAACATATAAAGCCTAAAGCTAATTTATCCATTAATTTGTATATTGTATTAAAAACATTATTTAAATAAACAATATTGGTGCCCTATAATTCTATATTATTAATATAGATTAATTTAAATAATAATTTATTATAAGATTAATATAAATAAATAATATAATATAATAAACCCATTATTATTATTATTGTTATTAATTGATTGATATATAACAACATAGCATATAAAATATATGCAATAATAGTAATACTGATTATAATTTAAAAAGAAATGGTTTGAATAAATTTAACTTTAATAAAAACTATGGAAGTAAATATTTTAAATATTCACTAAATATTAATTGATACAGTAAATATACTCTATAATATGATATAATATGATAGTATTGTGGTAATCAAAACAAAATGATGTTGTATTATAGATTTTGAAAAATGCTGCCAGATTGTCAGGTTCTATCATATGGTCAAGATTAGAAGTTACACACTGAGAAAATATACAATAAAGTTTATATAATAGTTTATAATATAAAATATTCTCTTTCATCATTAAATTTGTTTCATTGGATAAACTATATCAGATAGACTATAAGGCTGAAATATTTTATTATAAATATTGTTTTAATCCTGTGTAAAAATATTAGATATAACCACCATAAGATATTTTTTAGTGTTCCTTTATCTAAAATATATATTTTAATTAGTATAAACGAACACACAGATAATAACGTAATCTGAAAAAGACCTCAAAAACAAGAATGTATTTCCTCAAAGATCATTGTTAGCATTATTGTTAGTATGATATACTTTAATAATATAAATTGTGCAATAACCATTCAAACATTATAATATAATATTTATTCATAAATTTAAAATAAAAGTTTTATTTATTATAATATACTTATGTAATTATAACTTAAATATCATTACTATGATATTATTAGTGATATTAATTTTTGTACTAGAATATTATATATATATTATTTCTTATATAAAAAATTATAGTTTAATCAATCGAAATAACATATCATAAATGAATTGTAGATTATTTTGTATTATCAAAAGATAATATATTATAATAAATGAACAATGCATTATAAGATTGTAATATTTTGTGTGTATTTAAGTAAATGATACGCAATCCTGCCCATGAAAAATGATAACAAATATATGACAAATCTTGGGACTAGGACAGAAATATGAAAGAAATATGAAAGAAATATTATAAAATGAATGCACTTCCATGGAAGTTTATTTGTCAAATTTCGAATTGAAATATTTCAATAATCTATTTAGATTTGTAATAGAAAAGTAAAAATTGATCTCATATAAACTTATTTTATTTTTAAAAAATGTGGCAAGCAAATATACATATTATATAATAAATATGTTATTTAATTAAATATTCATATTAAATATATTCAGGATTCAAATTCATCTTGTCCAGAGGATATCCGATACCTATAAACAATATCAATAATATGAGTTAGTAATTTCTTTGTTATTATATTTATTACATAAAATCAAGCAGTTGGCTGCTGAATGGAAAATTGATCTGTTTGTGAAACCGTAACCTGATGCCAAAGTGATTCTTTGTCTTGATTGAAAGTGTTTAGAAACTTTTTTACAGAATGCAGATCTCACGTGCATTTCACTGAAAGTTGTAAAACTCATCGATGAATCATCCTATCAGTATATATAGGTCAATATAAATTTACATATACATAAAGCTGATATACTATGCCATTAATTTGTATATTTTCATATATCTGTACTCATCATTCTTCAGATAATGAATCAATACACCAGCACCTTAGAAATGTTTATAAATCAACAATAGAAATATATATTAAAAGAATATATAAATAGTTGTATTTAGTATTTTAATTTAACAAATGACCATATAAAATAAAGTATTGTAAATTTAATTTCATATTTACATTACATAATATATATATAATATTTGTATTATGTTTATGGAATATAATAGTATTTTTTATGGAATTTACAAATGTTGATCAAATAAATTTATTTAAAATAAATTTTTTTATCTTAATATACTTTTTTTACTCTTAACCTCAGTCTTCCAATGTTTACTTTAGTTTTTTTTTAACTATTGCAATATTTTTTTTACCAGATTTTGAATAATTGACTATATTTTATAATATACTTAATAAGTAAATTCATTCAAAATGCAACAAATATTATAAAAAAAAGTAAATTTAAAATGACAGAAATAATATTAATTTTTCATTATAATTTTTACACTTTACATTATAAACATTTGTTTGCCTATGCTGCCCCAACATTACATAGAAATATTTTGTAACTTTATGGAAATATTTGATATGCAATGAAGTAAATATTCTGAATAAATCAGACAATTCCGTAAACTCTGATGCAGCTTATCTATACTGTACAATTGACATCGTACGATACTCCGATATAACATATTAAAAGAGGATACCAATTCAAACGATTTACAATCCATAGAAAGTTTCAAGTTAGGGGTCGCAAACCTCGCGGCAGGAAGAAGGTCGGGCACTCGGTGACAAAGTAGTTCGGAAAGCCGGTCTTCTTACGTTTCACGGCGTTGGCGGCCGAAGCGAGCAGTTGTTCCGCGTTGCGCTGCGAGCAGTGCGAGGGAACACGTTTAGGTCGATCTGGCCGTCGGCGAAGGCACTCCAACGTGTTGGTACGGTGGCGCCGAGACGCCAACTGCGGCAGCGTGCAGTGAGCGGCGTCGGGCGCCAGCAGGTGGCGCGATTCGTCGACGCCGATTCGACGAGTCAAATCGCCGCCGGCGTTCACGTAGTCGACGCTGG
>OZ038312.1:31436186-31490154 GCA_964035775.1 Osedax frankpressi
CTCAGTAGAGTTATTGAGTGGGGTACACTACTCAGTAGAGTTATTGAGTGGGGTACACTACTCAGTAGAGTTATTGAGTGGGGTACACTACTCAGTAGAGTTATTGAGTGGGGTACACTACTCAGTAGAGTTATTGAGTGGGGTACACTACTGAGTAGAGTTATTGAGTGGGGTACACTACTCAGTAGAGTTATTGAGTAGGATACACTACTCAGTAGAGTTATTGAGTGGGGTACACTACTCAGTAGAGTTATTGAGTAGGATACACTACTCAGTAGAGTTATTGGGTGGGGTGCACTACTCAGTAGAGTTATTGAGTGGGTTACACTACTCAGTAGAGTTATTGAGTAGGATACACTACTCAGTAGAGTTATTGAGTGGGGTACACTACTCAGTAGAGTTATTGAGTGGGGTACACTACTCAGTAGAGTTATTGAGTAGGATACACTACTCAGTAGAGTTATTGAGTGGGGTACACTACTCAGTAGAGTTATTGAGTGGGGTGCACTACTCAGTAGAGTTATTGAGTGGGGTGCACTACTCAATAGAGTTATTGAGTGGGGTACACTACTCAGTAGAGTTATTGAGTAGGATACACTACTCAGTAGAGTTATTGAGTGGGGTACACTACTCAGTAGAGTTATTGAGTGGGGTACACTACTCAGTAGAGTTATTGAGTAGGATACACTACTCAGTAGAGTTATTGATTGGGGTACACTACTCAGTAGAGTTATTGAGTGGGGTGCACTACTCAGTAGAGTTATTGAGTGGGGTACACTACTCAGTAGAGTTATTGAGTGGGGTGCACTACTCAGTAGAGTTATTGAGTAGGGTACACTACTCGTCTAGATTTGAGTAGGTTTCAAAAAACTGTATTCTATGAAGCACCGTACACAAAAAATGCATCTTTTTTTCGATTCCGGTGTAAAAAAATAAGCAATTCTTTGTTTGCTTTGTTTTGTTTGAGTAGTTTTTACTGTTGGCATAGAAAATATACAATTTACAAACGTTATACGCTGGAGTAATGAACTTTGACCCCCCCCCCCCATGTCATATGTTTATTTTTAAATTAATAGAATTAATATATCATAATATATAATATAATTTAGCTTTAATAAATAATCAAGAATTTATTTCTATAAAAATAGATTCGATTTATATACTTAATCTTAATGTTATTAATGTTATATTGAGATAAACACAAATTTTATATACTTCTAGAATAATATCCTACTTATAACAAGCGATAACTAAATTCAGTGCTATAGATAAAAACAAAGTTATAAAAACAGCATTTTTCCAATAGTAAATAATGTTATATTGTGATTAAATATTTAAAATAATTATTTTAACTTGTAGAAAAAAGTTCACGTTTTAAACAAACAATGATCATAACCGAGTTTTTCTTTATTTCTATGCTGTCTAATTTTTTAATATGAAAATATATATTATTTCATTTTTCTAGTAATCAATTTTATTTATTATTTTAATTATGGAAATAATTAGAAAAAAAGTTCTGTAAAATCGCCCCCATAAATATGTTTGGTCGACAATTAGTGGAAAGTGTGGTGTGTGTCCAATACAGGTAGTAGGGGAGTTGTATAGTAGAGTAGCGGTAGATTATTAAGAAATAGTAAACCTTAAGTCTATTAATATCCATTATTACTAGATATAGTAATATATTACTACTCAGCAAATACAATGATGTAATATGTTTATAAAACTATTTGATGTAATACAATAAAGAAATTACCTGGTTTATTTTACTGGGTATGCTAATTAGTTAATATATAATATTATATGCTAATAAGATTATATAATAGTATAGCAGGATAATAGAGTGATGTAATAAATTATAAAATACTTTCATGTGTTAAAAAAGTATTGGTAAACAAAACAGATATTATGTAAGGCAAGAAAAGAAATGACTGATTATTTGCAAGGTATACATGAATATCTACATGAATAAACATAACTTTTATTTTTAATACATACAATAAATAATTTGTGCAGAATGTAATCGAAGAGAATAAATAAATCGATGTAATATAAGGACATTGATAATCACAGGAAAAATACAGACAAATATGTATAAACAATATATAAGATCCATCTACATAAGAGAAGATTAATACTGGGTATAAATCTCAATTTCTCGTTATAAAACTAATCCAAACTAATCCAAACTACCGCCAAACATCACAATTGTATCCCATATCTTCCTTCATACTCAAAAAGTGTAATATGGGGATCCGGAGTAAAAAAATTATTTATTAGACCTATGAATTTTTAAACAAATTTATTTTTAATATATTATATAATTTTATATCTACAATGTACATTTATTTATAGATAAGTTTATATATATATTTTAATATATATAATAATATGTGTATATATATAATTATATAGTGTAATAATAATTATAATATAAATTGTTATGCCAAATTTCTATCTGGATAATCATTAAATATAACAAGTTTAACAATTGAATTAAGATCTTAAAAATTTGTTTCAACACTTTTTTAAAACAGCAAAACAAGTTTTTACAGCGAGTAAAATTATGATTATGACATAACTATACTATAGAATAAATATAATGATCTCAAATAATGTTAATTATTTATTAAAAATTTCTGCTTTTTTTTACAAATTGTGTATAAATAATAAAAATATATAATTATAAAATTGTATTAAAGTTTCATAGAATTTGATATGCAGTTTACACAGAAATGTATTTACTACAATAATTTAATGTTTAAAATATAAATAAAATCTATATCTTTTCAGTCTAAAATATAATTTTTCAAATTATTACAAAATATCAAAATATAATTACCTGGATGTTTTGTTGGGTATAGTCCACTATATATACAAATTAATGGTATATATGTATACATATGATCATAATATTTTTAAATACTTATTACAATAACAATTATAAAAATCATACCATGTTTCAAAATCAACATTTTTTTCCAATGACTTTTTGTCAAGAGTGTTCAAATATTTAAAAATATATATCATAATTAATTTATTAAATTATGAAATAAAATAATCAAAATTAGATAGTACATCGAAACAGACTGCTAGCGTCGACATTTACAGCAGTATTTTAGGCATGTTGTCAATTACAAAAATAATAAAAATATTAATTATAAGTATAATTATAGTACATAATAAATTATATATTCCCAATATTATATGATATATTTTTCATTATAATATATTCCAGTATCATAAATTTGTATATGTCAATATGTAATTTGAATACATTGTCACTTGATTTTGAAAAGTATATTTATCTTATTTTATACTATTTAGAATCACGTTTATTCTGATAAACTGAATATAATATATTTTATATCTTATTAGAAATATGATATGTAATACTTTTTCTTCACCGGTATACATTTTTATTATTGTTTTTAAAATATTTAAAGTTGATAATTTTTTTTACAATATACGGTAATTTATCATTATAATCTATTATAATACGTAAGGATATATATTTGAATTTTATAAAGTTATATACTTATACCTATACATATATTTCTATATTATTACCATTATTATACACCATACTTTATGTTATAACTATATTATAATTATAATAACTAATAACTAATATAAATATCATATAACCCAAGAAACTAGATGATGTAACTATTATACAATATTATATAATTATTTCAAATACAAAATAAATAAAATATATTTCTCCTGCAAATAAAATATATTTTCAGTTTTATTATAGAACAGGAAAATTAAAATTACCTGGAGGATTCATGGGAATACATTACTTTAATTAAATTCTAGTCTAATATTTATATATATTTATATCATGGATATAAATATATATTCTAGGAGAAATCCTTCTAAATAAGTTACGTAATTCTATATTTTGCTTTGCATATTTTCCCAGGAAACCAGATGATGAAAATAAATATATTTTTTAATGCAAATCAAATATATTTTTACTTTAATTTATTATACTTTACTTTATTATATAATAAAACAAAAAACTAAAATATCCTGGATGGGTTGCTTTGCAAAGGATGTTATAAAATTCTTATATAACTTATAATATTTTTCATATATAATATATATTTTTTCTTTGATTATAAGACATATTATGTCTGTTAATAAATTAGTTCCAGGCACATACTTCGTACTTAGAAAATGTCATAGAATAATAATAATTAATAATTAATAGAATTTGAATTCATATCTAACTTCTTCTATGCAACATCAAATATATATTATATAAATTTACCTGGAATTTGCAATACCTGAATGAAATAGGATACTGAATAAGATATATATTTAAAATATAATGAATTTATATTTAAATAACAAATACAAGTACACAATATTTATAATTACGGTACACTAGTTAAATGCAAAACTATGAATATGCATATTAACTTACCGTATGGACATAACAACTCAAAATTAGTATAACAGTATATGTAATAATAAAATATGTTGTTTATTTATATAACAACCTTGCAAGTATATTGAACTCGGATGACCCAAGTTTAATAGAATCTCATTGGACGTATGTGTTTATATTTCAAATTATATGAAATAATAGTATTTATTTCTTCCATTCAACTAATATTATTTGTAATTATGAATATAATCCATTCGTAAATTTACTAACCTTTTAAATAACTTTGTGCTGGTCAATAGATATGTCGATATTATTGGTATTCTTACAATTAATAATATAAATATTCATAATGATTATATTTATATTTTGAAATAGTTTTAAAAAAAAACTATAATAGTTAAATTATAAAATGTATACCTATGTTTTATGTTGGCTACATATATGCTTATAAATCATACGTGTATGGTGCATTATAGTTCTGCTACTAGATGTGATGTGTATAATATATTTATTCAAAGTATTTCAAGAATAACCAACTATAAATTTATATATCATAGTATACTAGTTTCAATTATGCTATACTGATTGACAATCAAATAATTTAGCTAATGTCCAAAATCAGTATAAATTTTTACAATTAGTATATTATAAAATAAGTTATATGAGGTAACAGTTATTGGCTATTATTGTAGAATATGCCAACGTATTTGTAACACATATTAAGTTTAAAGTAGTCATATTTTATTATATCTTATAAAATATCTAATTAAAATGTATTACTATCAATTATAAATAACGGTGAGGAAACTGTCGCTGATGCCGATTCAACGATTATTATCCGATGAGCGTGGTCATTTTTTTTAATTCGGTCACCACTGCTAATTTATCCTATGTAAATATTTTGTAATCATCAATTATTATTTACAGGTTTAGCAGCATTAAAAGTGTGAAAATAAAGTGAAAAAAGTAGGTTTTTTGCGGTACAAATTTAATTTCTGATTATCGAATTAATAAACTGCAGAAAGATTGTTGCAATGTTAAGTTAGTATATGTCATGGTTAGTATTATCATTTGTGTTTTCAATGTATAATTTTTTTTGAAAATTCATAGTAAAGTTTATAGTAAAGTTTTCAAAAAATTGTAATCATTTTAAATATCTGCTATCAATGCCCTCTAGATATGTGCAATTTCCAATATATTTATATTTAGTAATTTGTCTTTAACTGATTATATTCACACCGTTTTTGTTTAAAGTTTGTTTAAAGTTTGTTAAAATCTCTCTTTAGTGATAGAACATTAATAATGAAATATTATATCAATCACCACTTATTTTCCTAAAACCTTTATTTTTGCTTATATACTCGTAAAGCTTCAATCAAACAATTTCATAACCATATTATTACAAATAGTATTATTTTCATTTCGAAATAGTACCATACTTGATTTATTCTTATGGCAATGCTAACTCTTATTAATATTTATATCACTGATAACTGAAACCGATGTTCTCATTTAAATTGATATTTAATTTTCTTAATCGACCTTGCTCACCACTAAACCCAAACCTCTTCACCGCACTCAGGAGAATTTGGTTATCTGGTATTAGCGGCATTGCTGTGGGGAACCACGAATCCCTTACTGAAGCGAGGCTGTCGTGGCATCGAGAACATACGTTGCGATGGCAACGCCGTAATGACATGGCTAGCTGAACTCTATTTCATGGCGACAACCCTCCATGTTTGTCCACCGATAAAAATTGATTTGCCTATACTGTTAGAGAAAAATTGTTTAAAAAAACTTGAATCAATTCATCAATTAGCCAATCTCATTTCATGTAGTAAGTAATCTCATTTCATGTAGTATATAATCTCATTTCATGTAGTATATAATTCCATTTAATGTAGTATGTAATTCCATTTAATGTAGTATGTAATTCCATTTCATGCAGTATGTAATTCCATTTCTGCTGAATCAAAGTGGATCGGTTTTATTTTTCTTCACTCTTTCACAATTAGGTCAGTTATTATTATGTTTTAGTGATTGCATTAGCAATTAATAGTAATTAATGATTACAATTAATTATAGAATTAATTATCATAAAATAAACAATTTTATATATTTAGTTGTGTTAAAAAATTTACTTTTACTTTTTAATTAAATTAAAACAATAATCTTAAATATTTTAGATAATATTTATAATATTTATTATTTTATATTATATAATTAATTAATAAATATTGATAATGGTGATTGAAAATTCGTTTATATTAGATATTGCATAGTTTATTTATTATAATTTATTGATATAAAGTACTATATTATAGTATGAATATGTATCATTATAATTATATCTGAAAAGTGAAAATGTTAAAAAAATATAAATTAAATATAAAATTTCTCTTATATTAATTAACTTACTTATTATTGACCATTGATGACTATATTTCATGTGGTTCTTTGACAGATTTATCATTAGTGGTACCCATCACTAACTCTTTAACTTTCATCTTCACCGGTATTGCTGGTAAATTGTTAGGTGAGCAGTTTGGAAATAAAGGTTATTAAGTCTTATGAACACAACAATTTTTATATAATTTGGGACAATCCGGAAATTAAATATTTATGTTTACTAAAATGTATTATCCTTAGTTTAAGTTCTGATATTATTTATAAATAAATTAAATTTATTCGAAAAATATGTTTGCAAATTATTAAATAATCTTAACTTTATTATAATTGTAATCATATTATTAATAATAATCTAAACATAAGATGAAATATATTTTGAATACTATATATTAATTATAATATAAATTAATTCTATTAACAGAAACATATGGAGGGATTGCACTGGTGCTTATAGGAATAGCAATGTGTGTATTGTCTAAATCTAAATGAATCATTATTCATTTGATTGATGCATAAATATATCCACAAAACTATAAATGAATCTTTGTTATCAATTTCTAATAAATATTTTTAATATTAACAATTATAATGAATTATTATTGTCATCCTATTATCATTTTTTTCCAGCTGTTTTTCATGGGCTAACTTTTGTATTCAGTCATTGTTATAATTATATGCATACAAAGTGCATAATCTGTATAATTAATAAATTATTATTAGTGAGATTTCTAAAAATGCTATTGATTGTAATTCATCTACAAGAAAGGGTTTAATTTTGATTTAGCTATATATCACATTAAACAATAGGAGAAGGGGAGGGAGAAGTAAAGGGAGGGAGGAAAGTGAGATTGTGTATAATGAAATATCTATCAATAATATGCTTACTGTAAAAATACCTACAAGTTCTATTTTGCATATTTTAATTATAATAAATCTGTATAAAAAATCAATAGATACCAACTAATATTTATATAACATGTATTATTGATTTATTTTGTTATTGATAATACTATTTGGTAAATATGTCTAAATCTTCAGTGTTATTAGATTATTTTGATTTTAAAACACTCATTAATTTATCTTCCAATTTAAGATATTGTTATAGAAGTATGATAATTAATAGATGTTACTTGTAAAAGTCACTCTTAGAAATAACAATGCAAAAGCGGAGATGGATATGTGACCACGATGTTATATAATCACATTGATTTTAATTAACATTGAACTATTATGATAAAACAATAACTGGTACAAATAATAGTGTAGTTTATAAGATAATACCATAGTTTTATTTAATTTTGATTTCATTTTATGTGATGCAATATGTAAACTAATATTCACTCCTAAAATACAATCTAATACCAGATTAATTGAGTTTACTTGTAAAGGATATATATAGATATATAAGGATCCTTATACATTTCTCAATACTTAATGAACATGAGAAGTTTTACAATATGCTTCAATTATCGATCTAGGTTGCCCATGCCACAGTATGCAAACTTAGATTCATATGCCTGGATATTAGTATTACCACTAGTTGTAGTTAAAACAATACACATTTTTTAAAGTAATCTCGGTAAATTCATTTGTATTTCTTATTTTATATATTTTTAATTTTATTGAAATCTTTTTTTTTGTACATTATTAATTTTAACTTTCTAGATAAATTATAAAATCTTATATTTTAATAATTTTTATTTTAAGAACATCTATATTTATTAGTGTATTATGTATATAGTATGTTTTTTATGAATTATTTAATGTTACATTTATTAAAGCATATGCATATTATGTTTCCAGTGTTCATTGTAAGTTTAGGATTTAACCACGTATGTATACAATTAATAGAATTATCTATGTTACATATTAACATTTAAACATTAGTTTCTGATATATTTATGGTTGTAGCATCCATTATATAGTTAAGTTAAAATTAGTATATAATCTATTACATTTTAATCTATTAACCCTTTAAGAGTTTAAATTTAAATCTTAAAGTGACACCCTTATTATTAATGCTTATTATACTTGATATATTATTAATGCTTATTATATTTGATATATTATTAATGCTTAGTATACTTGGTCATTTATTATAATTGACAATTTAAAAATGCTTAGTTAGATAGGAAATTCCCAGGAAACTATGCCTAGTTTCCGTACCTAGTAGAGTGATAGTTTATGTACTTAGTACCAAATGAAGTGTTTTATGAGATTACCGAACCAGTTACAATGTACTTGTATTAAACGTCCTGAAAATATTTTTGTACTACGTTTCTTAACTAGGTATAATGTAGTGGAATTAATCCGATTTTTTGTACTACGTAACTAAAGTTATATAGTATACATATATACTATATATTATATACATACATATATATATATATATATATATATATATATAATTATTTTTTTTGTGTTTTATATATACATATAAATGAATGTATATAATATGTTATATATATTATAAATGTATATAAAATATAGTATATATATACTATATTTTATAAAATGTATAATATTTAAATAAATGTAAAATTATTAACTTAATTGTATTCTTCTGTTATGTATTTAATTAATTATACAAAGTTTACGTCCCCGATAGATGGCGTTGTACACAAATAATGAGGAGGCATATATTATTGTAATAATATATTTATATATTAAACTTTAAATATTTTATGTAATTATCTATACAATATATTTTATATAATAAGATATTATATATACTGTATACTATAATATATATCAGCATACTAATATATTTACTAATAATATGTTCATTATTATTTTGTCTTGAAACAATTATGCATTAGTTACAAAGGTACTATAATCTGTAACCTGTTGGTTACCGTTTATAGTAGAGAAATAACCCAAACTTTAATAATTAGTTACAAGCGTACTATAAATTGTAACCATTTATGGCATAATAAAATTGTATTTTAATAATTAGTTACAAGCTTACTATAAATTGTAACCATTTATGGCATAATAAATTGTATTTTAATAATCAGTTACAAGCGTACTATAGATTGTAACCTGTAGGTAACATCTGTACTATAAATTGTAACCATCTGTAGTTACATATTATCTGGACTTGGTTCCCTGGGTTACTACTTTAAAGTTAATTCTATATATATATATATATATCATAAGGATATAACTTAGCGATTACAATTTTATAATCTCTTAGATGTTTTCCAAAATTATGGTCATGGAGAATTTTCAATGAGTCATGACAACCTTTTCGAGTTCCGAAAATTATTTGTTATATAAGTATTTTAAAGATATTATGCAAGAATATGAATTACCTCGTGTCTATTTTCCTCCAGAGAAATTGCAAGATGAAGTTTTGAAAATGTTGAACAAAATTAAAGTTAAAAAGAATATTGTGAAGAATATTATCCCAAACCAATAAATATTACACATTTTTTGGGTCAAAATAATTTATCTAGACATAGGTAAATATCTTTTAAAAGTGCATATTTCTTTTTATTAAACATGTGCATTATACATATGCAAACATTTTGTTAATTTATTAATAATTGGTTTAAATCAATTATTAAATGATTAATAGTCTAGGAACCCGGATCTACAAAGTTAAAAGCTTTAGATAATTCGTGAAATACTGTATTTACCAAATTATTTCCCTGTAAGGATTCGATATATATGTTACTATTATACAGTCAACTGATACCGGTATTGTATCTGCATTTATCATATAGCCACATTGACCAGAGGAAATAATATCACATTCAGAAACAAATCTTCTCAGTTTATATTATTATGTTTCATGTATCTTACTGAATTGTGGAATAATTTATATTGGTCTGTAATTATTTATTTATATTCTTATCATTTGTATATATAAATAAACCATGTTTAAAATATTGTTTTAGTTGTTTTAATACATATATTCAATAATATATAATTGTTATAAAGAATGTGATATACTATATAGTTTACTATAGTATTTATAATGATTTCACATAAAACCTATTACTAATTAATTATCGTCTATGCCTAACTATTAGTTCGAACAAAGCTGGTAAAAGATAAACAGAATATTCAAAACAGCATGATTACAAATAATCCATTGATTATGATATCTATTCAATAAAGAATTAGTTATTATTTATTATTAAATCCATTATTAGTCTGGCTAACAGGCTTTTTTTCTCTTATTTTCACAAGTAAATTTGTATTTATAATATATTAAAAATAATCCATTATGTTAATTATATCAAATATATGATCTAAGTAGATATAAGTTGAATTTGTATTGTTATATATCGAAATTGCAATATTTAAAATAGCAAATTTATAACATCATACTTTTCTCCAATTTATTTGTATAATAGTAAAAATAACTATTTTCTCTTTTTAATAAATTAAAGTAAGAAATAATACAAATATTTCCCAGATGTAAATATATACAACTTAAGTCATTCAGTGAGTCTAAAATGAAGGTCCCTTATATCACTTACTGTTGATAGTGTACATAGCATATGATATATAAAAATTAACATAACTATTAGGAATACAATATTATGTTGTCAATATATCTGATAAAGTAAGAACAATATTTTAAAAATAATTCAATATATAATCCATATTTATTATTATACTATTCAAATTACAATTTATACAACAATATTAATACAACTTTTAATCACAATTTAAACTTTTTTTATATTCTATAAACATTAAATGTATACCATCAATAAGCTTGGCTATATTCATAATAAATTAAAAATGTTATTATTTATCTTATTCAACTATTGTTTAGCCACATGTCTAGTATACATTGTATACTATTAACAATCTATAATTGAAAATATGGACAATAATTTTTCTTTACACAGGGCTATGACCTAAACTATGGGCTGTTTTTATTATTGTATTAATATCAATTGGTTTATATGTACTGAAGTGGTGAATGAACACCAAGATATTAACTGTTTATAATTATTGTATGCATACAATTTTTAAATAGTAAAAATCAAATTAATTAAAAATAAACAATCTAGGTGTGTATATATTTACACTACTACGCCTAAAAATCAGTGGAAACACCAGATGGAAATTAGCCTTAAAAATTTATAAAAACCTTTGCAATGAAAATAAACAATGTCATCTTGATTGATATAAAAATATTTATTAATGATAATGCAAATAATACTCGAATATCGTGATATTACACAACCACTGTTGGGAATAAGCACAGGGAAACGAATAGTAATTAACACATACTTAAAAGTATAGTAAATGGTAAAAAATAGAGAGGGAGTGTGAAAGAGCGTTACTAGAGTTGCATAGGTTCCGATTGTCCTGCAGGGAACCCATCGAGACCCTGCGACAGCGAGTTGCTCTTATCCGCGAGCGGATCTCCGCAGGACAGCTTACCGACGGTATCCAGCGACGGCAACGACATCAACGAGTCCTGCGTTCCCTCGAGGGACAGGCAACTGCGTCCCGCTTCCGTCATGTTGGCGAGCGGTGGCGGAGGAATGTTCTCGAGGTTCGACGTGCCCGGAGAGTCGCCGTCCATTTCGTCGTCGCATCTCGAGTGCTCCGCGCCGCCCTCCAGATCGTCGTCGATGTCTCGAATGACACCGCCGGCGTTGCAGTCGACGCCAGGACCCGGGGAATCGCTGCCGTCGCCGCAGCCCCAGTCAATCTTGAACCGCGTGACTCTAGGGCAGGTCGCAAGAATATTGCGTTGCAACTAGAAATGAAAGATCAATCTTAATATTATGGTGGAGGGTATTAATAAGTAATAATAAGTATTAATGAGTAGTAATGAGTATTAGTGAGTAGTAATGAGTATTAGTGAGTAGTAATGAGTATTAGTGAGTAGTAATGGGTATTAGTGAGTAGTAATGGGTATTAGTGAGTAGTAATGAGTATTAGTGAGTAGAAATGAGTATTAGTGAGTAGTAATGAGTATTAGTGAGTAGTAATGGGTATTAGTGAGTAGTAATGGGTATTAGTGAGTAGTAATGGGTATTAGAGAGTAGTAATGGGTATTAGTGAGTATTTTAAAATAGTCTATTTCCTAAATATAAAATAATCAATTGCAATAGAACTAACAGTTACGTTTAATACAGAAAAACATGCATGGAATCGGCTACCCAAACTATAGGGGCACACTATTTAACAGAGGCACGTCAGTTACACAGAGAAGCCCGCGCCGCTAGTATACGGTAATACCACAATAACGACGCGAAACCTTATCGAAGTCAGGTTCATTTGGAGGGCTCTCCTTTAGTTCTGGGTCGCTGTACTCGTTGTTAACGTAGTAGCCGACGCGAATAAACTCCTGTTGCCGGTAGTAACACGTCAACAGTACCACGGTGACGCCGACGACCTCGCTCTTCGGGATGCGCGCAATATTCGGTGCGTTGGTCTGCGGGGTCGCGGAGAGGTCGTATTGAAGATTCGAGTCGGAATGATATTCATGGAGTGTGGCGAAGTAATAGTTTGAGTATACTACATAATGAAGGCTATATTTAATAGAAAGAAGGTATTGCGGGATATATGTATTTATGTAATATATCAAATATTGATGATCGTCACTAAAATTTGAATTAATGGGATTCATTACTAATATTAAACACATTAAGCAAAAATAAATAGAACAAAGTCAATTTAAGTCAAATCAATCCACCAAATGAATAATTCAATCAATAAATTGTAATATTATATTATATTATACTAGTATATAAACACTACTAATAGTATGTATTATACTAGTATATAAACACTACTAATAGTAGTGTTTATTACCTAAGAAATAGAAATATATAATATTACACATAATAATATAGGATATTTATGGTATCTGAATTGATACTCTAATATAGTAAAGAACATGTTTTAAATATTTTAATTATCCAAATAACTACCATGAATTCAATGTTATGTAGACATTATACATTATATGTAGATAATAATTAAATAGGAATATCAACTCATTGTAATTCTTAAATTGATTGACAATAATGATGAATCACTCTAAATGCACTGACCATTCTTTAAATCATGCAAAGTGGGCCATTTAACAATTACACATGTCTCTGAAACTTATTAATTATAACATTAAAAAAATGATAACATTTCTTTTGTATGTAGAATAGCAGAATATTCCAGAGTTAGTTTAAATTGATTAAGAAAAAAATATTTATATAATTTTTCATATAGACATATTTATATAATACTTCATATAGACATATTTATATAATACTTCATATAGACATATTTATATTTAGTGAAATTCCCAGGGTTAGTCAGGCGCATAATGGGATAGAGGTAGAGTAAGTACGCAAATTGATGATAACAAAATGTGAGTAATTGTGATTATTATAAGCGTTTACTATACTAAATGGAATATATTGTTCTTAATACATAATTACTTTCTATTACTTTCTAGTGGTCTACCTATTGGTGAATCCGCAATCGAAGAAAACATCGATGATTTGATTTTCGATACAACAAGAGATAATATTAATGAGATTGTACATGTGGAAAAAAATAAGTCAGTAAAAAAATACATACATACATATGCGAAAGAAAGAAATAATTAAAACTGTATTTTTAATAAGATTAATGTGCTAGATGATACATTACATTTTAAATGTAATTTGATCTTACATTATTAAATTTAGGTATATTAAATATTACTAATACTTATGTAATATAATAAATTAGTAGCGTTTATGCACACAAATAAATAATTTTATTGCTCAATTTATAAATTTTGCAGGTTGATTTTACTGTTTATTTTTGCTAGAAGTAACTGCTATTACTTGATATATAATTATATTAGTTCATCAGATTTTTTTAAATAATAAATAATTATAGCCTAATAAAATATATTTTATTTAAATAAATAAAATGATGACTATTTATTGATGAATTCTTTTACAACTGAATTTTATTGTTATTTTTGAATAATATAGTTATAACATTAGATAGTATAATAGCTCAACTTTAGTATAATAGTAGGCAACATTAAAAATATATTTATATATCATTTATAATAAATCTCTATAAATAGTATGCATGATAAATGTGAACATATCCATTACTGAATATTCAGTTATTATTGGTAGTTAATTCTAGAAATAATTTGTACACATATTCTGATCTTATTCTTACAAGATAATAGTTACAAGATGTTACTACACCACCGATATCATTTTATTATGAGAATATGAAACAACACAATTCCTATATAAGTTTATGATTATCCTCGTGATTTATTTCTGAATTTGTGATATCCTATAAAAATATAATATCAATATTATAGCCAAAATGTTATATTCGCCTTAACTATCTTAAAAATAAACATTATATTAATATAATAATTATATATATTAACCATAGATTATAACTACATGAATAAATTGTATAGTTGGTTTTTTTACATTCCATTTTTATACATGAATCTCCTATATATAAATTAAATGATTCCATTTTTCAAGAATCGTGTTAGGACTGGTAACCACTTTAGCGTTTGAATATTATATAATAAGTCAGCTTTGCATTTTAGAAATAGATTTTGTTATATAAATATTCTCAGATAAAAAACAATGAATTCTCATAAAAAATTAAACTTTAACTCTTGTGGATAATGTAATGATGAACGTACCTCGAAGACAAACATGTGTTTGCCGGCAATGACAGGCCCGACTGCAATAGTATCCAAAACTTGATCATACTGTTCACTTTCAGCGGAGCCGACATAAATCAACTTCCATTCCAGATCTATAATATATATCAATAGATTGTGAAATAGATATTGTTGTTCATAATAGTTAATCAAATATTAAAAATCTACTATTTATTAAATTATCATTACAATTAATGTAGATATAGAAACAGTATTAATACGTATGCATTACAACGAATGATTATTACTGTGAATATAATATCTCTAATTTGAAATAATAATTTTAACCTTCACTTAGATCCTCGGCACATTCAAATGTAATTTCGAATTGAAAAGTATGTTTAAAATGACAAGGATTATCTCGAACATCAACATTTGAAATAGTTACTTTTGCCATTCCACTGTTTTTACTATGATTTGAATTAAGATGCTAATTAACTATATAACCTATTAAATTATTGTTTAGGGTGAAAATGAATAATTAGTGTTACTATTGAATTAAATTGATATTTAAAGTTCTTTACAAGAACTCAAATGGAAACCAATAATGGAGATCAATGGCGCGCTTTTTGACTAAATTTCAAAGATTATAGAATTTTAAATTTTCAGAAATAATAATATTAATAATTTATTTTAAATTAGGTATAGATATTGAATGTGGATATTGAATGTAAATATCCAATATCTATGTTTCAAAAATGAAGATAAATGAATTCATGATATATATATATATATATATATGCGAATATATGTTTACAAATAATATTACCATAATAGTTGATAAATATACTATAGTATTATTAGATGAATACATAATTTGTTAATACAAATAAATATATGTAAAGATAAAGTAAAATAATATTAAAGAATAATAATAGTGTAAAAAGGTTAAAGATTGCAATAATAGGTAGTAACTTTACCTAATTCAACAGCATATAAAATACAAGTCTCATGATTTTGTTCACCATATGTTAAGAGACTTTAAGAGACTTTATAATATATCTATAGGAACTGTATTATAACATGATTTTGTAAATCTATATCTATAGTTGATGAGCATGAATTCATTTCAAAGATTTTATTGTATAAATAATATGATTTGTTTTGAAAATATATTTAATACTAATTTTTGAAAACTAATCATTAACAATATTATAAACTCGTAATTATATTATATGCTATATATATCATAATATATCAAAATGTCTAGGCATAGAAATATTCGAACAATGAATTATGATGATGGTGAGTAAAATATTGAACTTTTAAAATAATAATTTAGATAAATAAGCTACGTATAATACTTTAAACTTAACTTTTAACATTATGATAATGTTGGTATTATATAATCAGATTCATTAAATAATACTTCGTAGAAAAAGGCCGCGTGAGAGTGATACTATATGATTTAATCACAATCATTATAATGGCATTCATCGTTATATAGAAATGTATGTTTTAATGTTTTAAGGGTGTTAATATTCTATATAATTTTTATTTTAAATATATATAATTTTCGTATTATATTATATAAATAAATATAAAGTTCATTAGAATAATGATAAATAATAAGTGTAATTCATACATTGTTATTTTTTATATATTTAGCTAGCAATTAATAGATAAATATACATCTAATGCGTAGATTTATTTCTTAATAACCAATATTAACATAATTAACAATTTGTATACAATTTACGTTTTATATAATTACAGATATAATTTTTTTTACTTAAAAATATATATAAATATTATGTACATGAGTTACAATATTGTGTTATATTGTCAAACATATTTGTTTATGACTCTAAAAATTCAGGATATCCTTATCTGTAGAACTTTTTATTGTTTTACATTGATATTCTTATAAGTAATTTTATTAATTATCATCAATCATTGAAATCTTCAAATTATTATTAGAAAATTGATAATTTCAGATATTTCTAAATATATGTACACTGTATTATGAAATAGTGTAGGATTACTATTAATTATTGGGGAGCTTTTGTCAAATATTATTTCGACTATTCTTCAAAAATTTCATTAAAAAACATAAATAATAAAGAGTCTTAATTTTATCATTATCAGTTTAAATGTTTATAAATATCTTATCTTAATTTCATTTAAAAATAAGTAAGTGATATTTTATTTATATATATCTTAATTATACATTCATACATTTTTAAATTCCAGTATTTTTATTTATATAATAGTAGACCAAAGTTTGTTTACATTTTTTTGATAATTTATATTATTTAAACCCATAACTTCCTTAATATAAAGTTTTTAATGAGACATTTAATTCATAGTAGTGTCAAAGATATCCAATGACCTTTCTCTTATATATTATAGTAACATACAGGTAATTTATTCACATAAACTAATAACAGTATTTTTGATATAAATATCAATTACAAATAAATCCAATATATATTTATATATATCTTCTATTTTTTTTAGACCAGAATAGTTTTCTTATAAATATTTTCTATATTAATCTATGGTAGAACTATTTAGTTATTATAAAAGGTTTTCACAATTCTTATAGATAAGATACATAAAACAAAATATTATTAAGTTCATTTAGAACTTATTATTATATTATATATCAAAATATAATAATACAAATGGTATATTCAGTTTTATGATAAGAATTATATATATATATATATATATATATTTCTACTTGATTGTAGAAGCTATTACAAATAAATACTGATACAATACTTATTAAAAGTAAAAATAAAAATATATATTTGAAATAAATGTTGATCATATACACATTCTGTTTATATGTGTATAACTTTATATATGTGTTATTAGCAGTGTATACAATAATTTAATATAATAATAATAAATATGTTTGACATTGACAGTTTTTATGGTTTTTTAAACTTTTTTCTATTTGCATTTTTTTAGTAGAAGTATTATTTGAAAGTACAATTTTCCTTTAATCGAAGCTTATATCACAAGAATAATAATATTTATATTTATATTTATACACATTGCTAATAAGCTTTGTGTTTATTGTAAGAATATTAAATATGTAACAACAATAATTTATGTAAAATATAGCATTTTTCCTTTAATTAATTAAAATTTATTTTTATACTTATTATATATATATAATGATATGTTATATAGGTAAAACTTAATATAGAAATAATATTGAACCAATCAGATTATAACAAATTTATTGATTTTTTACTTTAAAAAGACATATACTTTTTTTATGTGTTTATTTAATTTTACGTGTTTATTTATTTAATATTGTTTCATTGATCTCCGAATAACCCTGGATATAGGTAGACCTTCTAAAAATTTAAATGTAAACATTATACAATGTTTTTTTCTCTCGGTGTCTAGATTATGACGGATACGATGACGTTTACGGTCGGTCTTCTGAGGATAATTACAACTCCGGAGTTTCACCTGGCACCGGTTAATACATGTATCTAGTGTATGGTGCTCTAGTACTATCTCATTGTGATTTGTATGTAATATCGTGATGTGAAATATCACATTTAATGAACAATTACATTAAATTACATTTATATGTAATTAAAATAATTATCTGCACTAAAGTTATTATTATTTAATCGAGAGTTTACAATCTATAATATTTCTACTTGTTGATATATATTGATTTTATATCTCATTAGACTCATAATTCATCATTTTTTTTACTCATTATTTAGCATGTAGTTTTATTATTTTTCCACAATCATATCAACACTATTCTAATACTACCTCACTTCTCTATTACCTCACTTCTCTACCTTCTCTTCCATATCACTTCTCTACCTTCTCTTCCTTCTCACTTCTCTACCTTCTCTTCCATATCACTTCTCTTCCATCTCACTTCTCTACCTTCTCTTCCATCTCACTTCTCTATTACCATCTAACTTCTTTACTATCTCACATCTTTACCATCTAACTTCTTTACTATCTCACTTCTCTACAATCTCACTTCTCTACCATCTCACTTCTCTACCACCTCACTTCTCTACCATCTCACTTCTTTACTATCTCACTTCTCTACCATCTCACTTCTCTACCACCTCACTTCTCTACCATGACACTTATCTACCACCTCACTTCTCTACCATGACACTTATCTACCATCTCATTTCTCTACCATCTCATTTCTCTACCATCTCACTTCTCTACCACCTCACTTCTCTACCATCTCACTTATCTACCACCTCACTTCTCTACCATGACACTTATCTACCATCTCATTTCTCTACCATCTCATTTCTCTACCATCTCACTTCTCTACCACCTCACTTCTCTACCATCTCACTTCTCTACCATCTCACTTATCTACCATTTCACATCTCTACCATCTCACTTATCTACCATCTCATTTCTCTACCATCTCACTTCTTTACCATCTCACTTCTCTACCATCCCACTTCTCTACCACCTCACTTCTCTATTACCATCTCACTTCTCTACCATCTCACTTCTCTACCACCTCACTTCTCTACCATCTCACATCTTTACCATCTCACTTCTTTACTATCTCACTTCTCTACCACCTCACTTCTTTACCATCTCACATCTCTACCACCTCACTTCTTTACTATCTCACTTCTCTACCATCCCACTTCTCTACCATCTCACTTATCTACCATTTCACATCTCTACCATCTCACTTATCTACCATCTCATTTCTCTACCATCTCACTTCTTTACCATCTCACTTCTCTACCATCCCACTTCTCTACCACCTCACTTCTCTATTACCATATCACTTCTCTACCATCTCACTTCTCTACCACCTCACTTCTCTACCATCTCACTTCTTTACCATCTCACTTCTCTACCATCTCACTTCTTTACCATCTCACTTCTTTGCCATCTCACTTCTTTACCACCTCACTTCTCTACCATCTCACTTCTCTACCATTTCACTTCTCTACCACCTCACTTCTCTACCACCTCACTTCTTTACCATCTCACATCTCTACCATCTCACTTCTCTACCACCTCACTTATCTACCATGACACTTATCTACCATCTCATTTCTCTACCATCTCACTTATCTACCATCTCATTTCTCTACCATCTCACTTCTCTACCATCTCACTTCTTTACCATCTCACATCTCTACCATCTCACTTCTCTACCACCTCACTTATCTACCATCTCATTTCTCTACCATCTCACTTCTCTACCATCTCACTTATCTACCATCTCATTTCTCTACCATCTCACTTCTTTACCATCTCACTTCTCTACCATCTCACATCTCTACCATCTCACTTCTCTACCATCTCACTTCTCTACCATCTCACATCTCTACCATCTCACTTCTCTACCATCTCACTTCTCTACCATCTCACTTCTCTACCATCTCACTTCTCTACCACCTCACTTCTCTACCATCTCACTTATCTACCATCTCACTTCTTTACCATCTCACTTCTCTACCATCTCACTTCTTTACCATCTCACTTCTTTACCATCTCACTTCTTTACCATCTCACTTCTCTACCACCTCACTTCTCTACCATCTCACTTCTCTACCACCTCACTTCTCTACCATCTCACTTCTCTACCACCTCACTTCTTTACTATCTCACTTCTTTACCATCTCACTTCTCTACCATCTCACTTCTCTACCATCTCACATCTCTACCATCTCACTTCTCTACCATCTCACTTCTCTACCATCTCACTTCTCTACCATCTCACTTCTCTACCACCTCACTTCTCTACCATCTCACTTATCTACCATCTCACTTCTTTACCATCTCACTTCTCTACCATCTCACTTCTTTACCATCTCACTTCTTTACCATCTCACTTCTTTACCATCTCACTTCTCTACCATCTCACTTCTCTACCATCTCACTTATCTACCATCTCATTTCTCTACCATCTCACTTCTCTACCACCTCACTTCTTTACCATCTCACTTCTCTACCACCTCACTTCTTTACTATCTCACTTATCTACAATCTCACTTCTCTACCATCTCACTTCTCTCACTTCTTTACCATCTCACTTCTCTACCATCTCACTTTACTACCATCTCACTTATCTACCATCTCACTTCTTTACTATCTCACTTCTCTACCACCTCACTTCTTTACCATCTCACTTCTCTACCATCTCACTTCTCTACCATCTCACTTCTTTACCATCTCACTTCTCTACCATCTCACTTCTCTACCATCTCACTTCTCTATCATCTCACTTCTCTACCATCTCACTTATCTACCATCTCACTTCTCTACCACCTCACTTCTCTACCATGACACTTATCTACCATCTCATTTCTCTACCATCTCACTTATCTACCATCTCACTTCTCTACCATCTCACTTCTTTACCATCTCACTTCTCTACCATCTCACTTCTCTACCATCTCACTTCTCTATCATCTCACTTCTCTACCATCTCACTTATCTACCATCTCACTTCTCTACCACCTCACTTCTCTACCATGACACTTATCTACCATCTCATTTCTCTACCATCTCACTTCTCTACCACCTCACTTCTTTACCATCTCACTTCTCTACCACCTCACTTCTTTACTATCTCACTTATCTACAATCTCACTTCTCTACCATCTCACTTCTCTCACTTCTTTACCATCTCACTTCTCTACCATCTCACTTTACTACCATCTCACTTATCTACCATCTCACTTCTTTACTATCTCACTTCTCTACCACCTCACTTCTTTACCATCTCACTTCTCTACCATCTCACTTCTCTATCATCTCACTTCTCTACCATCTCACTTCTCTATCATCTCACTTCTCTACCATCTCACTTATCTACCATCTCATTTCTCTACCATCTCACTTATCTACCATCTCATTTCTCTACCATCTCACTTCTCTACCATCTCACTTCTTTACCATCTCACATCTCTACCATCTCACTTCTCTACCACCTCACTTATCTACCATCTCATTTCTCTACCATCTCACTTCTCTACCATCTCACTTATCTACCATCTCATTTCTCTACCATCTCACTTCTTTACCATCTCACTTCTCTACCATCTCACATCTCTACCATCTCACTTCTCTACCATCTCACTTCTCTACCATCTCACATCTCTACCATCTCACTTCTCTACCATCTCACTTCTCTACCATCTCACTTCTCTACCATCTCACTTCTCTACCACCTCACTTCTCTACCATCTCACTTATCTACCATCTCACTTCTTTACCATCTCACTTCTCTACCATCTCACTTCTTTACCATCTCACTTCTTTACCATCTCACTTCTTTACCATCTCACTTCTCTACCACCTCACTTCTCTACCATCTCACTTCTCTACCACCTCACTTCTCTACCATCTCACTTCTCTACCATCTCACTTCTCTACCATCTCACTTATCTACCATCTCATTTCTCTACCATCTCACTTCTCTACCACCTCACTTCTTTACCATCTCACTTCTCTACCACCTCACTTCTTTACTATCTCACTTATCTACAATCTCACTTCTCTACCATCTCACTTCTCTCACTTCTTTACCATCTCACTTCTCTACCATCTCACTTTACTACCATCTCACTTATCTACCATCTCACTTCTTTACTATCTCACTTCTCTACCACCTCACTTCTTTACCATCTCACTTCTCTACCATCTCACTTCTCTACCATCTCACTTCTTTACCATCTCACTTCTCTACCATCTCACTTCTCTACCATCTCACTTCTCTATCATCTCACTTCTCTACCATCTCACTTATCTACCATCTCACTTCTCTACCACCTCACTTCTCTACCATGACACTTATCTACCATCTCATTTCTCTACCATCTCACTTATCTACCATCTCACTTCTCTACCATCTCACTTCTCTACCATCTCACTTCTCTACCATCTCATTTCTCTACCATCTCACTTCTCTACCATCTCACTTATCTACCATCTCACTTCTCTACCATGACACTTATCTACCATCTCACTTCTCTACCATCTCACTTCTCTATCATCTCACTTCTCTACCATCTCACTTATCTACCATCTCACTTCTCTACCACCTCACTTCTCTACCATGACACTTATCTACCATCTCATTTCTCTACCATCTCACTTCTCTACCACCTCACTTCTTTACCATCTCACTTCTCTACCACCTCACTTCTTTACTATCTCACTTATCTACAATCTCACTTCTCTACCATCTCACTTCTCTCACTTCTTTACCATCTCACTTCTCTACCATCTCACTTTACTACCATCTCACTTATCTACCATCTCACTTCTTTACTATCTCACTTCTCTACCACCTCACTTCTTTACCATCTCACTTCTCTACCATCTCACTTCTCTACCATCTCACTTCTTTACCATCTCACTTCTCTACCATCTCACTTCTCTACCATCTCACTTCTCTATCATCTCACTTCTCTACCATCTCACTTATCTACCATCTCACTTCTCTACCACCTCACTTCTCTACCATGACACTTATCTACCATCTCATTTCTCTACCATCTCACTTCTCTACCATCTCACTTATCTACCATCTCACTTCTCTACCATCTCACTTCTCTATCATCTCACTTCTCTACCATCTCACTTATCTACCATCTCACTTCTCTACCACCTCACTTCTCTACCATGACACTTATCTACCATCTCATTTCTCTACCATCTCACTTCTCTACCATCTCACTTATCTACCATCTCATTTCTCTACCATCTAACTTCTTTACTATCTCACATCTTTACCATCTCACTTCTCTACTATCTCACTTCTCTACCACCTCACTTCTTTACCATCTCACTTCTCTACCATCTCACTTCTCTACCATCTCACTTCTCTACCACCTCACATCTCTACCATCTCACTTCTCTACGATCTCACTTCTTTACCATCTCACTTCTCTACCATCTCACTTCTCTACCATCTCACTTATCTACCATCTCACTTCTCTACCATCTCACTTCTTTACCATCTCACTTCTCTACCATCTCACTTCTCTACCATCTCACTTCTCTATCATCTCACTTCTCTACCATCTCACTTATCTACCATCTCACTTCTCTACCACCTCACTTCTCTACCATGACACTTATCTACCATCTCATTTCTCTACCATCTCACTTCTCTACCATCTCACTTCTCTACCATCTCACTTCTTTACTATCTCACATCTTTACCATCTCACTTCTCTACCATCTCACTTCTCTACCACCTCACTTCTTTACCATCTCACTTCTCTACCACCTCACTTCTTTACTATCTCACTTATCTACAATCTCACTTCTCTACCATCTCACTTCTCTCACTTCTTTACCATCTCACTTCTCTACCATCTCACTTTACTACCATCTCACTTATCTACCATCTCACTTCTTTACTATCTCACTTCTCTACCACCTCACTTCTTTACCATCTCACTTCTCTACCATCTCACTTCTCTACCATCTCACTTCTTTACCATCTCACTTCTCTACCATCTCACTTCTCTACCATCTCACTTCTCTATCATCTCACTTCTCTACCATCTCACTTATCTACCATATCACTTCTCTACCACCTCACTTCTCTACCATGACACTTATCTACCATCTCATTTCTCTACCATCTCACTTCTCTACCATCTCACTTATCTACCATCTCACTTCTCTACCATCTCACTTCTCTATCATCTCACTTCTCTACCATCTCACTTATCTACCATCTCACTTCTCTACCACCTCACTTCTCTACCATGACACTTATCTACCATCTCATTTCTCTACCATCTCACTTCTCTACCATCTCACTTATCTACCATCTCATTTCTCTACCATCTAACTTCTTTACTATCTCACATCTTTACCATCTCACTTCTCTACTATCTCACTTCTCTACCACCTCACTTCTTTACCATCTCACTTCTCTACCATCTCACTTCTCTACCATCTCACTTCTCTACCACCTCACATCTCTACCATCTCACTTCTCTACGATCTCACTTCTTTACCATCTCACTTCTCTACCATCTCACTTCTCTACCATCTCACTTATCTACCATCTCACTTCTCTACCATCTCACTTCTTTACCATCTCACTTCTCTACCATCTCACTTCTCTACCATCTCACTTCTCTACCATCTCACTTATCTACCATCTCACTTCTCTACCACCTCACTTCTCTACCATGACACTTATCTACCATCTCATTTCTCTACCATCTCACTTCTCTACCATCTCACTTATCTACCATCTCATTTCTCTACCATCTAACTTCTTTACTATCTCACATCTTTACCATCTCACTTCTCTACTATCTCACTTCTCTACCACCTCACTTCTTTACCATCTCACTTCTCTACCATCTCACTTCTCTACCATCTCACTTCTCTACCATCTCACTTCTCTACTATCTCACTTCTCTACCACCTCACTTCTTTACCATCTCACTTCTCTACCATCTCACTTCTCTACCACCTCACATCTCTACCATCTCACTTCTCTACGATCTCACTTCTTTACCATCTCACTTCTCTACCATTTCACTTCTTTACCATCTCACATCTCTACTATCTAACATCTCTACAACCACTGTTATTACAGAACAGGAGTTTATGTACAACCGTGATCGTAGTAGTAGGGAGTTCCAGGTAGCGAGGCAACGCAGTGAATCTATGTCTATCGAAGAGGAACCTAACCTCACCAACGACAATGCAGACGAAGGTCTACGTGGCGGCAACTCTATTAAACGTTTGCGAATGCTATGAATATAATATAAAAATTAATTGTAGTAAAAAATACCATAGTGAAATGCACATCCGATATTTTTTCTAAAATCCGAGATATATTCTCACTTATTATTTGCAAAAATAAGTTCAAATGTATGATTTTTTAAAAAGTTACTATTTACTACTATTATTTATTCTAATCAGAATTTGTTAAAAAACTTTAAATACTCTTCACTGATAATGTGATTGAAACTAAATATGTATAGAAATGTTAAATAAACAATTATTTGTTTCTTGATATTATATAGATTAAATTGGTTCATAAATAAATTATGTATGATAAAACTTCTTGTTTATTATGCATATGTATATATATTTATATAGATACTATATATTTAATATTCATAGCAATTAAATGGCTATATATTTCTGTAAACTATAAGAATATCATACATTAATTATTGATTACAATTGAATTATAGTTTACATCGTAATAAAATGATATTTATAGTATCGATATTTAAAATATTATTTGTATGAACTTCTCATTCAAAAATAACGTGACTTGTAATGTGTTACGATCGGGGTGACAGGCACTCTCCCGGATAAACTACCCGAGCATCTGGCCAACAAACTCGAGAATTGCTTGAAGCGTATTGCTTCGGTGTTGGGCAATCGGTTCACACCGGAGGAGATTCGCAGCGCAGCCCTGCAAAGATCATTTGATTCCGACGAAGCCATCCTACAGCTGATATCGCAGGACAACCAAGGTTCGCGTTATACTCTTTGTCGGCCAGCACAAAACTGAGTCTCGTAGATTCCTTTAAATGTCAGTTAACTCGGCTTAATTGTAATTTTAAACGATATTACTATTTTCACATATAGTTTGGAAATCAAATTTTTTCGTACAAATTTATAATTAATTCAATCCATTTATATTGAATGTAATTATGATATATATATAATTACCGTAGTTAAAATACCTCAAATATCGTCCTATTAAACATCATGATAATTATTAATTATATATATAATTTATGTTATATTTCAGAGTCGAGTGATAACTCCCTGGATACAGGTTTGTTCATTAATAGGTTCATTTTATTTGCCATTTCCATCTGCTTTTGTAGTTGTGCATGTAAACTTATGTTTTCTGCTTTTAGTCACTCACAATGCTCTTAATCATAGATGGTTTATTTTTATTTTTTGTTTTTGATAAATGCTTTTAAAGATTAATTTTAATAATTGTACTTTTAAGATTTATTAACATAAAATATTGTAAATCTGTTTATTGTATATTATGATATTAATTCGGAATTGATTTTACATGAAATTGTTTTATTGATAGTTTGTTTTATATTTATGTCTATATATATATAGTGAAATCTGGTAAATCTATTTAAATATATAGTTATTTGAAATAACTTTTATCAACGCTATTTTAATTAACAATCATTTTGTTCTATAACCAAATTATTTTTTTTTTTCACGTTTGTTTTTTTTCCATCTTAATTTTCACTTCCAAATTTTTAATTCAAGATGTTATCCGATTTATGACATAGGTTATGAGATATGGTCACTGTGAGATATTAGACAGTATAACGATGGCTCCCGATATAAAATTTCAAATCTCAATTTCTAATATTAAAACTTTGTTTCAGGTGTGTTTTAAATATTAAAATATGTGAGTAAAATATTGAAGATAATTTGAATTTGATAAAATATTTTTAAATACTAAAGTTTTTGTATATTTTTTATGATTATTCACAATATAAACATATCTGAAATATAATATGATTTTAACTTGTGATATTACGTTTATTTTCTTCGTTTAAGTACGATTTATTATTTCTTATTGATAATATTTAGATATGAAACAAATAATAAACCTATTATGAATTGTTTGAAATATTGCTTCAATTTTCAATATTTTCAAGGTTTATTCAACATTTAATTTTGTATTACTCAATTTTATCCAATTTGAGATTTCTACCATATATCTGACATTAAACTATTTCCATTAATGCATGTCTTTATTATCTTTTGTTCATATGCGCTATACTTTATTATACTGATGGTTATTGGTGAACCTTGCTACCCCCCTACCTTTCAGTCGATCTCTCTCCTGGAGATCTGGACTCTGATGTGACATCATTCACTCTTTCGAATCAAACTTTAACAGGTGTTTCTGGTGAAACCCTACTACAGGATCTATCCATAGGACCTTTGGAGTCCGTTTCAAAAAGAGTGATAGGAGCTACGTCAATTGGACCCTTGGGTGATCTTTCCAATGGACCTTTGGGCTCTCTTTCGAGTAGACCCATAGAAACTATTTCGAGTGTACGTCTAGGGGATCTTTCTAATGGACCTCTAGGAGCTCTTTCAAATAAACATATAGGAACTTCTCTATGTGAACCTCTGGAGAATCTTGCTAATAGTCCTTTCAGGTCTCTTCTGTATAGACCATTAGAAGCTCTTTCAAGTGGACCTTTGAGGAATCTCTCTAATGGACCTTTGGGAGCTCTTTCAACTAAACCAAAAGAAGCTCTTTCAAGTGGACCCTTTAAAGACCCTTCGAACGAACCATTGAGGGCACTTTCAATTGAAGAAGCTACTTCAAGTGGATTTTTACGGGCACCATTTGAATCTCTTAACACAGAAGCTCTAGGAAGTCTCTGCATGGCACCCATAATGTCGTGTTCTAGTGGATCTTTAAAAGGGGCTCAATTTTGCCATGGAGATATCAAGGAGTCCAAAAATATTGTGGGTTCGTTTCCTATGCCGACGCCAATAGAATCACTTGGAAATAGTGGCACATTGCCCATCGAGTCACCTCGGAACAATGATCTCGCCAACTTTGAGGCAACGAACTCTTCTAGTGCTACCTCCACCCTTAACTCGGACTTCTTTTCAGTTGAGAAAATGGAGGCAGTAGTGAAATCACCGCTAGTGGTAAAGAGGTCAAGACCTCCCTCAGTGCCTAGGGAAGAACCAGTAGTGAAAGGACCGCTAGTGGTAAAGAAGTCAAGACCTCCCTCAGTGCCTAGGGAAGAACCAGTAGTGAAAGGACCGCTAGTGGTAAAGAAGTCAAGACCTCCCTCAGTGCCTAGGGAA
Source organism: Osedax frankpressi (assembly GCA_964035775.1). Taxonomy (NCBI): domain Eukaryota; kingdom Metazoa; phylum Annelida; class Polychaeta; order Sabellida; family Siboglinidae; genus Osedax; species Osedax frankpressi. The sequence goes on from OZ038312.1 coordinate 31,465,466, forward strand.
GAACCAGTAGTGAAAGGACCGCTAGTGGTAAAGAAGTCAAGACCTCCCTCAGTGCCTAGGGAAGAACCAGTAGTGAAAGGACCGCTAGTGGTAAAGAAGTCAAGACCTCCCTCAGTGCCTAGGGAAGAACCAGTAGTGAAAGGACCGCTAGTGGTAAAGAAGTCAAGACCTCCCTCAGTGCCTAGGGAAGAACCAGTAGTGAAAACGCCGCCACTTTTTATCGGGAGGTCGACTTTTCCTTCGGTTGACGGAGAAGAGGAATTTATCAATACGCCATTGCTAGTGGTCAAGAGGTCGACTCGTCCGGCCTCTAAACGCGACGCCGAGATTGCCCGCAACGGACTCGTTTACAGCGAGAAGTACAGGGATGTGTTGGGGGGCGCAAATCACCCAGTAGGCGGCGACAAAGAGCCTCCGTGGTATCCGGACGTTTACATTCCGCAGGCGAACATTTCCCATCGCAGCCTCGACGACGGCTCCTCGAGTCCGCTATCTATATTTAAAAGGTTTCAATTCGACGGCGTCACGCCCGGGGAAATGCAACGTAAAGCTCCGAAAAGGAGGACATTCTTCAAAGATAGCAGTTAGTTCTCACATCTCAATCCCTAGCTCTACTTCTATTCACCAGACCTTTTTTTTAGACCTTTTCACTTTAATCTTGCTGTATCTCTAAATAACCTAAAATATATATCAATCTTTTGATCTTATAATCCAGAAATCGCCTTACCTTCATTTTCTTTTTAATTTCATCTAACTCATGATTTCTCATATCTAACATATCTAACACTAACTATTCCATTGTATTATTGCCGAAACATTTTCCCATTTTCATTGTATCAATTCAATATTATTAATCACATGATGTATATTATTATCTTTACGCAATGATAACTTTCTCATCTTAAATCAGAGGTAAACATTTATTTTACCATCGAAATTGGTATTTAATCAACTAACTGTTTACAATTTTCAATCTCATTCTTGTTTATGAAAAAACTATTCAAATTATTATTAGTCTTATAATTAATAATATTTTTTTTAAAAATATATTTCAAAACAACTACCAGTAGTATTACTACATGACCATGTAATACATTTATTTGAGTTATATATATATATATATATATTAAATTAATAGATAATTTATATATATTACATTTTTATATATATTTATACACAAGAAAATAGAATATAACTATTATACAATCTTATATAATTATTTGAAATAAAAAATAAGCAAAATGGATGGTTTCCTGTATATATATATTATTATATTAAATGTATTATTGTTATTCTATAATTGTTTCAATAATTTCCTCATCGAGAATAATTGACATTACGTTTGTTGAAAATATTCTATTGCAATTAATAAGAAAATGTGATTTTAGATCTCATAAAGTTCGCTTGTGAAGTTTCTCAGAATAACGAGCAAATCTGATAATCAGATTTACACTAGAGAGTGTAAATCTGATAATCAGATTTACACTAGAGAGTGTAAATCTGGTAATCAGATTTACACTAGAGAGTGTAAATCTGGTAATCAGATTTACACTCTCTAGTGTCTCTTGACGCGTTGTTTATGTTCATACCGCGACGTCTTGGTGCCTTGATCTCTTAGCTAAAGATCACTAATGCCGGAGCGTTTGTTTGTGATTTTCTCTGCTTTTCTTTGCTCGATGTTTAAGGTTCATTCCCTGACCGTACGCCGACCTTTGCAGTGCTGATGGACAAGAAAAGGGAGGCTAAAGAGGCTGAGGAACGGGAAAAAAAGAAGCGTATCCAGGAGAAGAAACGCAACGAGGAAGCCATGTTGGCTTCGGGTTACAGCATGGAAACGAAGCTGGAAGTACGTTCACCGCCCCATTAGATAACACCCCGTCTAATTCGACACCTCCCAGTCTTTTCCGAACTAACTCCCATCCGAGTTAATGCAGGACCAACCGACCCATTTAATTCTACCCCCATATCCTCTATTGCTTTCTCTCTCTACCCATTCCTATATTCATTCTTCCCGCGATAATCACTCCTACCTAATCCACTACATCCTCCCCCTTATAAGTCCTTTTCTCACGCCTATTATTTCTCCCTTCCCACTCCCGCTTTCGAGTAGTTACCTCTTCCACTCCTTACTACGCAATCTATATTATCCCCCCTCCCGATACCCTCCCCGAGAACTCTACACCCTACCAACCCTTGCTCTCACTATCCGTTTCATCTCCACCCCGTTATATCCAATATCACGTAATCCTAGTATCCCAAAGTAAATCCAAATATAGAAATAACGGATTCACAAACCCATTCAAGTACTCATTGACCTAGTTATTGATTCCCATCCATCCACCCTCCCCATCCCCACTCTCCCTCCCTCACCGCTCTCCTCTTCTATGCCACCAATCCTGCTCCACCTCCCTCATACTATACTCCTCCTCCCTACTCCTCCTAACCCACTCCTCCCATCCCACTCCTCCCATCCCACTCCCACTACAACCCATTCTCCCCACCGCTAATCTTTATTCTCACCACCGCTCATAGAGACGTCAACAGGGAGTAATTGAGCCGAAAGCTATCGGCCAACCGGGTCCCGACGCCACGGTTCCGCCCCCCTTCATCGAGTCCCAAACTCCCAGAAAACCTAAACACTCCGACATCGCAACGGATTCCCCGAATAAACTGAGAAAGACAAGTCCGCCGTGCCAAATTGTTGAAGTTTTGGTTTCGAAGTCGAATGGAGTAAAGGACGTCGGTGTGAAGTCGGAGAGTGCGGGAGGCATCAGAGAATCTTATTGTGGCTCCGCGAGGAAGGATGAGGAATTGGATCAGATCGAAGAGGTCGGGAAGTCACTGCAACAGTTGGCTCTGAACGAATTAGCCTCAATGAAAATGTCAGTATGCCTTTCCTCTTCCCACACTCTCACGCACTCTACTCACACTCTCACACACTCACACACACCCTACCTCTACTCACACACTCACGCACACCCTACCTCTACTCACACTCTCACACACTCACGCACACTCTACCTCTACTCACACTCTCACACACTCACCCCACGCACACTCTTCCTCTACTCACACACTCACATACTCACGCACACCCTACCTCTACTCACACACTCACGCAAACTCTACCTCTACTCACACTCTCACACACTCACGCACACCCTACCTCTACTCACACTCTCACACACTCACGCACACTCTACCTCTACTCACACTCTCACACACTCACCCCACTCACACCCTACCTCCACTCACACACTCACGCACACTCTACCTCTACTCACACTCTCACTCACCCCACACACACTCTACCTCTACTCACACACTCACCCTACTCACTCCCTACGTCACATTTCCATCTGACACACCCTCATTTCGATGTAGAAACAAATTAAAATACGACATCCCTTTTGAATTCAAACGACGAGAAGATGAACATCGAAAAAAATCATTGAATCTGATTGTTGTTGGTTAGTTTCTAAATTTGCATTCAAAGGTCATACGTTAGTTAGTTAATTCATCAGATTTTAATAATTTGATATATTTATATTCTATAATATTAGGTTTTTATAATTTTAACACACATATTAATATATTATGAGATAAACAAAAAAAATAAATCACTGATATTAAAATAATAAAAAAAATCACTCAGAAATATTTTGAAATATTAAATTGTAATTAAAATTATAATATATTCTATATATCTACTTTATCTTATAAATGAAACGTTATAATAAATACTTATTGCACATTATTCAAAATAAATATCAGTTAAAATGAAGGTGTACTGTATTACAAAATTGTTTAGGATCTTATTGTGTTAATTCTTGTTAAATCATTAATATTGCATATTGATTAGATATATTAAATAGTATTTTATATCATTATATTTATAATTATATATGTACACATTTTTAATTATATGAAGTTTAGTTATAAGAATATGAATAATTTACAATCTTCTGATGGAAAATATTAATTAAAGAATTTGAAGAATTTCGAATAGATATAAAATAGATAAATTATAAAAAATAACCACTTTAGTGTCATAACTTTTATTATCTAGTAATAATTATACAGTGAACCTCTTCATCCCAACTAACGCCTCACCTTTGACCTCTAGGACATGTGGACGCTGGTAAAAGTACCTTACTCGGCCACATGTTATATCGTCTTGGCTATGTGAACAAGCGTACTATTAAGAAATACGAGGATGAGGCGACTAAGATTGGAAAGTCATCTTTTGCCTTCGCCTGGGTGCTAGACGAGACTGATGAAGAGAGGTAGAATCTCCTATGACCCAACTATAATCCCTGCATTACACCTTAATTATGTATATTATAATACAATAGTATAGATAGTAATCACCCTATTTTCACAAATCTTGGATCACACATTTGATTTTTCAATATTTTAAAAATTAGATCATTTTAATTTTATAACATTGGACTATAACATAGATATTATATGTTTATAACATAGATATTATAAACATATAATATCTACATTTTAAATGTTTACTTTTCTCAATAATAAGTTACTTTTAGTAACCAGCATATTTTCAAATTATTTTATATATTTTAAATTATTTCTAAAATGCAAACAAATTTATTTAATTTTGTAGTAAAATTAATTTATACATAAAAATTATATTTTATTTATAAAGGCATTATATATATATATATGTATATACATATATATATATATATATATATATATATATATATATATATATATACATATATATATATTGATAAATCGATATGCATATATTATTAAATCATCACATCTAATCGAATATAAATAAAATATTCTTTTATAAAATAAGCATTAATTGTTTATTTAGATGTAATATTTACTACACCTTTAATTTATTCTAATTTTACTATGAATTTTGTTATGGTTTTATTAATTGATACAAAATGCATTATCTCTGTTAATTAGTATATTACAGTCAATCAAAATTCAATACAATCCATTATGGATGAGAATCTATAATTAACTTAACTTAATTAACTAATTAATTAATTTAGATACCAACTTAGTGATAATGAGTGATATAATTTAAACAAATTTTTTATATATAGTCAATTAAATTAGTTATCAATACTTTTTAGATATTTATATTTAATTCTTTAAAATTAATATGAATTTAGAAATTATTATTATTTATTAATTAACTGATCATTGTATAATTTTTAAAATCTCCATTTGATCTCAACAATATTATTTTGAATATTTATTTTACTAAACATATAATTTACAATATATACATATTTTATTTTGTATATATTTTGTATACGTATTTATTAATTCCAATTGAATTTATATTATTAATATTTCTTTGTTTAATGATATGTTTGATCCTTAAATGTATTTCATACTCAATCATAAATATTCTGCTTATAATTTTATCTCGTTGTTAATTATTTAATATAACATTTTATATTATTTATAAAATTTGGATACCATATAATAATAAATTTAAACAAAATTTAAAAAATTAATATACTGATAATATAATATAAATAAATATTTTTTAAACTTATCTAAAATTACTAAAACCGCATGTAATTTTAATTTTAAATATATTTTTGATTAATATTTAACATATATTTTTTGGATCTAATACTTAAACAATTGTTTATGCTGGAAATAAATAGGGAAACAATTATTCAAAAATAATTTGATATTTTGTAAGCAGAAATATATCTTACAATAGCAAATTGCAATAGCAAATCGAATCAAATATATCATATTTGAGTTTCTTATCATATTAATATAATATAGTATCATAATATAATATTTTATAATTTAAACATTGCTCCAGACTACTATTTTCGAAATGCCAGATGTGTCCCATGTTAAAATTAGAAGATCGCATAGATAATCCAAAAACAAATGATATTTATATATATAACTTGATTTTGTTTGATAATTAAAATATACTATTCTAAATATTATATTCTAATATAATTAAAATTAATACTTTTTGCTGAAAAAAGTTCTAAAGTGATTTACCCAGAAACTCGGGAGATTTTGAAGAATCGAGTATATTATAGATTATATATAGAATATCTATGGGAAATTATATTCTAAATATAAAGTAAAAATTCATTTAATTGCCATAACATTTAGAGATATACATGGTTATTATAAATCTATAGTTCTTACTATATATGCTATTTTAAAGATATATATATGTTTATATAATTTATATTATAAAGTTTATAATATATAAACTGTTAAATTATATTTTGATTCCTAAAAATATATCTAATTATATTCTCAAAAAATTCAGATATATGCAATTTGTAATAATTTTTGAAAATATTGTATCGCTGGAACTCAATATACTTTTTGTTTTGATAAATTATTGACTATAAGTTCATTATGTGAATATTATATAAAATGTAAATAATATATATTATGAAATATGATCACTAATAATTATATATATATATAGATATTTAAATATATATACATATATGCAAATGTATATATACATTATATATTTTTCATATATGACTCGGTGGCGCAACGGTAGCGCGTCTGACTCCAGATCAGAAGGTTGCGTGTTCAAATCACGTCCGGGTCAAATTTTTTTGTCAATACAATTTAATATTATTTCTAATTATTCTTAATTTTATATAAATATTATATAACCTTGTTTGTAACCTAGTGTAAAATGAGAATAGTTTTTGTATTATCTAGTAAACAATTGTTTATTAGCAGCATACTATATGATGTGTTATATTATTATAAATCCATAATCTAATATATAATATTTAATACAGTTTAATTTAGCAAAAATTAAAATATCATTTATCAACTGTTTACTGTCAATTATCACATTGTAAATATATATTAAATATAAATGAATTATAATTCTGAAATATGTCAATATTTCAAATTTTAAAATGGATGCCAAATATTGAGACTTAATAAATATAAAAATTATAATAATAATACAAATTAACTACCCATTATATAACATAACAACATCTCAGTTTTACTCCCTGATCCCACTCCCTGCCCCCATACACTAACCCCATACCCTGTCCCAATAACCTGCCCCTATACCCTGCCTTTACACCTTGCCCCCACCTCCTGCCCCCACTCACTGACCCCACTGCGATTACAGGACTAGAGGTGTCACCATGGATGTCGCGCAAACTAGATTTCAAACGGAAAAGTACACCGTGAATTTGATGGATTCGCCTGGTCATAAAGACTTTATTCCGAACCTCATCATAGGTATAGAACAATTGACATACGTGCATGCTAAAGTGGATGGTTTTGTTGAATTAGTAAATGGAATAGCTGCTCACTACAGCTAATAATATTTTAAACAATTTTGTTCAAACCTTTCTTTTTTTTTTTTAAAACTGTAATGTGCCAAAACCCATTTTAAATAATATTGTTCTAAAAATACTTTTATTTCCCTATTACAATAAGCATGCACAGATTATTGTTTATATTTGTTAAATTGAATTTATTTTAGAATTGTTTTTTTTATATTATTTGATTTAAAAGTATATACAATGAGATTGCGTAATGATAGTAAATCCAAACAAGCATTTGGGTATCTATTATCCAGCATTTAATATCCCATGAATATATATACGATATACATGATTGAAATTGTTTCCTATTCACTCAATTATAAAACCTTCTATCTATCCTATATTAAACTTCTGGGCGTTTTTGCCTAATCATCTACATATTCAATTTCAATAAATTGTTTGGATTTTGTTTTATACGTTCAGTCTCTAATAGAAACCACCCATTAACTCAGGCGGTTAACCTTTAACCTTAACGCAGGCAGTTAACCTTAATGCAGGCGGTTAACCTATAACCTTAACGAAGGCGGTTAACCTATAACCTTAACGCAGGTGATTAACCTATAACCTTAACGCAGGTGATTAACCTATAACCTTAACGCAGGTGATTAACCTATAACCTTAACGCAGTCGGTTAACCTATAACCTTAACGCAGTCGGTTAACCTATAACCTTAACGCAGGTGATTAACCTATAACCTTAACGAAGGCGGTTAACCTATAACCTTAACGCAGGTGATTAACCTATAACCTTAACGCAGGTGATTAACCTATAACCTTAACGCAGTCGGTTAATCTATAACCTTAACGCAGGTGATTAACCTATAACCTTAACGCAGGTTGTTAATCTATAACCTTAACGCAGGCGGTTAACCTATAAACGGTGCCTATAACCCTCTCTATCGTGGTAATATCTTCTACGCCATTCGGATATGATAACTCTCCAGCCCACGACGTCGAGTATGTTTGCTAGACCAATGGGTTCCTTGTAATTTCACTTTATCGATAGGTGCTTGCCAAGCGGACGTGGCCGTTTTGGTCGTAAATGCTGTCGATGGGGAATTTGAGACTGGATTTGAAATTGGAGGTCAAACACAAGAACATGCTATGCTAATCAGATCTCTAGGTATGATCTCACTATACCCTTCTCCATATACCCTTCTCCATATACCCTTCTCCCTATACCCTTCTCACTATACCCTTCTCCATATACCCTTCTCACTATACCCTTCTCACTATACCCTTCTCACTATACCCTTCTCACTATACCCTTCTCCCTCTCACTCTCCTCTCCCTTTCCTCTCCTCTCCCTCCACTTCTCCCTCTTCTCTCCCTCTCCTCTCCCTCCCCTTCTCCCTCTCCATGTCTCACTCTCCTCTCCCTCCCCTTCTCCCTCTCCACTTCTCCCTCCTCTTCTCCCTCTTCTCTCCCTCTCCTCTCCTCTCCCTCCCCTTCTCTCTCTCCTCTCCCTCCACTTCTCCCTTTTCTCTCCCTCTCCTCTCCCTCTCACACTATCTACCTATTATATAAGTAATTTCACAATGGGACATATTTAGTATAATATATAGAATTAGTGGATTAATTCAACTCTTATTGACACCAGATCCCTTTAAACAAGAGTTACCTTAAAGTTACCTCAAAGTTACCTTAAAGTAAATGTATCTGTGGATTCGGGCTACTGAATATAAAAGTTGCAATATGTTATACCAGATGATACACACGTACCAGATGATACACATGTACCAGATGATACACATGTACCAGATGGTACACATGTACCAGATGGTACACATGTACCAGATGGTACACATGTACCAGATGGTACACATGTACCAGATGGTACACATGTACCAGATGATACACATACATACCAGATGATACACAGTTACTGGAATATACACCAGAAAGTTGATTTGCCTCTAAATCTCACAGGAATCTCCCAGCTATTGGTTGTTGTGAACAAGATGGACGCCGTGGAATGGAGCGAGACGCGTTACAACGAAATTGTAGAGAAATTGACGCCGTTCTTAAGGAGTTTAGTAGCAAACGTTTCGACATCGGCGTGTTACTATCTATTGCTGACCGCACTAGGACCCTTGCGTCCGACAGCTCTTCTGACACAAGGGTCCTAGTGTATTCTATAAACTCACCTCCCGTGTCGTCATTCTATATGAAATCCTATGCTACTATTTCAGCCACCGCCGGTTTCAAAAATTCGCTATTTGTGCCTTGCAGCGGTTTGATGGGAGAGAACATCGACCAACCTTTAGATAACTGCTCTTGGTACAATGGAAAAACACTCATCCAACATATTGGTTAGTTTAATTCTCTAATGTGCATATGATAATGATATACTAGAACACATGAGCCACAACCAGGGTTTATAGGCATACTGACTAATCACCACCCCCACCCTTACCACCACCCTGCCACCACCCTGCCACTCTGCCGCCACCCTGCCACCACCCCACCATCCTGCCACCACCCCTCACCCTGCCAGCAACTCACCACCCTGCCACCACCCCACCCCCACCCTGCCACCAACTCACCACCCTGCCACCACCCCATTACCCCACCATCCCACCCCCTGCCATCACCTCATCACCCCTCTATCCCAACATCCTGCCATCACCTCATCACCCCATTGCCCCACCACCCAACACCATGCCACCACCCTGCCACCACCCCACCACCCTGCCACCACCCCACTACCCTGCCAGCACCCCAACATCCTGCCATCACCCCATCACCCCATTACCCCACCGCCCTGCCATCACCCCATTACCCCACCACCCTGCCATCACCCCATCACCCCTCTATCCTAACATCCTGCCATCACCCCATCACCCCATTACCCCACCACCCCAACACACTGCCATCACCTCATCACCCCATTGCCCCACCACCCCAACACCATGCCACCACCCCCACCCTGCCACCACCCCACCACCCTGCCACCACCCCACTACCCTGCCAGCACCCCAACATCCTGCCATCACCCCATCACCCCATTACCCCACCGCCCTGCCATCACCCCATTACCCCACCACCCTGCCATCACCCCATCACCCCTCTATCCTAACATCCTGCCATCACCCCATCACCCCATTACCCCACCGCCCTGCCATCACCCCATCACCCCTCTATCCTAACATCCTGCCATCACCCCATCACCCCATTACCCCACCGCCCTGCCATCACCCCATCACCCCTCTATCCTAACATCCTGCCATCACCCCATCACCCCATTACCCCACCACCCCAACACCCTGCCATCACCCCAACACCTTGCTACCACCCCACCACCCTGCCATCACCCCATCAACTCAGCATCCCAACACCTTGCCAATACCCCACCCCCTCACCCCACCCCCTCACCCCACCACCATCTGACTTCTCATGTTGACCCCTTCAGACGGGTTCATGAGGCCACCGAGGGATATTCTGCAACCATTTCGTTTCTGCGTAACCGACATGTTCCCTTCCGGCGCGAATTTCTCCTTAGCCGGTCAAGTGGTCAGCGGCGCCTGCCAGGTCAACGAGAAGATGGCGATATTGCCTCAAGCTGAGCTTGCTACTATCAAAAGTTAGAACATACCTAGAACTCAATATCTCGAATCTAGGTTAAAGTGCATATGCAATAGTGACTTGCAATTAATACATGAAATGCTTGCTATAGATTACAGCGAAATGGTTCTTCTCTAAATATTGCATATGCAGCAAACAATAGCTAACAATGGCTAACAATGGACAGGATTGTCTTTATATTCTAGCAAACATTATAAGAACTTAAGAAATAGTAAATATTAGATCCCCTAGGCAACTTATTAGTTACAGTAAGACTAGTCTACATTATACTCTACATTATACTCTACATTATACTCTATATTATACTCTACATTATACTCTACATTATACTTTACATTATACTCTACATTAAACTCTATATTATACTCTACATTATACTCTACATTATACTTTACATTATACTCTACATTATACTCTACATTATACTTTACATTATACTCTACATTATACTCTACATTATACTCTACATTATACTCTACATTATACTTTACATTATACTTTACATTATACTCTACATTATACTCTATATTATACTCTACATTATACTCTACATTATACTCTACATTATACTCTATATTATACTCTACATTATACTTTACATTATACTCTATATTATACTCTATATTATACTCTACATTATACTCTACATTATACTCTACATTATACTTTACATTATACTCTACATTATACTTTACATTATACTCTACATTATACTCTACATTATACTCTATATTATACTCTACATTATACTTTACATTATACTTTACATTATACTCTACATTATACTCTACATTATACTTTACATTATACATTATCGATAATATTAAATATTATATTAATGACATTTATTTTTAAATAATTCTTTGAAATATTTTAAGAATTCATGAATTATCATAATACTTTGTGATTATGTAAAACATTCTAATAATAATTAATAATTTTTATAAATATTTGGAAGAAATCCAAAATACAAATTAAAAACTTTAAATTGATATCATAAAATAGAACCAACTCACTGCTGTGTGATATCTAGCCTACACATACTTACATTACTCATACATTACTCAGGCATTACTTTGAATGATTTTCCTGTGAACACAGCATTCTCTGGAGACTCAATTGTGATCAATGCCACTGGCTTTGATATTGAGAAGGTCACTATAGGTTAGCAGTATTGCTGTTCATCTTCTATACTTATCTCACCTTCAATATCTATACTCTATACATCTCATTATCTCTTCCGTTTACTCATTTTCTTCTCCATGTATATATATATATATATATCATTATAAATTCTTTCCCCTTTCAATATATTTCACTTAATTTTCACTCTCATTTCTCTATAGCCTTATTGATGTATGTATTTCTATGACCCGCGACACTCAGTTATCTCAGATACTCAGTTAATACTGCTCCATCTCCATGGTCAGGTTCCATTCTGTCTCCGGTGCATCAGATGGTTCCCATTGTAACTAGGTTTACGGCCTCTGTAATCATTTTCGAAGTTACTGTTAGTTACCGTCTACTTTGCCCAAGTTTAGGAAGTATACCCGCATCTATAATATAATTGCGATATCATATATAACTAAATTTACAATAATTAAATTAAAGTTGAAAGAATGAAATTTTGATTTTTTGTGAATTCAGGAATAATTTACATAAATGCCACAATTGCAGGACCCGATCACCAAAGGATTTGAGATTATTTTGCACCACCAGGCACTCTGCATGCCGGCCACCATACATAAGATCTCCAGCACCATGAGTAAAACTACGGGCAAGTTACTGCAGACCAAACCTAAGTTAGTAGAACCACCGATAGCTTTATAATCCAGGCTATATCTGTACCATATCTGTATCACTTATTATGTCCAGAACTGATTTCATTATCTGCATGTAAAATATAAACCAACATTTTTATTCTATTATTACCTTATTACCTTCTATAATACATTTGTTTTCATGGTAAATCATATTTAGATAACTTAATAATTGAAATTTAGTAGATTTCATATTCACTAAATTCTGAAATATTACAAAAATATAAAATATCAGATATTTTATAAGTATTAATATATATTTAAACAATCAATGATGCTAAAATCACATACTATCAAATCAGTATGGGCACTACAAACAACTATAGACACGGAAGTATGTCTAAACAATCATTAAAAATGGGCACTGATTTTCACCTTTTACATTATGTTATCGAATTATGCAGATTTTAGAATATCGAGTTAAATATTTCGAGAATATATCAGGAAAATGTAAATACTACATTAATTCTGTAAATTCTTATTAATTCCTATAAATTATGTATAGCTTCGTTTGTAAGATATTTTGAATAATATACGGTGTTTAAATGTTGTACGAACTCAAGACACCAGTCACTAATATGAAGATGTGTACTAATCCCTCAACATTAACATTGAACTATACAACGTACCAGGTGTATTCTAAAAAGCTGCAGTGCCCTTCTCGAGATCAAAGTAGAAACGCCGATCTGCATGCAGTTGTACAAAGATAATCGAGCCCTGGGTAGGTTTCTAATGCGATATTACGGAAAAACTATCGGAGCCGGCATTGTAACCAAGGTGATTGACATTAATATGGAGCATGATATACATTACCTTATACACTATTGATCTCTCACGGGATGAAAATCTATTATTGCTGAGTAAACTATGCAGACATAATAACAATGTTTGATTAAAATAATATGTTTTAATAGTAAATACAAAAATTTATATAATTTACTTAATATATATTAATGAATTAAAATTTCTCTAAATGTAACCACTAATATAACCCTAATATGAACCCTAATATATGAACCATTTCTTCAACAGATTAATGAATCTATTGAAATTTAATAACGATACATAAATAACTTAATGAATACGGTTATTAAAAAAATAAAACAATGTGATGTATAAGAATAAATCATTATCAACCATATGGATTCATTTATTTTGTATGTTATTTGTATTCAGTATTGATAAGGTTATGTTAATAAGTTAATTATGGTTAATCGTCATTTCTCTCCGGAGGTGGACCACAAGGTTGTAACATCTTCTGCATGAGATTGAAACGTATTCGAGCTTTACTTTCGTTCTCAGCCAGCGAAAAGAAGTTCAACATATCAAAATGACCCTAAAATGGAGAAAATGTGTAAGTGGAGTAAGTCATTATTAGATGTTAACGGAGTAAGTTGAGTTATTATATATTAGTTATACAAGTAGTTAATGCATATCATTGTGAAGGAAATTTAATATATATTAGTGAATTCATATTCAATTAAGATTTATCTTTCCATTAGAATATTAATATTTTGGTAAGAAAGAAACTAGATTGATGAAATATAATGAAATTTATAATGAGGGGACAATGTTGAAATGTTTAACAAATGTGTAAAAAAAATGGTAACGAATAATTGTTTAAGATAGAAAAAATATAGTCACATTTTATTAAAGCATAGCTTAGAAATGAAATAATATTTACATGAAGAGGCGTATTTTTTAAAATCAAATAAAAATAAAAAATAATGACATTATATTCTAATAATCCAAGTATTATTTTGTAAATATATTAACTTCAATTATAATAAAATATATCATTGTAACCACATAATATCTAATATATCAATAAAATCTAATTAATTAATATATTATATGTAATTAATTTTTGTTTTAAATGTAGTATTAATACCTTTAAAAACTTTACACATTTCAGCACATGTAAAATTTATATAAACTTTATATTTAAAATACAATATTTTCTCAATTTTGATCAAATTTCTAATTCATTTAAATTACTACTGATGAAATATAATCTTTTGGTGTTAATTGTGATTATTGAAATGGCAGTCTTTATGGTTATATATGAACCGTAATTAATATTGCATTCATTGTACAAATATATTTTGTCAATAATGTCACTTTATTTATTTCTGCCAAACGTGCCGCAATATGTCTACAAATGTCAGATGCCTACTTTATGCATATTGCGGATCTCAGACCATCGTATTAATATAAAATAATCATGTAATTTTAGAACTAGAAAAAAAGGAAAGCTAATCTAATTGTATTTAAACTTATTTTATGTGTAATAGCAATGTCTGCACAGTAACGCATAACCATCTATAGCGGGTTTTCTCAGCACCATTATCCATAAATTAAACATACTCTGATATTGTGTTATTTAAAACTTACGATATATATTTTATATATATAGATTAATTAATTTATATGTATCAATATTGAATATATAAAACCAGACGATCCAATAATTTTATATTAACACTGAAAAATTAACTGCTATGAATAAATATGCCGGAATATTTCAAGTCAATATTTATATAGTATTAATGGGAGAACTACCAAAATGATACTAGATAATCATGCAGTAATACTATATATATAGTTTGTGTCCTAATAATATGATTGATACTAAAATAATGTATTTAGTGTGCATTTTACAATATATATAAAATAAATCATGAAATTGATTTTAAAACAAACCTGATAAGATGCATAGCTATCACGATGTTGGTTTGTAACCCATTCCCACTTATTAGTATCAGCATGACCTGTACCAATATACTTAGACTGTAAATGCTCCAATTGACTATTTATGTTATAACGATCACCCATTTTAAATTAATAAAACTTTTGTTTACAAATCATTAATCATAGATTTCTGAACGATAGATAATCATAAATGATTTTGATTACTATATTGAAATGAAATCAAATTTAAGTAGTAGTAGTAGTAGTAGCAGCAGTAGTAGTAGCAGTAGTAGTAGTAGTAGTAGTAGTAGTAGTAGTAGTAGTAGTAGTAGTAGTAGTAGTATTAGTAGTAGTAGTAGTAGTAGTAGCAGTTGCAGTTGCAATTGCAGTTATAGTTGTAGTTTAAGTATATACAGATGTATAATCTATATATAGTTTTATATTAGATCATTATCAATATTCATTGTATTTTTAATAATCATTTTATTTTACTTATTGCTATTTATGTATTAAATAGTGTATATAGATTTGTCATGTATTAATATTATTGATATACAAAATATATAATATATTATGCGACTTATTTATAAACCATTCTAATAAAAAACATGAAACGAAAATATAATGTCAATCAAATTTTGTTTACGCTGGAGACGAGTAAAAATATATGACTAAATCATAATATTGACAAAAACTCTTAAATATTCTTATTAATACATATATAAAAAGTATATAAATAAAGAATTATATAATTATATTTGAAATGCAATTAAAATACGTCAAGACTCTACAAACAACGCAGGTTTCATCGTATTTTTTGAATCATAATTATTATGATAAAATTACATTTGAAATTTATTAATGTCTAGAATAATTTTAAACCGGTATAGAAAATCCTGGAATATTTGAAATAGTTATTAATTATAACTTAAATACCTAATAATATTGTATACATATGTTAGGTAGAATTTGTTAGTAAACTTGTATCAGTTTAATGTAAATAAGTTTAATGATTACAATTTAATGTACATAATTTAAAACACTTACAACATGCTAATGAATATAGTAGTAGTAGTATTATATATATATATATATATATAGAGAGAGAGAGAGAGAGAGAGAGAGAGAGAGAAAGAAAGAAAAAAAATATAGAATATGAGTAACACGAGTTAATTAGCGACCACTACTTTAGTGTTACTAGTTATTTTAATTTGTTTCGAAATATAGCTAAGAATACAGTGTTAAATTTGACTGAATACTGATCAAGCTATCGATAATAACTAATAATAATACCACAAATAGTTATAGCTGGTCTTACTGATAACATATATTTACATTAAATTAATAATAGTTAATGTACTATTGATTTAATTAATATTAATTATTTAATCATTAATGTCATTACTCATTATAAAATATTATTATTCTAATTATTTGATTTACTTGATTGATAAAATAGATGAGAAGAATAAAGCCAAAGCGTTACCACAGAAAATTAATATAGTACAATTCTATCTTTGATATAACACCAATAACTTATATAAAATAAATAAATAAAGTTGAAATCAATTAGTAAATAACCTGCATTTAATTAATTTAATAATGAATTTTCAATTTTATTTTACCACAAATATCTTTTGAAATAATAATAATATGTTAAATAAGTTATATTAAATTATTAAAAAAATGTTATGGTTATGGTAAAAGTATCTTTTGTATGTATTCTCAATCATATTTTTCCATACCTAGAGTATTTTACAATGGCTGAAATCTCAGACCTATTTCCTATTGAGTTAATTTATAGAATATTGATAACTTTTTAATATTTTTGTTTTACTTAATAAATACTATATTATACAACATTATATTCGAATAACATGATTTCATTGATATCTTAAATAAAGCATTATAAATTTAATTTAAGAAGTTTTTAGCATTTAGTAAAATCAATAAGAACTCAGTAACAAAGTAATGTACGATTACATTGAAGCATAGTATATACTTTATTCACAATCTCAGAAATTTAATAGTATATTGTTTTGTTAATTAATCATGTATTAATAGATCATTATTTCTGTATTAATAACAATCATTACCTTAAAAATGCAGTAATCAACAAATTAATCTTGGATTGCACAAAATATATAATGTATTATATAATATAATATATAATGTATTATATAATATATTATATAATAGATTTTATTATATTAAATTGAGCCTGTTAGCTTTTACAATTTGTATTTATTATTAAGAACTCATACTTTTTAAATATGCTTACCCTCTCCACTGGTCACTTCTTATCACCAATAGCCTTACCCTACCTCCCCTAACTACCTCTTAATCCCAATGACCTCTCAGCGTTACTTGTTACCATCTTTTATCTCTACTTATCATCTCTTAAACCCATTGAGATCCTTTAACTCCGCTGACCTCATCTTATACCTACTGATTATATAACAATCCTGTTGATCACCTATTATCCCCACTAACCATCTATTAACCCCACTGATTATATCTTTACCTCGATAATCTCCTCTTATCCCCGCTGACCGCATTTTATCCCTACCGACCATCTCTTATTTGCATCGGCATCACCTCATCGCCGAACTATTTCTGACCACATCTGATCTCCCCCGACCTACCCCAACCTACCTCGAACTTCTCTAACCCCCGCGACCTCCACCAGAACGGAGCCGCTAAGGTATGCGCTGTGTCGTGGGCTCCCAACAATCAGAAACTCGCAGTTTGCACATCCGACCGGGTGATCATACTCTACGATGACATGGGAGAGAGGAGAGACAAATTCTCTACGAAACCCGCAGATTCAAGGGTTTACATAAAGATATATGTCTAGTTATAGGGATTCGATCAAATGCGATGAGTATTTGTATATCATATGCTATATATTCACACTATATAATATATATATATATATAAAATATCTTTGTTTAGTTCAAAACTGAGTTTTATTATTGGAAAATATATATATATATATATATATATATATATATATATATATATTTATATATATTTATATATATTTCCAATAATAAAACTCAGTTTTGAACTAAACAAAGTTATTTTTTAACTCTCCTCTCGATTTCCTACCACCATGTTATGGATGTATTTAATCCGCACTTAAACAGCACCATTGGATATTACCACAACTCCACACCTCTACTCCACACCTCAACTCCACACCTCTACTCCACACCTCTACTCCACACCTCTACTCCACACCACCACTCCACACCTCTACTCCACACCTCTACTCCACACCTCTACATTCCACATCTACATTCCACCTCTACATTTCACCTCTACATTCCACCTCTACATTCCACCTCTACATTTCACCTCGACATTCCACCTATACATTCCACCTCGACATTCCACCTCTACATTCTTCCTCTTCATTTCACCTCTACATTCCACCTCTACACTTCACTTCTACATTCCACCTCGACATTCCACCTCTACATTCCACCTCTACATTCCACCTCTACATTCCACGTCAACATTTCCCGCCTCAGTTTGGCAAGAAGAGTTATACTGTGAGGGGAATCGCTTTTTCTCCCGACTCATCAAAAATTGCCGTCGGACAAAGCGACAACATCATCTTTGTTTACAAGATCGGCGACGAATGGTTTGCAAACCGGGAGGCATTTACTTATCATGGCGATAGCTGGTGCTACGTAGTTTTAGGAGGGAGTCGTCATATTAGACCCGTACGTGGTGTACCCTATTCGCACTCAACCGCCCAATAGACGGGTGCATAACTTTAGATCCCCCCACTCTTGTTGCAGGGGAGACAAGAAGACGATTTGCAATAAATTCATGCAACAGCACGCTGTGACTTGCCTGATATGGCCTCCGGAACAGAATATCATTTTTGGTACCGCCGACGGACGGGTTTGTATTCGCGTCCGTTTTGCGAGTGGTTCTAGTGGGGCTGTGAATGGTGCTTGTGACTAGAATGTGTGTAGTTTATTCTAGCAATGCAATCGGTGTCTTTCAAAGCCCGTTGCTAACCCTCATTTTCCTTAACACCTTTATAACCGAACCCCATATATACACCCACTAACTACCTTAAATTAATACATCTCTAACCCCTTCGTAATCTCTATTAAACACCTTAACCAGAATTTAAGGCTCTCTAACTGCATTAGTCTTAAAACCGAGCTCATCCTGCTCTACTCTCCATTAATCCCCATTAATCCCCACCCATCCCTCGTAAACTCCCCACTAATCACTCTAACCTCACTATCTTCCCCTAGATCATATTATTCCCTAAATCCCACTAAACCCTTCATAATCCCACTAAACCCTTCATAATCCCGTTACCACTCCACCAGGTGCGCATTGCTAATGTAAAAACAAACAAATCGTCGACTCTCTACAACAGCGAGTCTCATGTTGTTTCTCTGACCACTAAGTTAGTTCTCTTCCTTCTCCCCTCTTCCCTCTCCCCTCTTCCCCTTAGTTCTCTCCCCTCTCCCCTCTTCCCCTTAATTATCTTCCCTCTCCCCTCTTCCCCTTAATTATCTTCCCTCTCCCCTCTTCCCCTTAATTATCTTCCCTCTCTTTTATTTCCCTCTCCCCTCTTCCCCTTAATTCTCTTCCTTCTCCCCTCTTCCCCTTAATTCTCTTCCTTCTCCCCTTTTCCCCTTTAGTTCTCTCCCCTCTTCCCCTTTAGTTCTCTCCCCTCTTCCCCTTAGTTCTCTCCCCTCTCCCCTCTTCCCTTTAATTATCTTCCCTTTAATTATCTTCCCTCTCCCCTCTTCCCCTTATATATATCTCTTCGTCCCCTTATATATATCTCCTCTTCCCTTTATATCCCTCTTCCTAGCTCCCTCACTCCCTTCCTTCCTTCTTTATGAAATTCCGCAAATTACACTACCACCATTAAACTATCGTAGCGTCACCAACACCGGTATTATTTCTGGACATGCTGATGGCTCCATTGTCCGTTTCTTTATGAACAAAGACCAGGCAAATGAGAGTCAAGTTAGTATTTCAACCTGTGAACAGATCACAATGTTAACTTTAGTATAATGTATAGTGTCTAGTGTCTAGTGTATAGTGTCTAGTGTCTAGTGTATAGTGTCTAGTGTCTAGTGTCTAGTGTCTAGTGTCTAGTGTCTAGTGTCTAGTGTCTAGTGTCTAGTGTCTAGTGTCTAGTGTATAGTGTCTAGTGTCTAGTGTCTAGTGTCTAGTGTCTAGTGTCTAGTGTCTAGTGTCTAGTGTCTAGTGTCTAGTGTCTAGTGTATAGTGTCTAGTGTCTAGTGTATAGTGTCTAGTGTCTAGTGTCTAGTGTCTAGTGTCTAGTGTATAGTGTCTAGTGTCTAGTGTCTAGTGTCTAGTGTCTAGTGTCTAGTGTCTAGTGTCTAGTGTCTAGTGTCTAGTGTCTAGTGTCTAGTGTCTAGTGTCTAGTGTCTAGTGTCTAGTGTCTAGTGTCTAGTGTCTAGTGTCTAGTGTCTATTGTCTAGTGTCTAGTGTCTAGTGTCTAGTGTCTAGTGTCTAGTGTCTAGTGTCTAGTGTCTAGTGTCTAGTGTCTAGTGTCTAGTGTCTAGTGTCTAGTGTCTAGTGTCTAGTGTCTAGTGTCTAGTGTCTAGTGTCTAGTGTCTAGTGTCTAGTGTCTAGTGTCTAGTGTCTAGTGTCTAGTGTCTAGTGTCTAGTGTCTAGTGTCTAGTGTCTAGTGTCTAGTGTCTAGTGTCTAGTGTATAGTGATTAGTGATTAGTGTATAGTGTATAGTGTATAGTGTATAGTGTATAGTGTATAGTGTATAGTGTATAGTGTATAGTGTTTAGTGTCTAGTATTTAGAGTATAGTGTATAGTGTTTAGTGTCTAGTGTCTAGTGTCTAGTGTATAGTGTTTAGTGTCTAGTATTTAGAGTCTAGTGTCTAGTGTTTAGTGTCTAGTGTGTGGTGTGTAGTGTCTAGTGTCTAGTGTGTGGTGTATAGTTTATAGTATAGCATTTATAGTGTATAGTGTAAAATCAATAGTTTATTGTTTACACTTTACTGTTTCACTAGAAAACTGATAACATCTTGACCAGTATTGACCTCTGAAAGGAATGTTGGTTATCTTTTAAGTAGGTATTGAGTGAAACAACTTATATTATGATTGATTGACTTAATGCAAACGAAGTTATGAGTCACTAGGACTATTGTTATTTCGTGGCTATTTCTTGTCTAGTATCTAGTCGATGTAATTATTAATTATTCCGTTAGATTGATCTATATATGAGTCATATATGAATGCGTAATCACAATACACTAATAATTTTTCACAACTCTCCCTCTCCTTCTCCCTCACCTCTCCCCCTCCCTCACCTCTCCCCCTCCCTCACCTCTCCCCCTCCCTCACCTCTCCTTCTCCCTCACCTCTCCTTCTCCCTCACCTCTCCTTCTCCCTCACCTCTCCTTCTCCCTCACCTCTCCTTCTCCCTCACCTCTCCTTCTCCCTCACCTCTCCTTCTCCCTCACCTCTCCTTCTCCCTCACCTCTCCTTCTCCCTCACCTCTCCTTCTCCCTCACCTCTCCTTCTCCCTCACCTCTCCTTCTCCCTCACCTCTCCTTCTCCCTCACCTCTCCTTCTCCCTCACCTCTCCTTCTCCCTCACCTCTCCTTCTCCCTCACCTCTCCTTCTCCCTCACCTCTCCTTCTCCCTCACCTCTCCTTCTCCCTCACCTCTCCTTCTCCCTCACCTCTCCTTCTCCCTCACCTCTCCTTCTCCCTCACCTCTCCTTCTCCCTCACCTCTCCTTCTCCCTCACCTCTCCCCCTCCCTCACCTCTCCCCCTCCCTCACCTCTCCTTCTCCCTCACCTCTCCTTCTCCCTCACCTCTCCTTCTCCCTCACCTCTCCTTCTCCCTCACCTCTCCTTCTCCCTCACCTCTCCTTCTCCCTCACCTCTCCTTCTCCCTCACCTCTCCTTCTCCCTCACCTCTCCTTCTCCCTCACCTCTCCTTCTCCCTCACCTCTCCTTCTCCCTCACCTCTCCTTCTCCCTCACCTCTCCTTCTCCCTCACCTCTCCTTCTCCCTCACCTCTCCCCCTCCCTCACCTCTCCTTCTCCCTCACCTCTCCTTCTCCCTCACCTCTCCTTCTCCCTCACCTCTCCTTCTCCCTCACCTCTCCTTCTCCCTCACCTCTCCCCCTCCCTCACCTCTCCCCCTCCCTCACCTCTCCTTCTCCCTCACCTCTCCTTCTCCCTCACCTCTCCTTCTCCCTCACCTCTCCTTCTCCCTCACCTCTCCTTCTCCCTCACCTCTCCTTCTCCCTCACCTCTCCTTCTCCCTCACCTCTCCCCCTCCCTCACCTCTCCCCCTCCCTCACCTCTCCTTCTCCCTCACCTCTCCTTCTCCCTCACCTCTCCTTCTCCCTCACCTCTCCCCCTCCCTCACCTCTCCCCCTCCCTCACCTCTCCTTCTCCCTCACCTCTCCTTCTCCCTCACCTCTCCTTCTCCCTCACCTCTCCTTCTCCCTCACCTCTCCTTCTCCCTCACCTCTCCTTCTCCCTCACCTCTCCTTCTCCCTCACCTCTCCTTCTCCCTCACCTCTCCTTCTCCCTCACCTCTCCTTCTCCCTCACCTCTCCTTCTCCCTCACCTCTCCTTCTCCCTCACCTCTCCCCCTCCCTCACCTCTCCCCCTCCCTCACCTCTCCTTCTCCCTCACCTCTCCTTCTCCCTCACCTCTCCCCCTCCCTCACCTCTCCCCCTCCTCCAGGGTAAGATTATCATGCACTCCTCGCCCCCGTTCGCCCTTGCCTGGACTATAAACTGCATAGTGGCGGCTGGATGCGATAAACGTGTGATCGCCTATGGCAGTAAGGACGGACGTAGCGTTCAACAGTTCGACTACAGTCGAGAGCAGGGCGAGCACGAATTCTCTTGCGCCACTACTAGCCCCAGCGGTCAGTCGGTGGTCATCGGTAGCTACGACAGGTTTGTCTTACTCGGCTGTTTGGTGCCTACAACTAGTTCTTCCTGCGGACCTCCATTCGCAGCCTTCCGACCGATTACTCGGTCCTCTGCCGAACGGTTCCCACTTCGCCCTAATCTCACTTTAACCCCAGTTAACAACCCCAGTTGAACCCTAGTTCCTCTTGTATACAACCCCACCGCACCCCCGACTCGCTCGCAGACTTCGCGTGTTCAACTGGAGTCCTCGCAAAGCCACTTTCGACGAAGGCGTCAGCAAATACATTGCCAACATCTACACTATCTCTTGCATCGGCTGGAAACGCGACGGCTCTAGGCTCGCCATCGGATCTCTGTGCGGCTCCGTGGAGATGTTCGACTGCTGCCTACGACGCTCCATCTACAAGAACAAGTTCGAGATGACCTACGTCGGATTGAGCCAGGTGAGTAGGACCAGTTAACGGCCTAGTTACGACATAGTTAACGGCCTAGTTACGACATAGACCGCGCAGGGTAGAGATAATGGCCTACTTAATTATGTAGTTAATGTCCTAGTTCCTGTAAGGCCTAATTCAATTTATTAATTATTTATGGGAGAATTAATGTCACAGTTAATGACCCAGTTAATGACCCAGTTAATGACCCAGTTAATGACCCAGTTAATGACCTTGTTAATATCCTAGATCATACATTAGTTAGTTAATTATCTTAATCACACAATCACACAATTAGTTAATAATCAAGTCAGTGACTTTATTTAATGACCATCCATTATTAATTTAATTATCTTTATTATTCATGAGATAGTTAATGGCCCAGTTAATGACCTAATTAGTGGTTTATTAATTACTTAGTTAATGACATAATAGCCTAGTTAATGGCATAATTAATAGGCTAGTTAATGGACTATTTATTGGCCTAGATTATGTATTATATTTTAATAGCATGCTAATTGCATAGTTAATACTCTAGTTAATGACCAAGAATATGTATTACCTAGTTTTTGGCATACATAATTATGCCTAGTTATGCCTTAGTTGATAATCTAGTAAATTCATTATCTTGTTAATAACTTAACTCATCTATTACCCAGTTATTAATAATTATAATTAACAACTTAGATCATACATTACCTTAATTAATACCTAATTAATTAGTTAATAACCTAGTTAATGACCTAGTTAATAATGGCATATTTAATGATCTAGTTAATGACTTAGTTATTATCTTGATGGAAAAACTTATTCTATTACCTAACTAATAATCTATTAATGACTTGGTTAATGACCTAGTTAATGACCTAGTTAATGACCTAGT
>OZ038312.1:31490354-31492854 GCA_964035775.1 Osedax frankpressi
CAGCTATGTTTGAATTCAATGTCAATAATATATAATAATTGTAAGAATAAATATTCATTAATAAACATATTGAATATATTATAATATCCCGCTATATAATATTATATGTATTTAATAAAATTCAAATTACCCAATCTTGGATACACAATTTATGATATTTTAATTGTTAAATTATTTTATCATAGTAAAAAATATTAAATGGAATTCTATTGTAAATTATTAATATTATAGGTTTATGACTAGTGATTATAATATTATTATTATGTAACTTTCAAAATATGTAAATTATATTATTTAAATTTGTCTTCATTATTATTTTATATAATATATATTATTAAATTATATTATAAAATATTGAGTATTTTTTAAATACTATTTAGAAATTTAAAGAATTATAAATTTTATAAACATAATATATAATTATTAATAATTTATGCTTTTTGAATTTTCTAGCCAGTTATTTTTTATTTAACATAATTGATAAGATTGTATAATAGTTACATCATCTAGTACTTGGGTGTAACTTATAATATAATAACATAATTTCTAAATAAATTTTGATATAAACCAAAATATTACACTAAATAGAATTATTATTATAATTACTAATACTAATATATATTATATAAACAATACTAAACTAATACAAATATTTATTTTCTGAATTTGTAATTAATACTGGTTTATCAAACTATGGATACAAGCTACATTCTAAGTTATAAACATTTTATTTTATAGTATGAATTCTTATGTCAGATTTCTTCATCTTTCTCACTTATTTTTTGTGTCACAATACAGTGATTTATTCTAAATATGCCAATAATATATACATATATACACATATACACATATACACACATACATATAGTAATTTATAAATCACTACCACCATGAAACAGATGCTACTCTTCTTTAGGAGATATGGCTACTGCTAAATTCCTTAAAGACACCAACACCATAGCTGAAGCTAGTATTTCACTTTATTACATCGGGACCAAGTACAAATAAGAAATCTATATTGAATGTTAATGATAATGTTATATTCGCTTGATTATCGCAATTGGATCACCAAAGACTATAATACCAAAGACTATAATATCTCTTATACTCCGTATCCGTTTATAAATTGTACCCGCTATACAGTGCGTAGCAAGCCTCCATATTCCTTTACCCACTGAAGATCACCACCAAATATTGCCCCTTTGCTTCAGCGAAGCCCCGCCCCCTAAATGCGTCTCCGCCCACTAAGGAGACGGGAGATTCTCATCACTACAAAGTATTAGCACGCATCGCCGAACTGCAAGGCCATTTCAAAGAAGCCGAAACTCTGTACCTGGAACGTAACGACATCGACCTCGCCATCGCCATGTACAGGTCAATGCACAAGTGGGACGAGGCAATCAGCATCGCGGAGGCCAAGGTCAGAGTGGTTTCCACGCGTTTCTCGGGTATTTATTACCATGGCAACGGGTATTTATTACCATGGCAACGGGTATTTATTACCATGGCAACGGGATGTCCATATACCATGGCAACGTGTATTACCATGGCAACGGGGTGATACGGGTACTACTCTGCCGATGGTAACAGTGCTTTCTATAATTGCTAGTATCATTGTAACCGGATGTTGCTAATATTGTTGTTGCCGTGGTTACCTGGTGTCGATTACTTACTGTTATCGATATGCCAACGGTTCCACGGATTCTGTTTAGTAGTCGAAACTGAATTTGCCACCAATTAATATCCAGGGACATCACAGCGTCGACCAGTTGAAAAGGCAGCATTACGATTGGCTTATGGCCACAAATCAAGAAGGTTACAAAAGAGCGGTTATGTAACGCGCGGACACTGTTTACCAATTACGGTGTAAAGCGTTTTGTAAAGCGGTTTGTAAGACGGCGTCCCGACCTCACAATTACGTCATCCCGTTTCGAAACCCGAATTGACCTTTGAATTGACCTTTTAATCGACCTTTGCGCGCAGGGAGAGCGGCCGAGCTTAAGGAGTACGAAGGTGACCTCATGTCGTCCGTTTCACTCTACATGAGAGCCGGAATGCCAGCCAAGGCCGCCAGACTAATTTCGAACCACCAGGTCACTTCCGGTCCATCCCTCGGAGCCCCCCCCCCCCCCCCCCCACCTACCATCTGACCTCAAACTTGCCACCGCTTCTTACCTCTCCCCACATCGCATCGCAGCTATACGTGACCTCTCCGCAATACTCATACGCACCTCGTACCACCTACCAGTACCCACTACTCCTCGTTATCGACCCAGCCACTCTGCACCACATCCCATACCCATACATAATTACATTTCTATAACCCCACACCTCGCCGTGCCCTCTTATATATTCTCTCTCCATCCTAACCCATGACCCCTTATGACTAATAACTTCACCCCACGAACTTTCATGCCAAATAACTCTACCCTATAACCTATCGCGTCCCATAACTTCACTCCGCAAACCATCGCTCCATAACCCCATTCCGTATTCCCTA
>OZ038312.1:31497854-31540931 GCA_964035775.1 Osedax frankpressi
GGATTTGGAGAAGTTAAAGTAGTTAAGACTTGGAGAAGTTAAAGTAGTTAGGATTTGGAGAAGTTAAAGTAGTTAAGACTTGGAGAAGTTAAAGTAGTTAAGACTTGGAGAATTTAAGTAGTTAAGACTTGGAGAAGTTAAAGTAGTTAGGACTTGGAGAAGTTAAAGTAGTTAAGACTTGGAGAAGTTAAAGTAGTTAAGACTTGGAGAAGTTAAAGTAGTTAGGACTTGGAGAAGTTAGAGTAGTTAAGACTTGGAGAAGTTAAAGTAGTTAGGATTTGGAGAAGTTAAAGTAGTTAAGACTTGGAGAAGTTAAAGTAGTTAGGACTTGGAGAAGTTAAAGTAGTTAAGACTTGGAGAAGTTAAAGTAGTTAGGATTTGGAGAAGTTAAAGTAATTAAGACTTGGTGAAGTTAAAGTAGTTATGACTTGGAGAAGTTAAAGTAGTTAGGACTTGAAGAAGTTAAAGTAGTTAGGATTTGGAGAAGTTAAAGTAATTAAGACTTGGTGAAGTTAAAGTAGTTAGGACTTGGAGAAGTTAAAGTAGTTAGGACTTGAAGAAGTTAAAGTAGTTAGGATTTGGAGAAGTTAAAGTAGTTAAGACTTGGTGAAGTTAAAGTAGTTAGGACTTGGAGAAGTTAAAGTAGTTAGGACTTGGAGAAGTTAGAGTAGTTAAGACTTGGAGAAGTTAAAGTAGTTAGGATTTGGAGAAGTTAAAGTAGTTAAGACTTGGAGAAGTTAAAGTAGTTAGGACTTGGAGAAGTTGAAGTAGTTAAGACTTGGAGAAGTTAAAGTAGTTAGGATTTGGAGAAGTTAAAGTAATTAAGACTTGGTGAAGTTAAAGTAGTTAGGACTTGGAGAAGTTAAAGTAGTTAGGATTTGGAGAAGTTAAAGTAATTAAGACTTGGAGAAGTTAAAGTAGTTAGGACTTGGAGAAGTTAAAGTAGTTAGGACTTAAAGAAGTTAAAGTAGTTAGGAATTGGAGAAGTTAAAGTAGTTAGGACTTGAAGAAGTTAAAGTAGTTAGGACTTGAAGAAGTTAAAGTAGTTAGGACTAGGAGAAGTTAAAGTAGTTAGGACTTGAAGAAGTTAAAGTAGTTAGGACTTGGAGAAGTTAAAGTAGTTAGGACTTGGAGAAGTTAAAGTAGTTAGGACTTAAAGAAGTTAAAGTAGTTAGGAATTGGAGAAGTTAAAGTAGTTAGGACTTGGAGAAGTTAAAGTAGTTAGGACTTAAAGAAGTTAAAGTAGTTAGGAATTGGAGAAGTTAAAGTATTTAGGACTTGAAGAAGTTAAAGTAGTTAGGACTTGGAGAAGTTAAAGTAGTTAGGACTTGGAGAAGTTAAAGTAGTTAGGACTTAAAGAAGTTAAAGTAGTTAGGAATTGGAGAAGTTAAAGTAGTTAAGACTTGGTGAAGTTAAAGTAGTTAGGACTAGGAGAAGTTAAAGTATTTAGGACTTGAAGAAGTTAAAGTAGTTAGGACTTGGAGAAGTTAAAGTAGTTAGGATTTGGAGAAGTTAAAGTAGTTAGGACTTAAAGAAGTTAAAGTAGTTAGGAATTGGAGAAGTTAAAGTAGTTAGGACTAGGAGAAGTTAAAGTATTTAGGACTTGAAGAAGTTAAATTAGTTAGGACTTGAAGAAGTTAAAGTAGTTAGGACTTGCAGAATTTAAAGTAGTTAGGACTTGGAGAAGTTAAAGTAGTTAGGACTAGGAGAAGTTAAGATCGGGACATGGCGAAGGTATTGTTAAGTATCAGAGGTTGTAAATAACGACTTACACCTTCTTACTATACAAATATATTATTAAACTATAACTAATGGCTTAACTGTTCTAAACCAGCCCTATCACATTATAACAATCCCTTAGCCACACCCTCATAATACCACTTACTACACCCATAACTACTCTCTCAAAATAGCCTAAACAATACTCATAACTACTTAACTACCCAAATCCATACCCAAACCCATAATACCACCCTAACAATAACCATAACAACACCTGACAATATCTTAACAACACTAATAACAATAGCCTAACAACTCCCTAACACTAACTATAAGAACACCCTAACAATACCCTAATAACACCCTAACAACTCCCTACCAACTCCCTAACAATAACCATAAGAACACCCTATCAATTCCCATAACAACACCCTAACAATATCTATAAGAACACCCTAACAACAACCTAACAATACCCTACCAAATCCCTTATAATAACCATAAGAACACCCTAACAACGCCCATAACAACACCCTAGCAACTCCCTAACAATTCCCTACCAATAACCATAAGAACACCCTAACAAGACCCTAATAAGACCCAAACAACACCCTACCAACTCCCTAACAATAACCATAAGAATACCCTAACCAATGCCAAACAACACCCATAATAACACACATAACAACATCCTAACAATAATAATTCTCTTTACTAAAGCTCATCCTAACCACAGCTCCTAACCACACCTCCTAACCACGCCTCCTAACCACGCCTCCTAACCACGCCCAATATCAGACTGTACCTAGCGGTCAGTGAGCCTGACATGGCAATCAGTATGTATAAGAAGCACAAGATGTACACAGAGATGCTGAGGCTGGTGAAACAACATCACTCGGAGCTATTGGTTGATACTCTCCTGCATCTAGCCAAGGTTACTTTCCCCGTCACTAATATATGACCTCTTCTATGACCTCTTCTATGACCTTTTCTATGACCACTTCTATGACTACTTCTATTATCACTTCTATGACCTCTTTTATAACCTCTTTCATGACCACTTCTATGACCACTTCTATGACCACTTCTATGACCTCTTTTATAACCTCTTTTAACATCACTTCTATGACCACTTCTATGACCACTTCTATGACCACTTCTATAACCTCTTCATGACCTCTTTTATAACCTCTTCTACATCCACTTCTATGACCACTTCTATGACCTCTTCTGTTACCTCTTCAATGAACATTCTATGCTCAGTCTATGTGCCGGTATTTATATAAATAATGTCCGTAATAAAATGAGTCCTTTATCTACTTAGTAGTCCGGTGACATTAAAGTACCTAACTCATTAAATACCCAATAAAAAAGTTCAAATCCTCTAGAACCTAAATAATATGTGCTCATATTTCATATAAATATCTGAACTTGTTTCTTGTTAATATTAATTCTATGCTATAAATGTTAAGATAATAAAGAAGTGTAACTAAATATAATGACTTAATATAACATTTCTATAATATGTTTAAGATGAATGCAATATAACTCATGATGTATATTTTCTAAAGGCAACATTTCAAATTCGTCATTACTGAACTCTGAACCCTATATGTGTTTAGGTTTTTACCTTGATATCAATATATTTTAAATTGGTAAAGTATAAATTTAATATTTTAAACACAATTTAACAACACAAGTTTTAACTATTAAATATGAAATTTTCCAAAAATTTATGCAACACAACAATTGTTATAATTAATTGTACTCCAATTTCATTATTAACATATAACGTTATCAATAATCATTATTTATAATATACTACTTATAATAAATCAATGTAAGTTTAATTTAAAAAAATTTTTTAAATTCGTCATTTTTTAACATTTATATAGTTTTTCAATATGCAATAGATATAAAAGTGTATGCAATCCATACTTTATATTTTGTATTTGTATTATAACAATTATAAAAGTTAAATATATATATATTAGTAGGTATTTGTATATTAAATATATTTTTAATGTGCTCCTAATAATTTAATTTAATAGATTACATAATAATCATAATAAATACCAAATATTCATTTATATGTAAGTTAATATGGTCACATGATAAAATAGTAATAGTTTATTAATCGATTATTTCTATAAAATAAAATAATAAATTAACTGTAAAATTTTTTAACTTAAACTTAAATTTGATTGATTATAATAAAGTTACATAACGATTATTAATAAAGTTTTGTGTTTATAATAATCTCAAAGCACATTATTTAAATAATTGTTGTTAATTAGTCTAATTTCTTTTAAACTATAATTTAAAATTACTTTATTTATAACTAATGTTTGTATGTGTATGATATAATGTAATGATATAATAATGATGTAATGATATAATAATGATGTAATGATATAATATATATGTATATTTAAATTTTTATAATTATGATAATCTAATAGTTAAAACGTAGATAAATAAACTAAATCATCGAAATTAAAATATAAAATAAATATAATAATAATTTAAAAAATATATATATATGTTTCCTATAGGGATTAGAGTTCAGATAGAGTTAGCCAAAAAAGCAGGTGTTATAACTATTATACAATCTTATAATTATTTTAAATATAATATATTTTGAAGGCAAAATATATTTCTACTTTTATTATATAACAAAAACTAAAATGGCCTCATGGATAATTTTAAAAGTAATTAGAGACATGGGGCCTTATTTAGAAATATATATAACTAGTTACTTTTTACATCTATTACTGTAAAATATATAGCATAGAATTAATATTCAGAAATATAAAAACATATATAATTCTCAATATAATAATTTTTATAATTCAATTATTTTCGATGAGTCCACGATTTTGATCTGAAGTATTTATAGGTAATATAGATATTCACGCAATAAACAGAGATTTATACTGTTCTGGGTATTTAACAAGTTATATGCATGTTAATGTCTCACGACTCCTACGTAGGTCCAGGCACCTCTTTTATATACCACACGAGTTAATAACTATATAGATCGAATGGAATTTCAATATTATTTATTTTCTAGTAGACTCCGATATCGCAGAAAAATAAGAGCAATAACAAATACAGCTTTAAAGTGTTTTATCCGTTTATAAATAGGAAATGGAGACTGAGAATAACTTCACTCAAGCGGAACAATATTACGTGGAGGGATCCGAGTGGAAAACCGCAGTAAATATGTACAGAGTGAATAATAACTGGGAAGATGCATTCAGGGTTTGTTTCATTGTCGTGTGCTAATCGGCATCTATGTAATTTTGTCATACCGCAAAGACTGCAGATTTTTTAATATTAACCAAAAATGTTGGTGAAACATTTTACTATTATCGAAAGCATAATAAGTATTTAGATATATTATGTATCTTCCCTTATTCTGAATACATTAAATTATAATTTCTTTTGACAATAAAATATAAATATAAATATGATTATATATTTTTAAGATTTGATTATAATATAATATTATTTCTATAAATGAATAAGAATTTGTGTTAATGTATTAAGTATTAAGGATGTAATTTATATAGTTATTTATAAATTTATACATTTATATAATATATATATATTATAGTTTAGTAATTTATATATTTATACATTTTATAGTAAAGTAATTTAAATATTTATATATTTTATGTAATGTATATATTATAATAAAATATTTCATATTTTATTACAAAAATTACTTTGTAATCTTAGAATATACTATATATATATATATATATATATATATACATATATATATATATATATTATATATATATATATATATATATATACATATATATATATATATATATATATATATATATATATATATACTAATTTAGTAACTTTATTATAATGATACTGTCACATAGTAAAAAATATTAATAATTACAATAAACTTAATCATATTTCTAAATAAATGAAATTTTTATAATGAACCAGTAGATTTATAATAATTTATTTGGAAATTTAAAGAGATTCCGACTAATACTGAAATGATTTCGTCAAACACTGAGATTAATTCTACTTGACCTAATTCTACTTGACCTAATTCAATACACTTCACTTTAATCCTATAATAGACGGACTACGGAATATTGGTCTAAAAGATATATCTCTCTTATGGTTTAGGAATTCTTTATTTTCTCTCTAAAATGTAATCACTCAATATCATTTGTCCTATATACAATAAAACATAGAGTACATATACTTTTTTCCCATTCTATATATACTTAATTAATACATATCTACATATAAATGATTATATTGAGTTACAATCATACATTGACTAGACAGATCAACTATATAACTGACTTCTATAACTGGCTGACTACTGATAAATAACTTACCACTGAACTCTACTAAAACAGAACTCATCAATATATCTACTGCTAAAATAAATACGCAAACCGCATTCCCACCGATTTTCATTAATAATATTCCAATTACACCAACTGACTAGACAACAAACCTCTATTAACTGAAACCACTGAAACATACTACTACCTTCTTATATAACCTCTATTAACTGCAACCTTACATCAATATAAGTACTTACATTACTTACACATGCATTAATACTATCTCTACTCAACTATCGTTATACTTCACTAATTGGACAGACTACGTTTACTCCGGTAATAAGTAAAGGAATTCCTAACCAAAGTGTCCGCCTAATTTACAACCTCTATACATATGACTACAACGCCAGCATTACTGATTTACCACTAAGAATAAATATGACAGCAACTGCTACATCTACAACGACTATAATGACTATATACAACGACTATAATGACTATATACAACGACTATAATGACTATATACAACGACTATAAATTACTTACGATATTAAAAATACCCTGAAATACGAGCAACCCATTTTAATATCAATAAACAAATAGCAGATATCTACAATCTTCCTATCTTCATCAACGTCTGATTATTTCCCACAAATATTTCATTTATTTGTCTACGAGTTATCATTCACACATATATTCACACACTCACACACTTACACTCACAGACACACACACTCACTCACACTCACTTATACACACACTCACACTCACACACTCACACTTACACTCACTCACACACACACACACTCATACTCATACTCACTCACACACTCACACTCATACTCACTCATACTCACTCACACTTACACACTCACACACTCACACTCACACACACACACTCACTCACACACTCACACACACACTCACACACACTCACTCAATAAATCACACACACACACACATGCACACACATATACACACACACATATATACACACTCACACTCACACACACTCACACTCACTTACACACACACTCACACTCATACTCACTCACACACTCACACTCACACACTCACACACACACTCACACACACTCACTCACTTACTAACTCACATACACACACACACACACATGCACACACACTTACACACACACCCACACACCCACATATACACATACATACATATACACTCACATATACACACATATACACAACCACACACATACATACAAAAGCAAACATAAACACAGACATACACACGAACATACACACAAACACAGACATACACTCGGAGTCATAAATACAATAGTCTAGTTATTGATAAGTTGTAGAAATACCCAATCTTTAATATTCATGACAGTTTGTAGATTTCAAAATTAAATCTTCTGGATGTAATTTCAATTTTGGACTTTTCTAAAGTTGTGTTCTATTTGATTGACAGGTGGCGAAAACGCACGGTGGTCAAGCGGCCAGTAAACAGGTCGCATATCTATGGGCGAAATCCTTGGGTGGAGAGGCTGCAGTAAAACTACTCAGTAAATATGGACTTTTGGAGACTGCCATTGACTATGCAGCAGAAAACTGGTTAGTGGGCGGGGCTTAGAGGGGTGTGGCCTAGAGGAACTTTTTGAAATATCTGTTGTTTACAAACTAGTGAGTGAGTGAGGTTAATAAATTAATACCTTAATACATTAATACCTTTATCCTTCCCCTCCCTCTCCCTAATCCTTTCTCTATCCCTCACCCTAATCTTCTTCCCCTCCCTCTCCCTAATCCTCTCCTTATGCTAACCCTAACCTTCTCCCCTCCCTCTCCTTAATCCTCTCCCTATCCCTCACCCTAACCTTCTTCCCCTCCCTCTCCCTATCCCTCACCCTAACCTTCTTCCCCCTCTCCCTAATCCTCTTCTTATCCCTCACCCTAACCTTCTCCCCTCCCCCCCCTTAATCCTCTCCCTATCCCTCTCCCTATCCCTCACCCTAACCTTATCCCCCCTCTCCCCTCCCTCTCCCTAATCCTCTCCCTATCCCTCACCCTAACCTTCACCTCTTCCTTCCTAGCGCCTTTGACTTCGCTTTTGAGCTCTCCAAAGTGTCGATGCAGAACAAGCAACCAGACCTGTTTCTAAAGTACGCAATGTTTCTAGAGGACGAAGGCAAGTTCAGCGACGCAGAAGCCCAATTTATTAAAGCCAATAAACCCAAAGAGGCAGTTCTCATGTTAGCCTTATAAGATTTGTACAGAAACAGTTTGGATGTGTTTAGCTGTTTTTCAATAATCAGCAATTTTAAGATTTAGTTTGTTGATAGAAATATGCATGTTTGTATTTGTTTGTGTATATGCGTGTTTGTGTGTTTGTGTGTATGTGTGTATGTGTGTATGTGTGTATGTGTGTATGTGTGTATGTGTGTATGTGTGTGTGTATGTTTATGTGTATGTGTGTATGTGTGTATGTGTGTGTGTATGTTTGTGTGTATGTGTGTGTATGTGTGTGTGTATGTTTGTGTGTATGTGTGTATGTGTGTGTATGTGTGTGTGTATGTTTGTATGTATCTATATATATATATTTATATATCTAATCATATTACCAATCAAACGTGTGTAAAGGTGCTTTTATATTTGTTGAAATGTTGTGAATTCAATATTTGATTTATAAAATCAACTAACTTTAAACAGTAATAAAGTATATTTTCATTATTTACAGATTTCCTATTACGATTTTATAATTACGAATGTTTTAAAATTGCGAACATACTTATTTGGTGCATAGGACTCATAAAATAACAATATCTAAAGATAAAAGAATTTTAAATAGGAAGATACTTTCAAGTATATATTGACATCACTATCTGTGTCCAGTATACAACAAATGTGTATCTGAACAAACAACTATTCTTAAAAACATATTTTGAATTGGATCTTATAATTTCTTTTGATAGATTATTAAAGACATTATTCTTTTTATATCTATTGTAGTAATCTATATTTTAGGATCTCTAATGGTTAAGTTATTTTATAGCAACTAGTTATCTGAGATAGAAAATCATCATCCATTTCTGAATCACTATTTCTTTAATTATAATATTATTGAAAATCTTTGATTCTCCATCAAACTTCTATTAGATTTTTGATTTCCACTGAAAAGATTAAACATGTTTGATATAAATTTCGTTGTCCACGTTACTGCCTGGTATTTTGAACAGATTTCGCCAAATGTTAAAGCTTTTTAAGATATAGTATAAGTATATCATTTTTTGTAATAACTACAACGGGTAAAATAATAAGAAAGCGTGTTTGATATTAAGTTTTACATTATAACTGTATAGTTATAATATTTTTAGATTGATTCTTAATATTTATTAATAATATGTAATCATATTTTATCCATTTGGCAGTATAGGTACCAAATCGGGAAATATACTCTACGCATTACTTCCTTACTTCACTATCTCTCCTCCCTCTCTCTGTCCGAGTCTCTCTTGTCCGTTTCTCTCACCCTGTTCCATCCTGATCCTCACCTCCCCCCTCCACCCACGCCCATACTCCGCTCTCCTCCTCCTCCTCCTCGTCTCATTCCTTCCTTACCAACTAATCTTAGGTATGTACATAACCAAGACTGGGATTCCGCCCAGCGCGTCGCAGAAAACCACGATCCGGCTTCAGTGGGAGACGTGTTGGTCGGACAGGCACGTTTCGCCTTCGAAGCCGGTGACTTCCAGAGAGCTGAATCTTACCTGCTGAGAGCTCAACGACCCGAACTAGCTGTCAAATATTACAAGGTCTACGAGGGGTCAATAGCAAATCCGTGCCGGAAGCATTTGAACTACATATGATTATTCTATCTACATTCAAAAAAATGAATTCATTTTATAAATATAAAGGAGGTAGTAGTGTGAGGGTAGTAGTGGGAAGGTAGTAGTGGGAAGGTAGTAGTGGGTAGGTAGTAGTGGGAAGGTAGTAGTGGGAAGGTAGTAGTGGGTAGGTAATAGTGGGAATGTAGTAGTGGTAATGTAGTAGTGGGAAGGTAGTAGTGGGAATGTAGTAGTGGGTAGGTTATAGTGGGTAGGTTATAGTGGGTAGGTTGTAGTGGGAAGGCAGTAGAGGTAATGTAGTAGTGGTAATGTAGTAGTGGGAAGGTAGTAGTGGGAAGGTAGTAGTGGGAAGGTAGTAGTGGGAAGGTAGTAGTGGGAATGTAGTAGTGGGTAGGTAGTAGTGGGAAGGTAGTAGTGGGAAGGTAGTAGTGGGAATGTAGTAGTGGGAATGTAGTAGTGGTAATGTAGTAGTGGGAAGGTAGTAGTGGGAATGTAGTTGTGGGTAGGTTATAGTGGGTAGGTTATAGTGGGTAGGTTGTAGTGGGAAGGCAGTAGAGGTAATGTAGTAGTGGTAATGTAGTAGTGGGAAGGTAGTAGTGGGAATGTAGTAGTGGGTATGTTATAGTGGGTAGGTTATAGTGGGTAGGTTATAGTGGGTAGGTAGTAGTGGGAAGGTAGTAATGGGAAGGTAGTAGTGGGTAGGTAGTAGAGGTAATGTAGTATAGAGAAGATAACAATAATCTTTATGCTTTTTTATATTTCAAAGGAGGCAGCAATGTGGAAGGACGCTATCCGTATCTGCAAAGAATATATCCCTAACCGACTGCAACAACTGCAAGATGAATATGAGAGGACAATGCTAAAGGATGCAACCAAGTTAGTATAGTCTACTTACCAAACCCAAACAATAATTCTTTATTTCTCTCTTTCAATTTTTTTTTTATTCCTTATTTTCTTCTCTTCTTTCCATAATTTCTTTACTCTTATCATTCCATTTCTTTCTTTCTTTCTCTCTCTACTTCCTTTACCTATAGTTACCTAGCTTACTAGTTCTCTAAACCAAACTTATGCAGGGGTGCTGAGGCGTTACTAGCTCAAGCTCGCGAGTGGGAGTCAAGCCAGGAGTACCAGAGAGCAATTGAATGCTATGTGAAAATGAACAGCTCCATCACGAAAGACCAAAACTTAATGGTGAAATGCTGGACCAAGGTAAAGCCAGTTCTGACTGAACTTTACACTCCACTCTACTTTACACTCCACTCTACTTTACACACCACTCCACCTTACACTTCACTACACCTTACACTCCACTCCACCTTACACACCACTCCACCTTACACACCACTCCACCTTACGCACCACTCCACTTTACACTCCACTCCACCTTATACTCCACTCTACTTTACACTCCACCTTACACTCCACTCTACTTTACACACCACTCTACATTACACTCCACTCCACTCTACTTTACACACCTCTCCACCTTACACTCCACTCTACTTTACACTCCACTCCACCTTACGCTCCACTCCACCTTACACTCCACTCTACTTTAAACTCCACTCTACTTTACACTCCACTCTACATTACACTCCACTCCACCTTACACTCCACTCTACTTTACACTCCACTCTACATTACACTCCACTCCACCTTACACTCCACTCCACCTTACACTCCACTCCACCTTACACTCCACTCTACTTTACACACCACTCTACTTTACATTCCACTCCACCTTACACTCCACTCCACCTTACACACCACTCCACCTTACACTTTACTCCACCTTACACTTCACTCTACCTTACACTCCATACCACCTTACACTCAACTCTACTTTACACACCACTCCACCATACACTCCACTCCACCTTACACTCCACTCCACCTATCACTCCACTCTACTTTACACACTACTCCACTTTACACACCACTCCATCTTACACTCCACTCCACCTTACACTCCACTCCACCTTACACTCCACTCTACTTTACACTTCACTCCACCTTACACACCACTCCACCTTACACTCTACTCCACCTTACACTCCACTCCACCTTACACTCCACTCCACCTTACACTCCACTCTACTTTACATACCACTCCACCTTACACTCCACTCCACCTTACACACCACTCCACCTTACACTCTACTCCACCTTACGCTCCACTCCACCTTACACTCCACTCCACCTTACACTCCACCTTACACTCCACTCTACTTTACACACCACCCAACACCTTTAGGCTGCAGAATTATCACTAAAGTTTTTGGAGACGCGAAAAGCTGTTCAAGTCATTGAAATTGTGTGCACGAGATTGGTGGAAGCCGGCAGATTCTCGCAGGTACAATTGCACTGTAATCCGCTAAGTAATCGGGTAACCGCACGCGAGTTGGTACCGAGGAGTACTCGAGGAGTACTCGAGGTGGTCGCGAGTAACTAAGTACGCATTTGTCGAATCCACATTGCATCGAAAGTACGACGTACGGGCAATTGTGTAGACTTTACGTCGCCGTATACAGGCGGCCGAGATCTACCTGCAAGTGGACATGGTCAGAGAGGCTATCGACAGTTTCATATCCGGAGAGGAGTGGAACCGCGCAAAGAAAATTGCCCAACAACTCGAGCCCAGGTTTATTGCATAAGAAACTCGATGATGTAATAGTGGAAAATCTCTTGTGATTATTTTTAATTTAGATTAAAATTGCATCACTAAATTATCGTTTTTAATGAAAATAACTGATGCAACTTGTGGTATCTACATTTTGTTATTAGAACCAGGCTTTGAATAATTGTTTTCTTCGCTACACAGATACGAGCAATATATAGACGACAAATATAAAGAACATCACAAGAAAGCAGGCAAAGCAGAGGAGGTTTAAAATAACATAATCGTCATGTTCTCCATGTCCTTTATTACATTCATGTTCTTTAAATTCTTAACATTTCTGCTTTCATGTCCTGCATGTCCTTCATGTCCTTCATGTCCACCATGTCTATATTCACCATGTCCTTAACGTAGTCATAAGGACAGCTAATGCCAATGCTTTCCTTGTAGGTATCTCGTGTTGATATCATTGCAGGACTTGACATGTATGTGGAGAAAGGCGAATGGCAGCAGTGTCTAAATGTGGCAGAAAAGCAGGTTCGATTTGATAAAACACGTGATTACAAACTTTATTTTATTGTTATGATGCAGGGGGTCATTCTAGAACAGTTATTCTAATAGTAACTTTTTTTTCCTATTTTTCAATTTTTTTCTATAAAACTACTAAATTAACTACAATATTCCCACTACTACCTTCCCACTACTACCTTCCCACTACTACCTTCCCACTACTACCTTCCCACTACTACCTTCCCACTACTACCTTCCCACTACTACCTTCCCACTACTACCTTCCCACTACTACCTTCCCACTACTACCTTCCCACTACTACCTTCCCACTACTACCTTCCCACTACTACCTTCCCACTACTACCTTCCCACTACTACCTTCCCACTACTACCTTCCCACTACTACCTTCCCACTACTACCTTCCCACTACTACCTTCCCACTACTACCTTCCCACTACTACCTTCCCACTACTACCTTCCCACTACTACCTTCCCACTACTACCTTCCCACTACTACCTTCCCACTACTACCTTCCCACTACTACCTTCCCACTACTACCTTCCCACTACTACCTTCCCACTACTACCTTCCCACTACTACCTTCCCACTACCTTCCCATCACTAAAATCACGAGCTATTATGTAACTTGCAATAATGTTTTTATAAACAGAACGCACAAATTCTGCACAAATATGTCGCCTTATATGCCGCCTACTGCATTAAAGCTAACGACACAATCCGGGCCCTAGATCTCTATGTACAGTATGGAGCTCCACCTATGACTCAGGTTACCTATAGCATAGCGCACTTACTCCATCAATGTTAGAAGCTTTTCAACTAAATATTATAATCAAATTCTAGAGCCGAGAGAGAATTTAGATACGAAATATTTTTAACATTCCAAAAAAATGTAATATTTTTATCGAAAATTAATTTTATTACATTGGCACTTTATTTAGTCCTCTACACCATCTAATATATATAATCTATACCATCTAATATATATAATCTACACCATCTAATATATATAATCTACACCATCTAATATATATAATCTACACCATCTAATATATATAATCTACACCATCTAATATATATAATCTACACCATCTAATATATATAATCTACACCATCTAATATATATAATCTACACCATCTAATATATATAATCTACACCATCTAATATATATAAACTACATCATCTAATATATATAATCTACATCATCTAATATATATAATCTACACCATCTAATATATATAATCTACACCATCTAATATATATAATCTACACCATCTAATATATATAATCTACACCATCTAATATATATAAACTACATCATCTAATATATATAATCTACATCATCTAATATATATAATCTACACCATCTAATATATATAATCTACACCATCTAATATATATAATCTACACCATCTAATATATATAATCTACACCATCTAATATATATAATCTACACCATCTAATATATATAAACTACATCATCTAATATATATAATCTACATCATCTAATATATATAATCTACACCATCTAATATATATAATCTACACCATCTAATATATATAATCTACACCATCTAATATATATAATCTACACCATCTAATATATATAATCTACACCATCTAATATATATAATCTACACCATATAATATATATAATCTACACCATCTAATATATATAATCTACACCATCTAATATATATAATCTACACCATCTAATATATATAATCTACACCATCTAATATATATAATCTACACCATCTAATATATATAATCTACACCATCTAATATATATAATCTACACCATCTAATATATATAATCTACACCATCTAATATATATAATCTACACCATCTAATATATATAATCTACAACATCTAATATATATAATCTACACCATCTAATATATATAATCTATACCATCTAATATATATAATCTACACCATCTAATATATATAATCTACACCATCTAATATATATAATCTACACCATCTAATATATATAATCTACAACATCTAATATATATAATCTACACCATCTAATATATATAATCTATACCATCTAATATATATAATCTACACTATCTAATATATATAATCTACACCATCTAATATATATAATCTACACCATCTAATATATATAATCTACACCATCTAATATATATAATCTATACCATCTAATATATATAATCTACACCATCTAATATATATAATCTACACCATCTAATATATATAATCTATACCATCTAATATATATAATCTACACCATCTAATATATATAATCTACACCATCTAATATATATAATCTACACCATCTAATATATATAATCTACACCATCTAATATATATAATCTACACCATCTAATATATATAATCTATACCATCTAATATATATAATCTACACCATCTAATATATATAATCTACACCATCTAATATATATAATCTACACCATCTAATATATATAATCTACACCATCTAATATATATAATCTACACTATCTAATATATATAATCTACACCATCTAATATATATAATCTACACCATCTAATATATATAATCTACACCATCTAATATATATATAATCTACACCATATAATATATATAATCTACACCATCTAATATATATAATCTACATCATCTAATATATATAAACTACACCATCCAATATATATAATCTACATCATCTAATATATATAATCTACACCATCTAATATATATAATCTACACCATCTAATATATATAAACTACACCATCCAATATATATAATCTACATCATCTAATATATATAATCTATACCATCTAATATATATAATCTACACCATCCAATATATATAATCTACATCATCTAATATATATAATCTACACCATCTAATATATATAATCTACACCATCTAATATATATAAACTACACCATCCAATATATATAATCTACACCATCTAATATATATAATCTATACCATCTAATATATATAATCTACACCATCTAATATATATAATCTACACTATCTAATATATATAATCTACACCATCTAATATATATAATCTACATCATCTAATATATATAATCTACACCATTGATCTGGCTTATAATTCATATTCACTTATTAATTATATAGAATTTCAATATTTACAAAAGAATTTTTTTGAACTTGTTGACTGAAGTTTCACTAGATGATTACACAACCTGGTCAAAGCTCCGTAATATATTCCTTTCTCTGGTTTGTAGCATTGGGTGTGTTTAAGTTGAGGCTAGAGTAGGAATAAGGTAGGGTAGAATACGGTTATGATAAACGTGGTGCTAGGTTAGGTCTAAGGTGGTACTATAGGGAGGATAGGATAGGGCTTCGGTGGGCTAGGGTGATGTTACGATGGGCCTAGAGTAGTTTTAGGTTTAAACTATGGTGCTGGTAGAATGCTGACACTATGGGGTTAAGGTGGGTCCTGGTTAAAGGTCAGAGTTAAATTTAGGTAAAAAGTATTATTTTACAATTTTTTGTTTAGTTTCATTTCTGAGGATTTCAATAATAATATTTCTAATATTTATTTTAAAATTCAGATTTTCCCTTTCCCTTCCAGCAAAACATATTCTAACCACAAAATCGTGAAACTTTCAGTTTCTCGAGTTATCCAGTGGTCAAAGTAAAGTGACCGGCGACTTCGAACGTTTGCTGTTGATTTCGCACTATTCCGCCACCAGGGCTGCTTGCATGTCTCAGTCAACCTTAGCTACTGTCGCAGCAAAACTCTCAGTTTCACTTCTCAGACATACAGATGTAGTACCTGCTGACGCAGCCTTCTATCATGCGGGTATGCAATGTAAGGTACTGTATACACACTCTTCACACTCCTCACACACTCCTCACACACTCCTCACACTCCTCATACACTCCACACACACTCCATACACACTCCTCACACACTCCTCACACTCCTCACAAACTACTCACACACTCCTCACACACTCCTCACACACTCCTCACACACTCCACACACACTCCTCACACACTCCACACACACTCCTCACACACTCCTACACACTCCTCACACTTATCACACACACCTCACACACTCCTCACACTCCACATAAACTACTCACACACTCCTCACACTTCTCACACACTCCTCACACACTCCACACACACTCCTCACTTCTCAAACACTCCTCACACTCCTCATAAACTACTCACACACTCCTCACACACTACTCACACACTATCACACACTACTTATACACTCCTCACACACTCCTCACACACTTCTCGCAGACACCTCACAAACTCCTCACACAAACTTACACACTTCTCTTTCACTCCTCATATACTCCATCGAACCTCCTCCCAACCAACTCTCAACCTCCTCTCAACCTCCTCTCAACCTCCTCTCAACCTCCTCTCAACCTCCTCTCAACCTCATCCCAATATCCTCTCAACCTCCTCTCAACCTCATCCCAATATCCTCTCAACCTCCTTTCAACCTCA
Organism: Osedax frankpressi; assembly: GCA_964035775.1. Lineage (NCBI taxonomy): Eukaryota > Metazoa > Annelida > Polychaeta > Sabellida > Siboglinidae > Osedax > Osedax frankpressi. Next base: position 31,515,350 of record OZ038312.1, read on the forward strand.
TCCCAATATCCTCTCAACCTCCTCCCAATATCCTCCTAACCTCCTCCCAATATCCTCCCAACCTCCTCCCAATATCCTCTCAACCTCCTCACAATATCCTCTCAACCTTCTCCCAACATCCTCCCAACCTCCTCTCAAACTCATCCCAATATCCTCTTAACCTCCTCCCAATATCCTCCCAACCTCCTCCCAATATCCTCCCAACCTCCTCCCAATATCCTCTCAACCTCCTCCCAATATCCTCTCAACCTTCTCCCAACATCCTCCCAACCTCCTCCCAACCTCCTCCCAATATCCTCTTAACCTCCTCCCAATATCCTCTCAACCTCCTCCCAATATCCTCTCAACCTTCTCCCAACATCCTCCCAACCTCCTCCCAACCTCCTCTCAACCTCCTCTCAACCTCCTCTCAACCTCCTCTCAACCTCCTCTCAACCTCCTCTCAACCTCATCCCAATATCCTCTCAACCTCATCTCAACCTCATCCCAATATCCTCTCAACCTTCTCCCAACATCCTCCCAACCTCCTCTCAAACTCATCCCAATATCCTCTTAACCTCCTCCCAATATCCTCTCAACCTCCTCCCAATATCCTCCCAACCTCTTCCCAATATCCTCTCAACCTCATCCCAATATCCTCTCAACCTCCTCCTAATATCCTCCCAACCTCCTCCCAATATCCTCCCAACCTCCTCCCAATATCCTCTCAACCTCCTCCCAACCTCCTCCCAATATCCTCTCAACCTCATCCCAATATCCTCCTAATATCCTCTTAACCTCCTCCCAATATCCTCTCAACCTCCTCCCAATATCCTCCCAACCTCCTCCCAATATCCTCCCAACCTCCTCCCAATATCCTCTCAACCTTCTCCCAACATCCTCCCAACCTCCTCCCAACCTCCTCCCAACATCCTCCCAACATCCTCCCAACATCCTCCCAATATCCTCTCAACCTCATCCCTATATCCTCCCAACCTCCTCCCAACATCCTCCCAATATCCTCCCAACTTCCTCCCAATATCCTCCCAATATCCTCCCAATATCCTCCCAACCTCCTCCCAATATCCTCTCAACCTTCTCCCAACATCCTCCCAACCTCCTCCCAATATCCTCTCAAACTCATCCCAATATCCTCCCAATATCCTCCCAACATCCTCCCAATATCCTCCCAACCTCCTCCCAATATCCTCCCAACCTCATCCCAATATCCTTCCAACCTCCTCCCAATATCCTCCCAACCTCCTCCCAATATCCTCCCAATATCCTCCCAACCTCGTCTCAACCTCCTCCCAATATCCTCTCAACCTCCTCCCAATATCCTCTCAACATCCTCCCAACATCCTCCCAATATCCTCCCAACCTCCTCCCAATATCCTCTCAACCTCCTCCCAATATCCTCTCAAACTCATCCCAATATCCTCCCAATATCCTCCCAACCTCCTCCCAATATCCTCCCAACCTCCTCCCAATATCCTCCCAACCTCCTCCCAATATCCTCCCAACCTCCTCCCAATATCCTCTCAACCTCCTTCCAATATCCTCTCAACCTCCTCCCAATATCCTCTCAACCTCATCCCAATATCCTCCCAACCTCCTCCCAATATCCTCCCAATATCCTCCCAACCTCGTCTCAACCTCCTCCCAATATCCTCTCAACCTCCTCCCAATATCCTCTCAACATCCTCCCAACATCCTCCCAATATCCTCCCAACCTCCTCCCAATATCCTCTCAACCTCCTCCCAATATCCTCCCAATATCCTCCCAACCTCGTCTCAACATCCTCCCAACATCCTCCCAATATCCTCCCAACCTTCTCCCAATATCCTCTCAACCTCCTCCCAATATCCTCCCAATATCCTCCCAACCTCGTCTCAACCTCCTCCCAATATCCTCTCAACCTCCTCCCAATATCCTCCCAACCTCCTCCCAATATCCTCTCAACCTCCTCCCAATATCCTCCCAATATCCTCCCAACCTCGTCTCAACCTCCTCCCAATATCCTCTCAACCTCCTCCCAATATCCTCTCAACATCCTCCCAACATCCTCCCAATATCCTCCCAACCTCCTCCCAATATCCTCTCAACCTCCTCCCAATATCCTCTCAAACTCATCCCAATATCCTCCCAATATCCTCCCAACATCCTCCCAATATCCTCCCAACCTCCTCCCAATATCCTCTCAACCTCCTCACAATATCCTCTCAACATCCTCCCAACATCCTCCCAATATCCTCCCAACCTCCTCCCAACCTCCTCCCAATATCCTCTCAACCTCCTCCCAATATCCTCGCAACCTCCTCCCAATATCCTCCCAACATCCTTCTAATTAAACTGTGCCCACTTCTTTATTAACAATTAAATAATTTACTAGAATGTTGGATGGGAGAACATGGCTTTTGTATTTCTTAACCGATACTTAGATCTATGTGAAGTTAGTATGTGTAGTTAGTTTGTGTGTAGTCAGTATGTGTAGTTAGTTTGTGTGTAGTCAGTATGTGTAGTTAGTGTGTGTAGTTAGTTTGTGTGTAGTCAGTGTGTGTAGTCAGTTTGTGTGTAGTCAGTATGTGTAGTTAGTTTGTGTGTAGTCAGTGTGTGTAGTCAGTTTGTGTGTAGTTAGTATGTGTAGTTAGTTTGTGTGTAGTTAGTTTGTGTGTAGTCAGTATGTGTATTTACTGTGTGTGTAGTCAGTATGTGTAGTTAGTGTGTGTGTAGTTAGTATGTGTAGTTAGTATGTGTAGTTATTTTGTGTGTAGTTAGTGTGTGTAGTTAGTTTGTGTATTTACTGTGTGTGTAGTCAGTATGTGTAGTTAGTGTGTGTGTAGTTAGTATGTGTAGTTAGTATGTGTAATTATTTTGTGTATAGTTAGTGTGTGTAGTTAGTGTGTGTAGTTAGTTTGTGTGTAGTTAGTTTGTGTGTAGTTAGTGTGTGTAGTTAGTTTGTGTGTAGTTAGTATGAGTAGTTAGTTTGTGTAGTTAGTTTGTGTGTAGTTAGTATGTGTAGTTAGTTTGCGTGTAGTCAGTTTGTATGTAGTCAGTATGTGTAGTTAGTTTGTGTGTAGTTAGTGTGTGTAGTTAGTTTGTGTGTAGTTAGTATGTGTAGTTAGTTTGTGTAGTTTGTTTGTGTGTAGTTAGTGTGTGTAGTTAGTTTGTGTAGTTTGTTTGTGTGTAGTTAGTCATTACACACCTTGTTTCATTAAAATTCTGGTCGTAGACAAGATACACTTTAAATGCGATGCTTGATTGATAGGCCATCGAAGAAAACAGTCTAGATATGCTTGATAACACAGACTTTGAAGACACTGACATCCCTGTGGAAATTCCTCTTCCTGAAGTATCTGCAATCAGTGTAAGTGCCTGGGAGGTGCAAGGATTCTACAGTGTAAACCATCCCAAACCTGTTCCTCACCCTTATTTCCTTCTTTCCCACAGATCTGATCCTCACCCCTCACAAACTATTACCTCCATCCTTCCTTCACTCGCGACATCCTAGATTCCTGAACATCCCTTCATTCCTCCCTATCCCGTCCGCTCCCTCGGCCCCTCGCCGTTCCATTCCGTTTCCTGAGCTTCCCCTGCGGCCACTTCAGGACGTTCAGCACGAGGAGGCCAAGGAGTGGGTTCTCGCTATCTCGATGTCTCAACAGGTGAGTCAAAGTCTGCCCACCGACGAACGCGACGTCTACGAAGCTTCTTTGACGTCCGCGCACAGCGACTCCCCCTGTCGAGCCTGCGTGATCACCGGTTAGGCCGGGCGGTGAGTCATCGGCCGGAAAGAGTGGACGACACCCGACGGGAATGTTCCGTCGCCGGATGGTCTATAGATACCGTAGAGGTGTATAGGTTGCGTGGCTATTACGCGCATCGTACGAGAACGCTTTCGCTATAGCGTATACGACTATAAACAATATATATTCTTGATTTGATCGCACGTGTTCCGCGTTTCATTTTTTCGTTCGTAAATGTAGAGTAGATTAGAGTAGATTAGAGTAGAGTAGGATAGAGTAGATTAGAGTAGATTAGGATAGAGATTTCGAATTAAACAAATCAATAATTTATTTGCGATATATTTTCAAAATTTTTAACTACGCCGCTATTTTCAAATTACTGAATACATAATTTACCTTTAGCAAATTACTTTCATCATTTATACATTATCGTAGGTTATCCTGTATTGAGCAATAAGTTTGATTTGAAGAAACACAACCTGTCGGCCAACAAAGAGGACTGGAACAAGTTGTTGATGTCAACGAAAGTGAGTCGAAGTTCTCAATGTGAAGATGTATTGAAGTTTATCGAACAATGGTCTGGATCTGCAGCTCAATCAAATTATTCGTTTAAATAATCATTGCACATATTATTTCAATATTTCTGATTTTATATTTAAAATAAAATAAATTCTAAACATTTTCTTTATATTTACAATAGTAAAATCGAGGAGTTATTTATATAAGCAGATAGTTGAAATCTCTTAGTATTTTTAGAAAAATACCCAGTTAAAATAATAATCTTTAAAGATAACCAAATATTTATTGTAAATTAACTAATTTTTATATAATAAATTGTATTCTATAATTATAATAATAATGTTATTTATTTATTATGTAAAATGAACACGAAATTAAAATATAGATTATAAGCTATTAGTTTATATGTACAAAAATATAATTATAAAGCTTTATAAATCAACACACGAAATATATTTGTTTATTTATAATTTATGCACTCAGTTGTACATAATTTAAACTAATATTTAGTAAACAAGAGACAATAAATAACATTTTGGTGGTTATATAACCTATTTGTCAGTGCTGATTCTCAGTGTTCACATTTATATAAGTTTATTTAAAATACCACAGTATTATATTATAAAATATATTTATTGTATAAATTTATATTTTTGAGTAATATATTATTAATTATATTAGTAATTGTATATTATTAAATCAAACATGAAAATGATTTAAGTCTTTATTCAATAATGTTATATAAGAGTATTATATAGTATTTAAGTGTATTAGATGGGAATCTAATATTCATCGCCTTCCTCTTCACCTTCGCCTTCAACTGAATCTACGCCAACTTCTTCGTAGTCTTTCTCCAGAGCAGCCAAATCTTCACGAGCCTCGGAGAATTCACCTTCTTCCATTCCTTCTCCGACGTACCAGTGAACAAAGGCACGCTTAGCGTACATCAGATCAAACTTATGATCAAGACGAGCCCAAGCCTCGGCGATGGCGGTGGTATTTGATAACATGCATACAGCACGCTGTACCTTAGCTAAATCACCACCCGGTACAACAGTCGGAGGCTGGTAATTGATACCAACTTTAAAACCAGTTGGACACCAATCAACAAATTGAATGGTGCGTTTGGTTTTGATAGTAGCGATAGCTGCGTTAACATCTTTTGGTACAACGTCACCGCGATATAACATACAACACGCCATATACTTTCCGTGGCGTGGATCACATTTAACCATTTGATTGGCCGGCTCGAAGCAAGAGTTTGTAATCTCAGCTACGGAAAGCTGTTCGTGATAAGCTTTTTCCGCAGAAATAACGGGAGCATAAGTTACCAACGGAAAGTGAATTCTAGGATACGGTACTAAATTGGTTTGGAACTCGGTTAAGTCTACATTTAAAGCACCATCGAAACGAAGCGATGCAGTAATCGATGAAACAATTTGGGCAATGAGACGATTCAAATTAGTATAAGTAGGACGTTCAATGTCGAGGTTACGACGACATATGTCGTAGATAGCTTCGTTATCGACCATGAAAGCACAATCGGAGTGTTCTAAAGTAGTATGGGTTGTTAAAATAGAATTATATGGTTCTACAACAGCAGTAGATATCTGCGGTGCAGGGTAAATCGCAAACTCTAGTTTTGACTTTTTACCATAGTCAACTGATAAACGCTCCATTAATAAAGAAGTAAATCCGGATCCGGTACCTCCTCCAAATGAATGGAAGATTAAAAAACCCTGGAGACCAGTACATTGATCAGCCAACTTTCTGACACGGTCCAACACCAAGTCGACGATTTCCTTTCCGATAGTGTAATGCCCACGAGCATAGTTGTTTGCCGCATCTTCCTTTCCAGTTATCAGTTGTTCCGGGTGGAATAACTGACGATAGGTTCCAGTACGGACTTCATCTGCGGAAATAATTATCAGTTATATATTTTTATTTTATATTATTTAAATATACAAAATTATATATATGGTGATATTAATCTAACTAACATCAAATTACTAACTAATATATATATATATATATTATATTTATATTATGAACATAATATAAATACAATATTAACTAACTAATAATATTTAAAACATTTTTATAGATTTATTAAAATTAATAATTGAGCTATTAAGCAAATTCAACTTACCAATAACTGTAGGTTCTAGATCAATGAAGACGGATCTCGGTACATGTTTCCCAGCTCCGGTTTCACTGAAGAAAGTGTTGTAAGAATCGTCGCCACCTCCGATAGTTTTGTCAGACGGCATTTGTCCATCTGGCTGGATACCATGCTCGAGACAATATAGTTCCCAGCATGCATTTCCGATTTGGACTCCAGCTTGCCCGATATGGATAGAGATACATTCACGCTATTTAATAATTGGAGAATTTTAATAATATATATTATATAATAAAACACTATTCATTAAGTTTGCTCTCTTAACAATATTATATAACATCAATACTGATAACTATGAATTACTTACATAATATGTAGCAGTGTAATAATATATATATTTTGTACATTCAAAATATATATATAAATGATATTTAATATATATATATATATATATATTATATTATATTATATTGATATATAGCTTTTATATTTAATTATCTATGGTTGACTATTTAACAATGAATCACCATCATGAATCATAGTGTGAATAATATACAAAATATTATTCGTATTATTTTGCATTTTCCCACTTAATTTTAATTCGCAGTAGAGTGATATTAATCCATATTATATGGTGTGTATTAATATCGTATTAATTTATTAAGATTAAATGTGAAATTTTATATAAATTTAGTTTTTAATAAAAACGGCCATTATTAAATAATTAAATGTGATAATTTCATAGTAAATAGTTTTATAAACATATACCTTACAATTACAGTATGATATAATATCATATGGTATGCACTATATAATAATGATCAACTAAATGTATAAATATAAGAATTACAAACCATATTCAATGAACTAGTCTGTGGATAAAATATGTACTAAAACAGTGATGGAAATTGGTTGACAACGGATATCAAATTATTATATTGTAAATATCCTGATAAACTTTAAAAAAAATTATAACAGAGGATTTTTATATCCTGATAAACTTTAAAAAAAATTATAACAGAGGATTTTTATTTTTAAGATATTTATTTTTAAATTATAACTTATTTATTAGGGTTTGATAAAACAATTATTAATTAATTAATAATTAAGTATTAAGGATAATAAACTACAATTTGAAAACATAATTAACAGAAATAAATTAATATAATAATTTTATTGATATAACAGATTACCTTACATTATTCACCGAAATTACTGACCAACCTGGCTAAATACTTAAACTCTGGCATAATGATACTGACAAAAATGGACGAGACAAATAGATTGATATAACGATTTAAATAACTACCTTACTATTACACCTTTTAAAAAAAAACTATTTGGAAGTCGCTAAATATAAAAAATTTCAAACTACATATTTTCAAATATTTATTTTACACCCATTTTAACACCCACGTATTACATAGGCTCTAATTCAAATATATAGTCAGATCCAAGATTACCTGGGTATAGGTTTATAAGTTGCAAAATGATGAGTCAAGCACATAGATTTTAATCCCTATATACTCAACATAAACTATACAATGTATATATACATTGGGGTTATAGAGATTATATTATTATAAGATTATATTAAGAGTTAGCAATTATATAACAAATTATACATACGTCATATATTTGAATATATGATATAAATGAATTTTAAATAATAATGTTGATTGCCTAATACTATTGTCTAATAATAATTAATTACAATTCAATGAGTTCTCAAAATAATATGATAATATATATATGTTGTTTATATGTATATTATTTAATTTAAATTTAAATTAAAGTGATTTATCATGCAATAAAGTTCGAAAAATCATTATATTAATGTATTAATATACTGTACTATATATATATATATATATATATATATATATATAATACTTAGATGTGTTAGATATTTACTGAATTATAATTGATTAAAAAATATTATCTATAGATAACGTACAAAATAGATAATAGAATGTATTGTCAATAAATATGTATTCAAATAATAAATTATATCTAAATTTAACAAAATTAAACACTACAATCTACAGAATCATTCGTGTATAATGGCAACAGTTCGATTAATAAAGTAATCAAAGGTTTTATATACATATCACCACTGAATACGTGGTTATATACCATATCTAATAACCAACACTCTAGCAGTGAGTCACTCAGAATTCAAATAATTATTTTTTATATAGTAATAAGTTAACAGTAAGGGTAAGTAGGATAATCTGTGTTAAAATTGTATATCTGTCCCTATCAACAATTTTCATATGGAATATTTGATATTAGACCTCCAATAATATTTTCATACGGGTATTGTTCATTTGGTAACTCTTACATATATTGTTTGGTGAATAGTATATATTTAGTATACCCAAATAAGAAAATAAATCTCCGAAATTGAAATAATTTGATAATTCAATATTGAGTTCACATACTCGATAAGAATTTATAAATCCTTAAATAATGACTATACGCGTAGCTTCCTTTGTGAATATTATATTTCAAATAATGGCACCATTGCCGACATAACAACTTAATTCCAATCTTTATAGATTTCACTAGACATAGTATCTCCTCCTTGTTTGTTTAAATTATGTTTCAACAACTAATTTAATTTCAAAATATCTAGAGAGTAATTTCCTTACTTAATTAATTATACTACAATTTCATATTTATATCTATCAATACATGCAAATTAAATATTACAATCCCGTTCACTCCGTGATATCTGTTTATATATAAATACAAGTGTTTGATTTTAAAGGTTAGTATGAAACATGTCACAGACTAATGCAATTACTTTATTAAAGAACTTATCACTAGTTGAATATTCAGACAAATGTATTATATATATATTAATGTATTGTATAAAGAGGTATTATTAGTAAAATTAGAAGTACAATTATTTATTTAGACTTGTATTAATTTTACTTTTAATACATTACTCTAAAATATTAGAGATTTATTAGACTCTAATAATTGATATAGGATCAAGTCAACTGAAGGACGAGTCCAAATTATACTGGAGTTTCATGCTACGTTAATTTAAAATAGAAGTATTAACATAATATGACTGAAAAGCTGATGTCGATGGATAACACATCGGTGATTAATTATGATGTCATGGTTGAATCGGTAAACCATAGATACAATTTAATATAAAATCAATTTATTATTAGTGATATTACCAGTTGTATGCATCGCACATACTTTTAAAAAATCATATTTGCATCTCCATAAATAAAATGTAAGACATACTCTCAACTCTCACAGAAATTCGGACCTCACTCGCAGCATTCTTTTTTTAGTTACACTTAAACTCGCATGCACCCACTAGTTAAAAAATACAATATATTTATTTAGTAATTTACCTTATATCAACATTATAAAGTTTATTTAATATCAACATTAGAAAGAATTGTATATTTATGTATATTGTATATTGTATATATTAAACAACTAGAACTTTACAATAAAATATGACATAATAATAGATGAAATAAAAACTGAAGGAATAATATTATATAATATAAACAATTTATAGTTAAATCATGAATTAATTGAATTATCATTAATTTAATAATAAAAAAACATTCCACTGTCTTATCATCTGTTCTATTTTATTGAGAGAATATATATAGTTAGCCATACTTAAGATTAACAGAGACTGAAGAAGATAAGAAGTGTTTCATAGATATATTTTGATTATGGGTTTTTTGTCAACGATTTCAAGTTTCATTCTCCTTTTGCAGACATGTAAGTATATCTTGTCTTCATCGGATCTTTCATCTTCATGTTTTTCTAGTTCACAATTTTTCATGTGTTCATTTTCTTCATTATTACAATTGACTGAATTTCTTTAGCATTATTACATACTACATTTGTAAGAATTTCAATTAACCGCTGTATCCATATTTAAACAAGAACGTTTTTTAATCTTGGGTCACTAAACGAAGCTAGTATTGCAATTCTACACTTATGGCAAGGTTATAAAAATAATACAATTATTTGTCCAGTCAGCATAATATTATATCTCGTAATGTCAGGCGATTCTTACTATTTTTTTACCATTTTTACTTTATTTGTGATCATCATTGGCATAGAACTACCATAATAGGATGTTATATCAAATTATCTAATGTTATTTCTATAGTTTTCGTTATTATCCTAAAGCCACTCGGAAATAAAAAAAAGTCAACCTTTTAAAATATATCAATATCTAATTCATTTAGAACATTATTCATATAATTCTAAGTTGAAATCGGCAATCTATAAATTGAATTACAAACTAAATTCTACCTAATTGTACAATGTACATGGTATCTATAGTTGACATTTTAGACATTCGCATATAATTTCTGCAGACAAAGTTGGAATATTCATTTTCCCATAAATAGAGTGTATCCGAAATTGCTCTATTTATGTCGATAGTTAAAATCAAACTTAGTGAATGGGATACGTGAAAATGCATAGATAGTTTAATGTCATTTTCAAGACCCTATTTTAAAATACGTAATCATCTTGTTCATCCAATACCACGCCGTCCAAAATAGCGAGTGATAATATCATGAAATTGTATTCCATATCAGTGTTGACGAAATTAAAAGTATTGTTGGTAACCATATCTACGCAATAAAATATATTATAGTGAATGTTAATATATCATTATTATTATAATATTATTAATGTTCATTGTAGTTATTCTGTCAAATTTGTAATTTCCTGCGAATCTTCTATATATCAATAAGCAATTTTTCTATTGAAATTTTCATCCAGCTGTAAAATGTCATTAATAATTAATTATTATTAATTAATATTAATTATCATTATTTATTATTAATTATTAATATTAATTATTATCAATAATTAATATAATTTTATTGTGCTATATAACTGAGTAAATATTAGTTATTATTACCAAGATACATTAATCGTCAGAGAATGTACCGCATGATGTATGAATCCTTAATGACCATTGGTATTATATTACTCTTATACAAATATAATTATATTTTACTTACTTAAGTAAGTAATTTATTACATATATAACAGGTAAATGTTCCATTTGTCGTATTATAAATAATATGTCAAATATGTCATAATAAACATACCCTGTGAATTGTAACGTCCATCAATGTCTTGTGTTTACTTGATCAGTGTTCATCCGACAAGTTTACATATTTATTTTCAATCGAAGTACAGATGATTTTATTAATTTTTGTGAATTTTCCATCTATTGTTATTTTCTCAATGTACTACATCGACGTTATCTCCGCATTACGGGATTTCCTTTTGTTATTAGCTTTAGGCTATATATATATATATATATATATATTTACTTATAAGTTGTAGATATAATATATAATAGTTATATTATATTACTTATAGACTTATATATAAACACTACTACCTTTAAATATCGCTGTATGATATAATAAGTAATAGACGTTCAATGTAGGCTTTGGTTTTTAATGTTTTCAATGTTTTCAATGACACGCAGAGGAACTGCTGCACTGACAAATAATTCCATCCAATGAACAGTGAACTGTTTTTGATCTAATTTAGATTAGCTATTATTCAGAAAACTCTTACTTGAGTGTTATCGTCATTCGTTGATCTTTTGATGCTTTTCCTATTTTTAGAGATTTAAATTTATTTTTATAAAAACAGGTTGAACACGATAAAAGAGTAGCTAATATGAATTGAAAATACTTTATATTAAACAGATTAGTAAAACTGCTGCATATTTATTAATCGTTTTATATAAGAATGAACAATTAGCGCCATATCCATCATTTTACTAATTTCTCTATGTTTTTCTAGTATAAATCGGCTATTTCGGTATGTACTTATCAAACTAACATAACCTACCACAGAGTTCTTCTTCTGTAGCAGGTTAAAAACAGAAGCTATGTCATGGGTATGGTCTAGAAATGTTTTCACGATGAAGGTATTTCAAGATCAGAGTTAGTGGCGTCTGTATCGACGGAGCACCGAGTAGATGGAATAGAAGTCAGGAGTTGTAACTCTAGTTAAAAAGAAGAATCCGGACGTAATTACAATATATTGTACGATCCGACAAAAGGCCTTCGCTCGAAAGGAGTATAGGATAAGCCTTGCAGATTGATGGGTAATCGCAAGTATCTGACGTGATGATAATAATGCAAGAGTAAAAGCCTTCCCAGATAAGTCTGCTCTATGGGTGAGAACAGGTACTCTCCCCTGACGTTGAATGGCATCGTTTGTAATCTGACTCTAACAAAGGAACTACAATGCGATGTAAAAGATCACCCGTCAGCATTGTAACTCGAGTTTCGAATCTATTTCCAGGTCATTATTAATTCCGACAATATTGGAATGAAACTTGCTCGTAATGCATTTCTATGTATTGTGGACGACCTTGACAATAATATTCAAAAAGAATTCTTGTATTTTAAAAGGGAAACAACTGTAGAATATGAGTCAGGAGGACTTGCCAAAGAAGCCAGGGATCTAGTCTTTGGTATGGTGTCATGGCGTAATCAAACAACTTGGGCAATTAGATTTAGTAATAATTATTGGTAATTCAATATTGGATATACTACTATTATAATACATATGCTTTTATTAAATACACATGTATGTATAAAATATATATATTATATTATGTATTATATATAGATATATTAAATAAACATGCATATACATATTTAGATATATATTTAATATTACAATCATTACGATCTATAAATATCTTCATATGCATTAATACATATGAATTAATATAGAGCTTTACATGGCAGCTAAATCGTAAATGTGATTTATAAAATGTATCTAGAACTAAGATTTAATAAATAGGCGTACTCGTTATTTCACTGAATTAGATAGAGAGTGTCCTGCAAATATGATACAATTTGGACTCGCCGCACAGTTTGCTTGAATTTTGTTCAATCAATTGCATGTCCTTCAATCATAATTTATGTGTTCCAGTAGAGCCATTATGGATTTGGATCAATAGATCAATTGACTTAAAGTCAACTATATGTCGAGTTCAATTAGAGTATTTCAATTCAATTTTCCATCTAATTTATTGAAATAAACCACAACCATTTTACTAATATAATGAATGAGTCCACGCATTTAAATCTAGAATCTAGTCATATTTTATTATTTACATACAATTTATGCTACCATGTTAAACATATCTATTAACACATGAATATATACATACATATACGTATCTATATAAAATACACATATAAATATATATATTCATATACACGTGTATTTAATAAAATAATAGTTCAGTTACAAATAGTGAAATACCCTACAATGTAGGCCCTATATTCACTATGCAGTATTACATACGTAACCTATTTAAATACAGTTATCAGCCATATAAAAGTTTTTATGTTGTAATAATACATTTAATATATTAAATATGTTTGCCATAGTCTATTTATATCACTCCTTTAGCAAATCAATGTCTATTTAGATTACTGGAATATATTATTTAAATTGTTAATAAAAAGTAATTAATATTATCTGAAATTTCCAAGATATTACAGAAAATTTTAATTATATATTTATTTTTTTTAAAATAATATTAATGTTCTACTGAAAAAACATATTTTTAAGTAATGACATATAATAAGTCAAATATAATATAATAATATAATAATATAATATAATATAATAAAATATAATAAGTATAATAAGTAATGACATATACAACAAATAATTATTATATTTATTACATAGATTTTATCTGTATATATTTAGATATTGATATAATAATATTTAATGCTATATGAAAATGATTTTATACAACTTCTCTTACTACTTTTCTCAAGTATAACGTAGACAATTGTCTATGCACTACATAATATTTATAATATTTGATATAGTTATACATTCCTTAATTTGAACTCGCCACACTCTGTATCATGTACAGTTGATTTGAGCCGGTGGATTGATATCAATGTTTATCTTAAATTTTTTGAAACTTAAAAAACCAAATCTTACCTTACTCCACATTATTTATCCCCTCCAATCCTCAGACTTCCTCCGCAATACAATTGGTCTACCCGGCCTCGATAAAATTAGTTATATGAATGCTGTGCTTCTCATGACATACTGCTTTAGGTCTACTTCCTGTCGGCTGTACAAGTGTTGATGATCATTCTCCATTGTTACCCCGCCTGAATATTCAAGGACCTCTTTCAGGAGAGGTATCACTATCCAGAAGACTCATGTGAGCCTAGGATAAATGGTGTTTTAAATGCAAATTAATTCTACGTATTCTCCATAAATTATGTGATTATTAAAAACAATGTGATTATTAAGGTAGATACGAATGTGAAAAAGATTTTAATATATCAAATTTAAACAAATCAATAATTTATTGATAATATATTTTTTAAAATTTGATCTACTCATTGAATATACAATAATAATTACTTGGAAATATACATAGGTCATCCTGTATTGAGCAATCAGTTTGATTGAAAGGAACACAATCTGTCGGCCAACAAAGAGGACTGGAACAAGTTGTTGATGTCAACGAAAATAACTCGAAGTTATTAATGTGAAGATGTATTGAAATATATTGAACGATGGCCATCAAATTATTCCTTTAACCTGACATTCACATATTTATATTATAAATTCCAGAGAATTTCTGTTGTTTACAATTTTTAAAATATAATAATTATTGTAACAATGTTTAATATAATTGATATATTTTAATTTTTTTAAGAATTCATATATCAGAAATTTAATTAATATAATTCCGAATTAATATATCTAATAATTATGAATTAATAAATAAAATAAATATGATATTAAGACTTTATTTATTGATTATTGTATTTAAGCGTATTTTATAGATATCTAATATTCATCGCCTTCCTCTTCACCTTCGCCTTCAACTGAATCTACGCCAACTTCTTCGTAGTCTTTCTCCAGAGCAGCCAAATCTTCACGAGCCTCGGAGAATTCACCTTCTTCCATTCCTTCTCCGACGTACCAGTGAACAAAGGCACGCTTAGCGTACATCAGATCAAACTTATGATCAAGACGAGCCCAAGCCTCGGCGATGGCGGTGGTATTTGATAACATGCATACAGCACGCTGTACCTTAGCTAAATCACCACCCGGTACAACAGTCGGAGGCTGGTAATTGATACCAACTTTAAAACCAGTTGGACACCAATCAACAAATTGAATGGTGCGTTTGGT
This sequence comes from Osedax frankpressi, assembly GCA_964035775.1. Classification (NCBI taxonomy): domain Eukaryota; kingdom Metazoa; phylum Annelida; class Polychaeta; order Sabellida; family Siboglinidae; genus Osedax; species Osedax frankpressi. The sequence goes on from OZ038312.1 coordinate 31,530,945, forward strand.
TTTGATAGTAGCGATAGCTGCGTTAACATCTTTTGGTACAACGTCACCGCGATATAACATACAACACGCCATATACTTTCCATGGCGTGGATCACATTTAACCATTTGATTGGCCGGCTCGAAGCAAGAGTTTGTAATCTCAGCTACGGAAAGCTGTTCGTGATAAGCTTTTTCCGCAGAAATAACGGGAGCATAAGTTACCAACGGAAAGTGAATTCTAGGATACGGTACTAAATTGGTTTGGAACTCGGTTAAGTCTACATTTAAAGCACCATCGAAACGAAGCGATGCAGTAATCGATGAAACAATTTGGGCAATGAGACGATTCAAATTAGTATAAGTAGGACGTTCAATGTCGAGGTTACGACGACATATGTCGTAGATAGCTTCGTTATCGACCATGAAAGCACAATCGGAGTGTTCTAAAGTAGTATGGGTTGTTAAAATAGAATTATATGGTTCTACAACAGCAGTAGATATCTGTGGTGCAGGGTAAATCGCAAACTCTAGTTTTGATTTTTTACCATAGTCAACTGATAAACGCTCCATTAATAAAGAAGTAAATCCGGATCCGGTACCTCCTCCAAATGAATGGAAGATTAAAAAACCCTGGAGACCAGTGCATTGGTCAGCCAACTTTCTTATACGGTCTAACACCAAATCGACGATTTCCTTTCCGATAGTGTAATGCCCACGAGCGTAGTTGTTTGCCGCATCTTCCTTTCCAGTTATCAGTTGTTCCGGGTGGAATAACTGACGATAGGTTCCAGTACGGACTTCATCTGCGGAAATAATTATCAGTTATATATTTTTATTTTATATTATTTAAATATACCAAATTATATATATGGTGATATTAATCTAACTAACATCAAATTACTAACTAATATATGTATATATTATATTTATATTATGAACATAATATAAATACAATATTATTAACTAATAATATTTAAAACATTTTTATAGATTTATTAAAATTAATAATTGAGCTATTCAGCAACTTCAACTTACCAATAACTGTAGGTTCTAGATCAATGAAGACAGATCGCGGTACATGTTTCCCAGCTCCGGTTTCACTGAAGAAAGTGTTGTAAGAATCGTCGCCACCTCCGATAGTTTTGTCAGACGGCATTTGTCCATCTGGCTGGATACCATGCTCGAGACAATATAGTTCCCAGCATGCATTTCCGATTTGGACTCCAGCTTGCCCGATATGGATAGAGATACATTCACGCTATTTAATAATTGGATTAAGTTCAATAAAATTGTATAAAATGATAATAATAATAATAATCATAACAATTTTTATAAATATTCACTAAATTGTTAATTATCAATTATATTAAAAATATACGCGGTTGAAAATATAAAATAATATGATATGTATTCATATTGTATTTATTTATTAAGATTAAAAGACAATATTTATATAAATTCAATTTTTGATTAAACAGAGCGGCCATTTTAAAATAATTTAATATATTAATATTTCATAGTAAATAGTTTTATATAAATATATACAATACTAATAACAATATTTAATATTTTAATGGCAAATATTATTTAATGTATACTAATGATCGACTAAGTGTGTGAAAATATTAATTACAAACCATATTCAATTAAATACTTTATGTATAAGATATTTATAGAAAGTCAAGAGAAATGTAACATTGGTTTACAAAGGATATCCGGTTTTTATATTTTTGTAAATAGCCATACAAATAATTTAAATGAAAAAGGATTTTTAATAAGATACTTATTTTAAAATATTACATATTATTTAGGGTTAGATAAAAATTATTTAAAGATTAAGTAATAGGAATAATAGACAAACACATTTTAATTATTAATTGTATCTCATTAATTGAGAATGACAAAAAAACACATCCTAAATAACAAGGAATATTTTAAAATAAATATCTTAATAAAAATAATTGATCATTTTGATATATATATCCAAAATGACCTAATCCTCGATATTGGATATATAAGGTAATCTTGGTTTATATAACAAATATTCTGAATATATATTTTTAATTATTCAAAATGGTTAATAGATTACCAAATATTGTGTTAAACTATAAATTTGGATTGGGTTTTAACAATCCAAATATATGTGTTAAACCCACATTGTGAGTCACACAGGAGCTCTAATTCAAATCTATAAAAATCAAGATTAAGGTAATCTTGCGTAAAACCGTAGATTTACAAGTAAGTTCTCAAATTAGAAGTCATACACAGGTTTGAACTATACGCAAAACAATGTATATAAACATAAACATATATAAATTAATTAATATAAAAATAAAATAATCTAAACATATACATCCCATATATAGAACAATTTGTTTCTATAGTAATATATTTATCTATAGTTATGTATTTATATATATATATATATATATATATATATATATATATATATATATATATATATACTATGTATAGGAACAATTTTACATTTAGGAACAAATATTCCAAATTGTTCAAATATATATTCAAAACATCATAATATTCTGTAATAATATTCTGTAATATTCATTGAAACATTTTGATATATTTTTACTAACATGTTCTAATACGATGGTTTGGTACATATTGGACCATTTTGGTACATATGTACCAACATATTTTAATACGATTGTTAGGTATGCATTGGAACAAATGTTCTAAAATATTCCAATATGTACTCATACTTTATAAACTTTGGAACATGTGGGTACAAATGTTCAAAAATATTCCAATATGTTATTGAAATATAATTTATTTAACTGATTGCTACTAATGTACTAATATGTATCAATATGTTTTAATTTGTACCAAAATGTTCTATTAAATGTTTACTGGGTGTATACTGTACACTGTTCATTATGTGTTGTTTTATATGCATATAAATGCTCATAGTACATACATATATTCACATAACATAATCAACTTCAAAGTGATTGATTAATATAATGATTTTTAGAGATTTATTTTATAACACAATCATCATGATAGTATTATATAGTATATACTACATATATTACTAAAATGTATTAGATTCATTAATTAATTAAAATTGAATATCAATTAAAAATAACAACAGTTGCATATTAAAATTCATAGATAAAATTCAAAATAGATGATAGCATATGTTATAAATAGAAGAGTATTACAATTTAAAAATATATTTATCTATTATCATTATAAAAATATATACACTACTATTTACAGAAAGAACATCAAGGGATTACTTTAATTAAGTTAATTAAAGGATTGTTGGACATATGCTCACCACAGAAGTTGGTTAGATGTAATATATTATAATCAACGCACACGGTATTCAAGTATATATTTTGTATATATATAAGTAATTTTATATATTATGACCAACAATTTAAATTCACTATTATTAAATATAGCTATGATCTACGATTTTAATTAATCTTAACCTAGCCATGTTCATATTTTTAAAAATCTTTGGTTGTTATTATTTTTAAATTTGAATTTAATTTAATTTTTATTTAAATTCAAATATTTTACATGTTTTACGTTTGTATATTACAATTAAATCATATAATGCATTCAAAATATATGCGTTTTATCAATATGTAGGATCGATCTTAAAATAACCTTTCTGATGAATGTCAAACAATGTCTAAACTTCGACTTACTAAAAGTTATTCAGATCTTACTGAATCTAGCAAATTATCATTATCTTATAAGTTGGACAAGGAAAAAAGTGTATCGACTAGAACGTTAGATGGAGATAGTCAACCAAACACTGCGCATTTATTTTTGAGCAAACCTAAAATAAAGCCATGCGAACATTATATCAGTTTTAAAGAACATTACAAAATGGAAATATTTCATGGAATGTGCCGGCACATTATATCTCCGAAATATTCAAGAGGTAGAATTTATAAGGTATGTATAGTTATGTCAATTGTTCTTTAAATAAATAATTTAAAGTTGATTATCTAGTTAATGCCTTATCAATCTTAATTTATGTTCCCAGTAAAGAGTAATTATGGAATGATATCAATTTTAGTCTTTTCAATTATTTACCTAAATCTTATATGTTGTACTTATATGTTAACATTTAATTTAATTTATTTAATTTAAAACAAATACAGTTTACTCAAAATAATAATACAAACATCACTATACATATAATGAATGCTGTACAACACATTTGTTATGCGATTATGGAAATGACTTATTTACCAATTCTATTTAATATGATATAAATGATCATCGATACATTATTTGCAGGATAAGCTGAAATGTAAAACGTGTGATATTAAAACTCCACGCATGCATATGTGCATGCATTGCGTGCATTGTGGGTGTTTTTCTCAAAAACATAGCCAGGATCATGCCAAAATGTTACATCATCCCATAGGTTTCACCTATAGAATTCTATCGACCATTATCCTATATATTTGATATCTCAAATAGTATTTTTTTGATTACCATATATAAATGAAATAAGTTGTCAATAAATAATCTATACTTAAAATAAACTTAAAGATTAATTATTTTATATAACAATCTAATATATTGCTTTATATTTATTATACATTTTTACTTCACCAAATGTCCTTGTGTTGGATGTAAAGACTCAATCGAATTTATAACATACAATACAGTACAATACAATTATCATAATGATACAACATTATATTATATTTAATCATAATCATTAAAAACCTCAATTTATACAGCTATAGATGTGAACTATGCAAGGATCTACTGTCATCAGTGTAATACCTATATTTATGATCTCTTCACAGAACAGTATTTTTTTAAATCATTAGGTTAACATCCAAACAAATTTATTTACTACATTTCAAGATACATTGATCTATGCTAATTTGATCTTTATTTGCACCGATGAAAACATCTTTGTTAGTTTTAATTCCCTAATAATTGAACAGATAATGGAAACAGATACAAAATCGAACAGCTACATAATAAAATTCATAGAAATTGGATTTCTATTATCGATGAACGTACATGTTTTACTTCACACTACAACCTAGGTTTAGTACATGAACTATCAAAATACAAATTCAATGTGAGCTAATTTTGTAAAATTGATAAGTTTCCAGTATTCCCATAAAATAATGTGAATTTTACATAACTTCATTCTATAGCGATACACGGTTTCAGATTATAATTAGTCTTAGATTATAGTTACTCTTAGATTATAGTTAGTCTCAGATTATAGTTAGTATTATATTATAGTTAGTCTCAGATTATAGTTAGTATTAGATTATAGTTTGTCTTATATTATAGTTTGTCTTAGATTATAGTTACTCTTAGATTATAGTTCATCTTAGATTATAGTTAGTCTTAGATTATAGTTTGTCTTAGATTATAGTTTGTCTTAGATTATAGTTAGTATTAGATTATAGTTACTCTTAGATTATAGTTCATCTTAGATTATAGTTAGTCTTAGATTATAGTTTGTCTTATATTATAGTTTGTCTTAGATTATAGTTCATCTTAGATTATAGTTAGTCTTAGATTATAGTTACTCTTAAATTATAGTTCATCTTAGATTATAGTTAGTCTTAGATTATAGTTTGTCTTATATTATAGTTTGTCTTAGATTATAGTTCATCTTAGATTATAGTTAGTCTTAGATTATAGTTTGTCTTATATTATAGTTTGTCTTAGATTATAGTTCATCTTAGATTATAGTTAGTCTTAGATTATAGTTTGTCTTAGATTATAGTTAGTCTTAGATTATAGTTTGTCTCAGCTTATAATTAGTCTTAGATTATAGTCAATCTTAGATTATACCAAATTTCAGATATTTGTTAGTCTCAGATCATAGGTTTTAGATAATAATCAGTTTTAGATTAATGTTTGTCTTTGATTAGAGTTAGCTTCATTCACTGATATTAATTATTGATTATTAATTATTTATTATTTATTTAATTCAAATTGTTTCTTGTTTATATATCATTTATTAATTTTATTATATCTAAGAACATGTTTGAAGTACATTCATTTATTACTGTAAATTATTTATTATTAAATCAAACTATAAATAATTGTGAACAGGGTACGTACATATATACATACTGTGTGTTTACTGATTGAACATAACCTCTTGTAGACCTCTAAGACAACCTTAACTCCACACCTTCTTCATCCTTTTCACCTAATTCCACCAACGCCGTCATACCTAACTTCACTCTATACCCATACTAATAACCTCCTCCCATACTAATAACCTCCTCCCGTACTAATAACCTCCTCCCGTACTAATAACCTCCTCCCATACTAATAACCTCCTCCCATACTAATAACCTCCTCCCATACTAATAACCTCCTCCCATACTAATAACCTCCTCCCATACTAATAACCTCCTCCCATACTAATAACCTCCTCCCATACTAATAAACTCCTCCCTTACTAATAACCTCCTCCCATACTAATAACCTCCTCCCATACTAATAACCTCCTCCCATACTAATAACCTCCTCCCATACTAATAACCTCCTCCCATACTAATAACCTCCTCCCATACTAATAACCTCCTCCCATACTAATAACCTCCTCCCATACTAATAACCTCCTCCCATACTAATAACCTCCTCCCATACTAATAACCTCCTCCCATACTAATAACCTCCTCCCATACTAATAACCTCCTCCCATACTAATAACCTCCTCCCATACTAATAACCTCCTCCCATACTAATAACCTCCTCCCATACGAATAACCTCCTCCCATACTAATAACCTCCTCCCATACTAATAACCTCCTCCCATACTAATAACCTCCTCCCATACTAATAACCTCCTCCCATACTAATAACCTCTTCCCATACTAATAACCTCCTCCCATACTAATAACTTCCTCCCATACTAATAACCTCCTCCCATACTAATAACCTCCTCCCATACTAATAACCTCCTCCCATACTAATAACCTCCTCCCATACTAATAACCTCTTCCCATACTAATAACCTCCTCCCATACTAATAACCTCCTCCCATACTAATACGCTCACCGATCTAAACACACGCACCTATATTTCAATCCCCATCCTAGCACTCGCCCCTATACCCGCACCCCGCATCTCCTCACTGCTCCTTCCACACAGGTCTACGCGGCCTCAACAACCTAGGCAACACTTGCTTCATGAATGCTGTATTACAGGCGTTGACGCATACGCCGTTGCTCAAGGATTACTTCCTGGCCGGTGTCAAGCACCGCTGCACGAGTGTTCCGGCCGAGGACCAGGCTCCGTCTTTACCCCGCTGCATTGTCTGCATACTCGAGGACCTCTACCAGGAGATGTACGACTATCGTTAGTACAACAGTCCCGCGTTGCCGGGGTAACTGGCTTCGCAAATCAAATATACATCTTCTGCTGTTTGCGGTATTTCATAGGATAGTTGATTATGGTAATATTAAATACGTTGAGTTTATTGAAATCTATGTTCAAGTTTTCGTCAAATAATATTTGCATTGTTTCCTTACAATAAAATCCAGATTACAGGTGTTTGAATACATTGAATTATAAAAAGAAATTATTCTATATTCTATTATGCTTACCGAAATTGATTATTTAATAGTTGCATTCAAAAGTTTATTCATCAATGATATCCAATAACATGACATAACAACTTAAGAACAACGTTTACACCATTAAACATTATATAACATTTTTAGAACTCTTTCCAATCTAATCATTTGTAAGTTACAGCCCATTTAGTATTTGCTTCTAATCTGCATATTCACTGCATATAAAATGCATTTTTTAGATTTTAATTTATTGAATTAGAGATAAACAGTAGGTCACAAGTTCAATTCTCTCGGCAGAATAAACTAATTATTCTTAAAAAAAATTAATCCGAGTAGCGGATTAATTCACAGTATTATTAAAACCAGAACTTGTATAATACCTTATCAAAGGGCACATTTGAAGTGATGTTGGACTGACTACGGATGGTTCTAAGTTTAGATTAAGTGCCTCCAAAGTACTAGTTATGGTATCCAATGATTCCACTATATATAATAGAGAATATATAATCATATTTAAATAAGTAATTGAATAAGTAATTGAATATAAAATTGCATTTAATCAACCAAATATCGATTAGATGTATTCGCATGTAAGTCTATTTATACACTTTATGAACTCACGGGAACAATCGACCTCGATAGCTTAATCACAATGCAACACATCAACAGGTAAAGATTTCCCTCTGACCCCATTTCGACTACTTTACTTGATTTGGAATCATGCGAAACACTTGTCAGGTTATGAACAGCAGGATGCCCACGAATTTCATATTGCCATCTTGGATGTACTACAGACTTCTCTTCATGTGTCGCTGCATGGTTAGCCACGCCTCTTTACACACTTAGCCACGCCTCTTTACACACTTAGTAACGCCCCTTTATACACTTTGTAACGCCTCTTTACACACTTAGTAACGCCCCTTTATACACTTTGTAATGCCCCTTTATACATTTATCAACTGCCCTCTATATACTTAGTAACGCCCCTTTATACAATTTGTCACGACCTTATACATGTTTAGTAATGCCCCTTTATAAGCCTAACCAGATCCTTTATATAATAGTATTACCAACTCTTTATACACTATATAATTAGTCCGATGCTTTGATTGTTAGCCATCTTACTTTGGCCTAGCCACTCCCACTACGCCCTACTTATAGTAACCGCACCCTCACGCCTTAATTACGTTTAGCTACACCTACTCACTGCATCGTTAGTCACACCCTTTTACGCCTCTCTATGTAGTTAGTCACACCCCATTATATCGCTATATATAGTTTATCACACCCACGTTTACGTTTATGAATAGTAACTAGATATAAGGCAATTATATTTCCAAAATCAATTCTTTCATCTACACCCAGCAGTTTTAACTTATACACTACCTTATTTACTATCTAATTTACTTCTCACACATTTACTTACTATTTATTTATAATTCACTGGATTCAAGTCTGCACGTCGTATTTTTTATCAATCTTCCCTACTTTTCAATTGGTGATTTAAATCCAGGCATTTTCAGCGAACAGTTTTTTAAAAACCAACTATTTTGCAATTCGTTTATTTATTTTAAACAAAAAAAGTTTATTTTAATATGTACTAAATGTATAATCAACTATTGGATGTGCCTGGAAATAAACCTTTTACCTGCTAATATTTCACAGCTATTTATTCTGGTATGGACCTCAATTTCAATTTGATTGGTTGCACAACTCGTAACTGCAAACACCTTTTCTTCTTCCAGGCAACGGCCTGCACTTGTCTCATAGCATGGTGGACAAACTGTTCACTGGACAGATGAGATCGGATGTAATCTGCGTGATATGCGGGTCAGTCTACGGCCAGTTATTCCACCGATTAGGCCATACATATTTTAGCTTTAATCTAGGCTTTTTTTAAACCCGATATTTGTTTAATAAACATTTTATTATGTGTCTTTTTATGATATTGATACTTACAGCTATATATTTTTGTGTGATTTCAATTTTTCTTATGAAATTCTACTAACACTGATTTTTAAAAAATATTTTGTGGTATTGTATCACTGTTTTAAATTGTCGTTAATCTTTATTATACATTCAGTAACATCTCCACTACCATCGAGCCGTTCAAAGATATCTCCCTCGATTTGACAAGTTCAACATTAAACGGTGGTCAGTTGACCATTTACTAATGCCCTTTAGTTTTGAACTAGTATGGATTTAAAATTTTACCAGTTTTGATTAAAATTTGTTTTGTATAAGAATTTAAAATAATTAAGAAATAACTACAGATCTTTATTTGGTATCTAGTATGATGTAATAATTAATAATTAATAATTAATTTTAGAAAATGATTCTGACTGTGGATTAGGCAGTTTGTCAAATTGTCTTTCGACGTTAGTTCATTACACAATATTTCTCTCCCTCTTTATCTTACCCCTCTCAACCATTCACTCACTCCCTCTCC
>OZ038312.1:31541131-31561771 GCA_964035775.1 Osedax frankpressi
CCTCCCTCCCTCCCTCCCTCCCTCCCTCCCTCCCTCCCTCCCTCCCAAACCCTTCAAACCCTCATACGATTGCAATAGATTCACTCGCCGTGAGTTCTTGGGTAGTTCTGCGAAGATTTACTGCAATCGTTGTCAAGTGAATAATGAATGCAGTAAGCAGTCAAGCATTCACGAACTGCCATTGATCTATGTGTTCCATTTGAAAGTGAGTCTAATTAAATTGTCTGCTATCTGGTTATAAAATTTAAAATGTACGCAAAGATATAAAGAATTCATAGACAATAGAAATGTGGTAATGATAGTATATATAGGTAAGTGTCAGTTTTCCTTATTCTCTATTTTAAAAACTTAACTATATGATTAGTTATTGTTGAAATTAAAAACCATTTATTTCAAGATAAAATTCTCAATATATTTTATATAATTGTAACATATTTATTATGGATTAAATCCAGGTACTTTAGAATAGTTGCTTACATAAATACAAATATATTAGATACTAAGTATAGATCACAAACTTTTATAGATTTTACGTTGTAGGATAATTAAAATTGCATTAATTTTAAAAATGATAAAAATTATGTGTATACTTTTTGTGTTCCCTGTAAAAAATGGAACAATTGTATAAAATACTTGGTGATATTAAGCTCTTAACTCAATAATTATGGGATTTCCATAAAATAAAGTTAATTATTTTAAGGCAACCAACTTCAATTTTGTTATAATTCTGATTTTTTAAATTATCAATAATCCATTACTTTGGTTGTATATTTATAAACGTTCACAAAATTGTAATTAATTTCCAATCAGTTATAAAATGTTCTTAAAATATTTTGATAGTAAGTTTATGGCATACATACAGTTACAATGAATAAAAATGTAGTAAAATTCAAAAATAACAAGCCCATACAATATACTAAAAATCAATATTAAGTAAATGTTACAATATTTTTTTAATCATTTATAAATATGAGGTTATAATACATAGTAAATAAATAATGTATATAATATACATAATATATAAATATAAATGTATAGGAATTAATATTTCGGTGTCTTTTTCATTCTGTATTTAATATAACAGACTAGCATGAGTTGATTCTGGTAATGAGATATACTAAATACCCGTTTATTTTCAATTAATAATTTTTTAATTAAAATAGTTATAAAAACTAAACGATTAACTAAATTTGATCAAATGTTTTATGTTTGAATTTGAAATAATTCTTTACAAATATTTAATAAATCTATTTATTAACAATATTCAAATTATATACTATATACAAATCACCTACCCGCAAGCTTCAATATGATGATATTGATCGTATGAATGTTTGTTTAGAAATCTTGAATGAGTGAATAAAGAACTTTCATAATAACAAAGAAAAATATACTATGCATACAGTAATTTTCAAATATAGGTTTTAAAATTTATATTCATAAAAACCAGTTAAAAATCAATTTTGTACATTAAAAGTTTATTCTAATCGATATTTTTACAATATTTTCTGAATCTTCAGATTGATTTTAATAAATGCTTTTACAAATAAATATTATAAATTGAGTAGGTAGACATTTTTAATACGAAAAAGAAAATAATGCTTTAAAGTTTATTTGCAATGGATATGCCTAAATTAAAATAAAGTATAATTATATATATTTATTCCTATCATACATACGTAAACCCATCTCGATTACAATATAAATAACATGTATTGTTATTGATTGATAAATATTAATCATTCTATAATTAAATATATATTATTAACAATGTTTTCCAAGATATCTGGTGAAGAGGAATGTATGAATAATATAATTTGGTATCAGTTGGATTTTTTTTATTTTATAATTATTTCAAAAATGATTAAATTCTTTATACAATAATTTAAAAAAATACTTTTATCTAGCGTTTGTTATTTACCCTTATTACTATGATATAAAGATATAAACTACCACGTATCATGGTATACTTGGGTATTAATAGGTATATAAGAAATCTTTTTAATAATATTCTTAATTTAGCCTGTTTACTATACTATGTATAGTATACATAGTTTGATATTGAAATAAGCACATTCTATTTCTATACAAAATCATATTGTAATTCATTAATTTAATATTCTCTGTTAAAACATATTCAAAAAATGTATTAATTATTATTATTTAGTTTTTGCACTGTTCAATAATTTCTAATGTATTACAAATGTAGGTTTATTTTCTCTTTCTACTTATCATTTTCTCAATTTGTACACGAATCTTTAAATTTGTCATTTGATTAGTCATCGAATAGTGTAATCAAACTTTTATTATATCGATTATATAGGGAGTTATAATCTATCAAAGACTACTATATTATGAGTCTAGTATATTGAAGTAGTAGTAATATTGTTTACCTCTAATAAACAATGTTACTACTACTAATAATCTGCACTAATTCTTGCTCTAATTGATTTGTATTTTATTTATAAATATATATATTTATATTATCATCATTATAGTGTATAAAATAATAATAATTCCATAATCTAGATATTCATATAATAATGCACAAAGCATAATCAGCCACAAGGATCTATTATTTAAAATCTTTGCTGTCTGTATATCTATTTAGTTTAGAAATATACAAATAATATTTTTAAATTGTTATTAATTATCATTTTTAGATATATGAATACATAGTATTCATTTCTCTGTTGCCAGATTAATAAACTGGGATATAATATAGCTAATACAATAATATTGTTTCGAGTTACACGAATATTAATTTTATAAACAATTTATTTGTATTGGTAATGATATTTAATTCATTCAATTATATAATTTAATAAAAAGTGAGATATATAAGTAATTAAAAAAATAAGTGATTATACATTTAAATGATATTAAATTAAATAAACATTCAATTTGAATATAAAACTAATACTTTAATATTTTTGTTACTAAATAGTTAATAATATTAATCTATAACTAATTTTCAGAGATTTTCCCATTTCATTGGTCAACACAAGAAGATCAACACTCCGATCACATTCCCCGAACAGCTAAACATGGCTGCGTACATGTCAACGTCTATGGGCCACATCTGCAAAGACAATGTGAAGCGACAGAATCGGATACGTCACCAACTCTCCATTCTCTCCTCTGAACATACGTTAGTAGGTATTTAGTTTGTGATCTCATCTTCGGTTTATCAAATTTCTTTGCGTCAGAATTTTAAAACTAATTCTTAATTTCATTGCATTTTTATTATTTAAATAAGGATAATAATTTGTATTTAAATCTATTATTTAACTACAATGAAAATTTAATATGTAAACATCTGCATGATGTATACATCTGATTTATATAAATTATATTTCATGTTAACTTTATATTATAAATAAACTGAGGTCATAGCTGTATTGTGTACAAAGTCATTATTTAGTTATACAAAGTCATTATTGTGTTATATAAAGAAAAAATCTGTATACAAAATCTCGCGATATTGACCTAGAATATATTTCTGCGGTAAAAAGCTTCTCTAATAAATACATAGTAATGTAGTACAGGAAATGTTGTATTAATAATAAATAGTCCATTTATTTACAAATTTAGTTCAGAAAATATAGCACATATTTTGATAATCTAAATCTAACAATTATTTATTTCTATTTAATCTAATTCACAAAGATTAGAAAATTATTTCAAGTATAGATATTGAAGGAGACCACTTTCATATCTTTGATAAATATATATAATATAATTCACATTTCCCAAATGAATTTTGATATTTAATTAATAGGTGGCTAATATTCATTTTGGAACTTAAATACTTTTTTAGTTCTATTGATTTTTAATTTCATTTTAGTGATTTTCACTTACTATTTATTAACTTCGATAATTTTATGAATTTAATGAATTTAATAATATATATTATATAGTGATAGTTGGATGTGTATGAACGATATAGAAACGAACTACAAATAACTATATACGTAGATCAAATACGTACTCGATAATTTGTATTTAACACCTTTTTGTTACTAATGCAAATAAACCTTCTATTCGAATTAAATATATCATATCATTTATAGCATTATTATGAATATCTCGACTCTCGCCGATGTTATCCCACATGATTCGTATTCGACCGACTCCTCCTCCTCCTCCGCACAGCTACAATCTGTACGCAGTGGTTAATCACCAGGGTACGGCAAACAGCGGTCACTACACTTCCTACATTCGTTTAAACAACAGTCGTTGGTATCACTGCGAAGACAATAAGATCAGACTCGTAGATGTCGATGAGGTGCTCGCCAGCGAAGCGTTAGTAGGGAAAGTGAGTCGTAATGGGGGCGAGTAATGGGGGTGAGGTGCTCGCCAGCGAAGCGTTAGTAGGGAAAGTGAGTCGTAATGGGGGCGAGTAATGGGGGCGAGTAGTGGGGGCGAGTAATGGGGGTGAGGTGCTCGCCAGCGAAGCGTTAGTAGGGAAAGTGAGTCGTAATGGGGGTGAGTAATGGGGGCGAGTAATGGGGGTGAGTAATGGGGGCGAGTAGTGGGGGCGAGTAGTATGGTGCAGGCGTGGGAGGAGGATGGTATACGCGACAGCATATGTGGTTCATATTAGGATTTCAAATAAAATATATTGTAAAATATCTCTTTCAATGTTATACAGATACTGGCTATTTATTGTACAGATATATTATACAGATACTGGTTATTTATTATACAGATATATTATACAGATACATGCTCTATTATCATAAAGCTTCAGTGGACATCAGATCCAAAAGAAGTAAAATCAACGATTGATTTCATACATCCGATACTAATACATTTTATGCATAAATGTGATATTTATACTTTTGTATAACTAATAATGCAAAGTCATTATTTTTCTTTCTTTATTATTATTTATTATATTTAATGAATTATAGGCAAACTTTGCTGGACAAAAATATAAAATCAAATAAAAAAATATCAAATTCATTTATTATTCATTACATTTTTTTATATTTTAACTAAATAATAATGAAAGTAAAAATGTTGATGAATATTAAGTAAAGAAAATTTAAGAGTTTGTTAGTTACTAGAAACTTCATAATCTAGGATTTAAATATTTATTAGAAATATTAAATATAAATATAATAGTAATGAAAAATCCAAATTACCAATAATACCCAAATTAGGCTTTATAATTTAGATATTTTGTTTTATTAATTGAATACTAACTTATTTACTAATGTGTGATCCCAACAAAATATCAATAAATTCACTACTTCTGTATTTTGTATTTAAATTTATTTTTGTTTATCAGATACACTATTAATCACCATGATATTTTAATTAACTTAATTTTTATAACATATAAAAGTTGTTTCTGAATATCCATAACTGCTAAAATAATAATATTGATGTTATATATAAAAACGAATATTCAAAATAATAATAGTAAATATATAGTATACATATTCAAATTAATATTATCATTGTACTGCAGACTATTAGTGAATGATGTTAAAATTTGTAATTTATGTGTTCAACAAGGAATCTATTAATTTCTTAAGTTTCACATAATCTTTGAAACCCACTTATCTTTGAAATATTAAAATTTGACTTTCTAAAATTTAAAAATTATTTATGTTTTCATTATAATGTTAAGATTGCCTACTCGCAAATTACCTTTCAAACAAATTATAGTAGGCATATTTTTTGGTGTATTAACTGGTAGTTATATTTATAACGAACCATTTAAACAATATAATAACGATCGCATACAAAAGGAAAATCCAAAAATCTGAAATAATCAGTTGAAAAATCATTTTTGAAATGAGTCCTTTTAAACTGGGTATAGCTTTAACAACTGCTGTTGTTTCGATCTTTGGGGTGTATAAAATAACAATGCCTGCATATAAGAGACGCCAAAGAAAAGAAATTGAAAAACAGATGGAAGAATTCATTAAAATGAAAGAAAGTAGGGAATCAAATGATTTATCATAAATTGTATATTAATATTTAATGAAATCAGTTATTATTTCCATAATATAATATTATATATTGAATACGAAATGTCGAATGATAATTATTATTAAATTATATAATATCAAATATGTTAATAAATAATATATTCAATAATTAATTTTTATTTTATAATATAATATATACTAATTCGTTTAGGATATAATTACTATATCTATAAATGTACATTGAATGTAATAGTTATCAATATTTCTATTATCCTCTCTCTATATGCTACATATCAAACTATATATCAAAGAGAAAACAATTTAGTGTATTTATATTTAATAAATTATATTTACTACATATTTTACATTTATAGTAATTTGATTAAACAGATAATAAAATAAATGTAATAGAGATAGATTAATAAATTAACAGTAATCATAATTGTAAAATAAATATGTTATTTATTGAAATAATCAAATAGAAATCAATAAGATACTTAAAGAGAATTCTTAAAGGATGTTGATTATTTAACAAGTTTCCATTGGATAACTGTTGCATCCGGACCCCCGATTGAGAAAATACTCTTTCCATTCTGAGTGTACCGTAACACATTTACAGTGGTATGGTTGTGGTAAGTGTGACTATAGAACTGTACGGAATAAAGGAGGTATATTAAAATCGTTGTACTTTAATAATATTCTTAACGGAGTAACTCACCCCTTTCTTAGTGCAAGGATATCGGAATACCCCGATGTAGCCACGGCTATCGGCCATGGCTAGCAGTCCGAGATTGGTGTGCACGTCTACAGACCGAATACTGGCGGATTGAGCTTGTTTGGAGTGCCATATACCTGCGCATGTACATTATAATACAATGGGTGCGTATCTTTTGAAACAAATAGATGATGAGGATGTTATATTAAATTTTAAAATAATTAACTCGGGAACATACTACGTAACATGTATATTGTATTTGCGGTGCATATACCATTCAGGTGTTATATAATAGTATATATGTAAATAATTCCTGTAGAATAATGCAATTTACCGCAATTTATCTTAACTTCCTAATAAATCCAATATTGCTTTATAATTTGTTTGTGTATTTTGAAATCATTCTCGAGGTTAATTTGTTAGTGAGATTTAAATGATTGCATATAAACCACCTAGATTACCCAGATATCTTATCTTTTATAAATCATAGTACAGTACGGGAACTAATTTATATCTGCAAGATGATAAAAGTATTTATTTTATATTAACATATTGTACAGTACATTTTATGATCTTTGATTCATGATTAAAAAATAAAAAAGAAACTCAATATTTAATAATAGATTTAATCTAATATAATGCATGTAAGTAACAATGAATTTTATATTTTAAAATCCCATTCTTTAGTGGGCAAAACAAAATATTTACATTATGATATTTTTTTCGGTATCTTTGTAAATAAGATGAAATTATTTTTAAATAATTAAACTTCCTGTTTAAATAAACAATTAGATTTTTTTAATATTTTTTTAATAAAATTTCTATAAATTTATTTAAAATATCACTAAATTTAATATTTATATTTATATTACTATATATCTAATGGGGACATTTTTATTAATATTCTTTATAGTTAAATTTCAATTGGTAACAACATTTGTTAAAGAAGCCAATGTAATTGATATATTTTAAAATCAACCATATATATAACCAAACAGACAAGAGATGTTAATAATATATAAATATAGTTTGTTATATAATATATAAATAAAGTATATTATAAAATATCATGTTATATAGTATGTTATATAAATAGTCTGTTTATTAAATCATGATATTCTTCTTCAACAAATGAGGAAATTTCTCTAAGATATATATCATATTAATTAGTCGAGACAAAAACTGCATGAATTCATAAATATCATTATAAGAAAAATGATCAGATGTTATAAACAGAAAGATTATCAGTTGTCATCAAAATGATTATAATTTATTATAAGTATAATTATTGATTATCTATTTTCGGTTTGTTTATTATAATAAAAATAAAACTTTTTGTAATTATTGAATTAATTTAGTTGTAACCAAAATAAACAAACATTTGTTACCGTGGTGATATTTGTAAATATTGCACTTATCTGATTCATTGCAACTTATCATTCACCGATCGAACATCATTCCGCTTGAAACAAGAAACATGAGATTCGAGTACACTAAAAGAGAAATGAAGGGAATAGTGTCGTACTACCTGGACGAGGTGAGGCTGGTGATATGGACAATTAGAGCGACAAGAAGTCAATCATCTAAACTCTCCGAATTTATTAAAAAGTTGAAAATCATATATGTGATAAGCACGCCGTGCTTCGGAAAGGTTAGTTATTGATGTTGATATGTATGTGATGTATATGATATGGTGTGTGAGTGGTGTGTGAGTGGTGTGAGAGTAGTGTGTGGAGATGGTGTGCGTAGTGTGGAAATGGTGTGAGTGGTGTGGAGATGGTGTGTGTGTGGTGTGTGAGTAGTGTGTGAGTAGTGTGTGAGTGGTGTGAGAGTAGTGTGTGAGTGGTGTGTGTGGAGATGGTGTATGAGTGGTGTGAGAGTAGTGTGTGAGTGGTGTGTGTGGAGATGGTGTGAGTTGTGTGGAAATGGTGTAAGTGGTGTGGAGATGGTGTGTGTGTGGTGTGTGAGTGGTGTGTGAGTAGTGTGTGAGTGGTGTGTGAGTGGTGTGTGTGGAGATGATGTGGAGATGGTGTGTGTGGAGATGATGTAGAGGTGGTGTATGAGTGGTGTGGAGATGGTGTATGAGTGGTGTGTGTGGAGATGGTGTGTGTGAGTGCTGTGTGTGAGGTTTATGATGTTAGTACACATACTATCTCACACTATTCACACACGACATCGTTACATACTATGAGTACTTTATATAGTACTATATACGTAGTGAAGTGTTACTAGAAATGTAATTGTAGTCTATTGTAACTAAATTTTACTAATTTAAAACATTAGGTATTTAAAGAAGCAAGTCCGAAGACTTGCTTTATAAGGAAACTGATTAGGGACTTCAAAAATATGATTGTGGATTTAGAACATTATATTATACTACTAAAGAAGAAATTTGTTAAATAACTACAGATTAACTTTTGTAATATTATAACCTTTTAATTTCATTTTATACCTATTTTACTATAATAAAATATCTATATACTTATAATTCATTTTAAGAAATGAGTATAATTATTATTTTGAAATGGTGCTTATATAAATATAGAAAGGAGGTAATTCTTGGTCTGGACGTAAAGTATATTATTATTATTATTATTTATGTATTATCATATTTGTTTGAAAAGAAAATGTGTAAGAAAAAAAGACATTTTGATGACATTTATACATCTAAACACAACAAGCTATTCCTGATACTCAATAAAATGTTTTACTCTAGTTCCATATTCGCATTCGTTTTGAAAATACTAAAGATTTTAGGTTACCAGCCGGATGTTAATTAATACCAGTATATTATAATACCAGTATATATAGTATACCAGTATAATAATATTACTATACGAGTGCAGGCAATTTACTCAAAGGGTACCTCGGCAAATAGCAATTTCATTACTTCCGGATTCGGACAAGCGTGCGTAGTACATAGTGCTGTAACAACCTGATACGTGGTAACTCAGCAAGCAATGGTTAGTGTTCCAGGTAACGTTCCTATAGGCAGATTCTATCATTCCTCGTGTGTATCTATTCATTTGCCCTGTTCAAGGTCATCGGTACAATTTGTGCGTAACTACCCTAAGATGATTTTATCGTTGTTCTCGACACTACGCTTTTCTTATGAATAGATTCGCAATTGTTAAGATATCAATAACGAGACTAGGCGCCGAGAACGGCAACGATTGGTTCAACGATGAGAATACGAAGCCGAAACGTAAATTTTTTACGAATACAATAACATGCAAATGCTAACAATAGAATAACTGTCCAAGACTGGAACAACAACTTCTTAACACGTAGTGGTCATTGTTCTGTAGAGATTGGCTCCAATCCATGCCGTCGATAACCGAGGTATGCGCCTGTAGTGGCGAAGGTCAAATGGCTAAATAAGATCATTTACATATCACAAAGGTCTGACATTGTATGACATCGTCCATTTCAACATATCGACCAGAATGAACGCGTAACATTATAAATGGATACTCCAGTATGATCTAGGATATAGGGTGACTAGTATAACTAAATTAGTTCGGTTATATATATATATGTAATCATTATATAATTTATATACTTCATTAAACACAAAGACTAAGAAATTTCACCGTCAATGAGAATAACTTGAATTTCTAGATCAATAGAATTGTAATAGAATAACCCAAAACACATGAAAAAAATATAAATGTTTTATAGAATAAATTATATTATACATATGTACAATGTACAATAAACATATATTAATATGTACATTGTACATATTAATATATGTTAATATTTTATCATATTTCAATTTATAAGTTCAATAAATATTCTTGTTAAATATTTCGAATTTTATAAATAATAATATGAATATTAATATCAAAATAAATTTAAGTTATATAATCATTAGAATAATTTAAAAAGTACTATTCTGTGTTGTATAATGGTAAAAAGTATAATTTTGTATTATAATTAATTAAAATAAAATATTAGAATATGATTCGCATCATATTTACTTCACTACATTTTAAGTTAATTATAATCACAATGTAAATAAGTAACTAATATCTAAATATATACTTTATATTGTATAGTTAAAATTGTATAATCATAATATTCAATATTAGTATCTTTTAATTAAAAAGATGCATCATAAATAATAAAATAATAGTAAATTAGATTACAAATAAATATTTAAAGTTATACATGTGAATGAAAATCAATGTATTGTTATTTGCCTATAATTTGATAAACAACATTAGATTTTGAGAAAATTGACTTATTTATGCAATCTTATTCATGTAAAATGAATAGAATTTCCCATTGAGATGCTAGAACAAAGTACAATGACATTGTTGAATTTTAATCAGGATATGTGTACAAAGATTATAATAATTATACATATAAACTCATTATTATATACAATCTATAGAATATATGTATGTATAATATATTATATCAATATTATTTATTCAAAATATATTAGACTAATTAGTAGTTAATTATTTTATTGATAAGCACTTATTATTTATTAGTAGAATTCATATGATTAATAATTTATATATACAATAAATACATTGTAATATATACAATAAATACATTGTAATATATACAATAAATACATTGTAATATATACAATAAATACATTGTAATATATACAATAAATACATTGTAATATATACAATAAATACATTGTAATATATACAATATATACATTGTAATATATACAATAAATACATTGTAATATATACAATATATACATTGTAATATATACAATAAATACATTGTAACATATCCCATAAACAATTATATTTTTTATTTTATTTATAAACTTCTTATTTTGTGAATTGTAAGATTTATTTACTTATTTTTAATATATTTATATATAAATCTATTTATATATTAAAACAATGAATTACCACTGATGTATTTAACAATTTTGTAAATCTTACCATTGTTGATTATCTTTAAAGATCTTTCAGGTATTCAATATTCAACAATTGAGAAATGTTCTAAATAGTCAATTGGTACAATTGTTTATTCCTAAATTTTAGGGGTTCCCATAAAAATGGCCAAAACAACCGCCGAACAATTCTATCGTTAGCATCTAGGTGTTACCAAAGTGTTCACCGTTCTTTACAGGTTTAGACGAACCTCGTCGAGAGAATTGAATTCGAGCAGAACGAAATAGAAAATGTCGCTAAAGATTTATGGTAAATACGCATTTCTCGCGACTGAACCACTCGACGGACTTGCTGGCAAAGCTATCGAGTAGTGACCTTCAAAACAGCCCGATGTCTCCAGATCATCTCGTCGTTGTCGTCGCGAACATACGCGATCACGTGAATCTCTCCGCTCCTGCAACCCACCGCCAGGCTTACGTCGTCTGCAAAACCGTAAGGCAATCGATTACAATTTTCGCCTCGAAATCTTGGTTTCAACATCTGCGATTCTCGCTTTAAATGTCGGGTAAATTGAACTGTCAATGTTCATGAAGATAATATTTTAGTGGCAATCGTGAATTAGTAACCCGGGCTGATCTTTAGGTTGCAGGGATATTGACCTTCAATTTGTACAGAGCCTATAGTGACCAATGAGTTGCTGCCAGATCCCTTATCCTTGACCATGTAAAAAATACCTATGTACCTGTTTGTGTGTGCGGGCGTGTGTGTGAATGTGTGCGCGTGTGTGTGCGTGTGTGTGCATAGGGAGTGCATTGCGACTGAATGAGTGTGAATGAGTGTGAATGAGTGTGAAGTGGATATGAGATAAATGTGTTGATACACTGTATTCCGTTCAGTGACTATGAATTATATTTAACGACTGATTCACAGCCGTAATGTAAACGAACACTAAATCTCTACAAATTGCAACCATCCCTTAACCGGGAATACAGTTTTAACATGCTATAGAAGTAGTGGATTATTAAACCTGACTTTACTCTCAACCCAGAACAGACTACAAGCGATGTTGATCTATCAGTTGGTAATTGTAAGTTATCCCAACTCCTACAAGTTTCGGGATGTAAGTTTTAATGAACTGAGTTGATACGAAAATAACCCAACTCAATAACTCTACTGAGTAGTGTATCCCACTCAATAACTCTACTTAAGTAGTTGGTAGTAGAAAGAAGAGTAGAGAGTAAAGTAGAGAGTAAAGTAGAAAGTAGTGAGTAGAGAGTAAAGTAGAGTTGAGAGTAGAGTAGAAAGTAGAGTAGAAAGTAGAGTAGAAAGTAGAGTAGAGAGTAGAGTAGAGTGGCGTCTTAAAGCAGCGAGTAAGGTACTGACAATCAAAGTACTCTGAAAACTATCACTCCGACTAACCCATTAGTGTCACCGGTAACAAAGAAACTGCCAGAATCGTTGACATCAATACAAGTCAATGACACATCCTTGGCAAAGTTGAAACACAGTAAAGGAACCCATAGTTATACATTATGATATGTATTGTTGTTATCTATATATTCATAAATTATACCTAGATTACCAAGACATCTGGTGTAGGGAAATTTATCGTAATGAAATTATTTGGTTATATCCTCTTTGGGGATTTTAAAATATTTAATTACTTAGTTTATATATAAACACATTATTATATTAAATATATTATTAAGTTTATATATAAACATAATATTATAATAAATATATTATTAAGTTTATATATAAACATATTATTATATTAAATATATTATTAAGTTTATATATAAACATACTATTATATTAAATATATTATTAAGTTTATATATAAACATACTATTATATTAAATATATTATTAAGTTTATATATAAACATATTATTATAATAAATATATTATTAAGTTTATATATAAACATATTATTATAAATATATTATTAAGTTTAGATATAAACACATTATTATAATAAATATATTATTAAGTTTATATATAAACATATTATTATAATAAATATATTATTAAGTTTATATATAAACATATTATTATATTAAATATATTATTAAGTTTATATATAAACACATTATTATAATAAATATATTATTAAGTTTATATATAAACATATTATTATAATAAATATATTATTAAGTTTATATATAAACATATTATTAAGTTTATATATAAACATATTATTATATTAAATATATTATTAAGTTTATATATAAACACATTATTATAATAAATATATTATTAAGTTTATATATAAACATATTATTATATTAAATATATTATTAAGTTTATATATAAACACATTATTATAATAAATATATTATTAAGTTTATATATAAACATACTATTATATTAAATATATTATTAAGTTTATATATACACATATTATTATAATAAATATATTATTAAGTTTATATATAAACATATTATTATATTAAATATATTATTAATTTTGGATATAAACACATTATTATAATAAATATATTAGTAAGTTTATATATAAACATATTATTATAATAAATATATTATTAAGTTTATATATAAACATATTATTAAGTTTATATATAAACATATTATTATATTAAATATATTATTAAGTTTATATATAAACACATTATTATAATAAATATATTATTAAGTTTATATATAAACATATTATTATATTAAATATATTATTAAGTTTATATATAAACATATTATTATAATAAATATATTATTAAGTTTATATATAAACATATTATTATATTAAATATATTAATAAGTTTATATATAAATATACTATTATATTAAATATATTAATAAGTTTATATATAAACATATTATTATATTAAATATATTATTAAGTTTATATATAAACACATTATTATAATAAATATATTATTAAGTTTATATATAAACATATTATTATAATAAATATATTATTAAGTTTATATATAAACTTATTATTAAGTTTATATATAAACATATTATTATATTAAATATATTATTAAATTTATATATAAACACATTATTATAATAAATATATTATTAAGTTTATATATAAACATACTATTATATTAAATATATTATTAAGTTTATATATAAACATAATATTATAATAAATATATTATTAAGTTTATATATAAACATATTATTATATTAAATATATTATTAAGTTTATATATAAACATACTATTATATTAAATATATTATTAAGTTTATATATAAACATACTATTATATTAAATATATTATTAAGTTTATATATAAACATATTATTATAATAAATATATTATTAAGTTTATATATAAACATATTATTATAAATATATTATTAAGTTTAGATATAAACACATTATTATAATAAATATATTATTAAGTTTATATATAAACATATTATTATAATAAATATATTATTAAGTTTAAATATAAACATATTATTAAGTTTATATATAAACATATTATTATATTAAATATATTATTAAGTTTATATATAAACACATTATTATAATAAATATATTATTAAGTTTATATATAAACATATTATTATATTAAATATATTATTAAGTTTATATATAAACATATTATTATAATAAATATATTATTAAGTTTATATATAAACATATTATAATATTAAATATATTAATAAGTTTATATATAAATATACTATTATATTAAATATATTAATAAGTTTATATATAAACATATTATTATATTAAATATATTATTAAGTTTATATATAAACACATTATTATAATAAATATATTATTAAGTTTATATATAAACATATTATTATAATAAATATATTATTAAGTTTATATATAAACTTATTATTAAGTTTATATATAAACATATTATTATATTAAATATATTATTAAATTTATATATAAACACATTATTATAATAAATATATTATTAAGTTTATATATAAACATACTATTATATTAAATATATTATTAAGTTTATATATAAACATATTATTATAATAAATATATTATTAAGTTTATATATAAACATATTATTATATTAAATATATTATTAAGTTTAGATATAAACACATTATTATAAAAAATATATTATTAAGTTTATATATAAATATATTATTATAATAAATATATTATTAAGTTTATATATAAACATATTATTATATTAAATATATTATTAAGTTTATATATAAACATATTATTATATTACATATATTAATAAGTTTATATATAAATATACTATTATATTAAATATATTAATAAGTTTATATATAAACATATTATTATATTACATATATTAATAAGTTTATATATAAATATACTATTATATTAAATATATTATTAAGTTTATATATAAACACATTATTATAATAAATATATTATTAAGTTTATATATAAACATACTATTATATTAAATATATTATTAAGTTTATATATAAACATATTATTATAATAAATATATTATTAAGTTTATATATAAACATATTATTATATTAAATATATTATTAAGTTTAGATATAAACACATTATTATAATAAATATATTATTAAGTTTATATATAAACATATTATTATATTACATATATTAATAAGTTTATATATAAATATACTATTATATTAAATATATTAATAAGTTTATATATAAACATATTATTATATTACATATATTAATAAGTTTATATATAAATATACTATTATATTAAATATATTAATAAGTTTATATATAAACATATTATTATATTAAATATATTATTAAGTTTATATATAAACACATTATTATAATAAATATATTATTAAGTTTATATATAAACATATTATTATAATAAATATATTATTAAGTTTATATATAAACATATTATTAAGTTTATATATAAACATATTATTATATTAAATATATTATTAAGTTTATATATAAACACATTATTATAATAAATATATTATTAAGTTTATATATAAACATACTATTATATTAAATATATTATTAAGTTTATATATAAACATATTATTATAATAAATATATTATTAAGTTTATATATAAACATATTATTATATTAAATATATTATTAAGTTTAGATATAAACACATTATTATAATAAATATATTATTAAGTTTATATATAAACATATTATTATATTACATATATTAATAAGTTTATATATAAATATACTATTATATTAAATATATTAATAAGTTTATATATAAACATATTATTATATTAAATATATTATTAAGTTTATATATAAATATACTATTATATTAAATATATTATTAAGTTTATATATAAACATACTATTATATTAAATATATTATTAAGTTTATATATAAACATACTATTATATTAAATATATTATTAAGTTTATATATAAACATACTATTATATTAAATATATTATTAAGTTTATATATAAACATATTAAATATATTATTAAGTTTATATATAAACATATTATTATATTAAATATATTATTAAGTTTATATATAAACATATTATTATATTAAATATATTATTAAGTTTATATATAAACATATTATTATATTAAATATATTATTAAGTTTATATATAAACATATTATTATATTAAATATATTATTAAGTTTAGATATAAACATATTATTATATTAAATATATTTAGTTGTTATTATTTATTTAAATCATTATTTATCATAAACTGTAAAAATCTCGTGGTGTTAATTATCAGAATGTTTTCATTATATAAATGAGATAAGCGACCGGTTGTCTTGGTAACCATGGATTATAGTATACATATAATATACATATATTTGAAATAAACATTATAAACTACTAAATAAAAACTACATTGTGTTTCTGACTACCTTGATAGCCCATTTCCATATTGGAAGTTTGGTGTTGGAATCATAAGCACAAATGCAACCGTCCAATGACACCGAAATAATCTCACTTGGCCGACACGATATTGAGCAAATGTCACTGATTTGACCGCAATGTCCCTATGTGTGTATGTGTGTGTGTGTGTGAGTGTGTGTGTATGATTGTGTGTGTGTGTGAGAGTGTGTGTATGTGAGTGTGTATGTGTGTATATTAGAATATGTGTACGTGTGTGTGTATGTATATGTGTGTGAGTATGTGTGTATTAGTGTGTGTATGTGTGTGTGTGTATGATTGTGTGTCTGTGTGAGAGTGTGAGTGTGTGTGTGTGTATTTGTGTGTGAGTGTGTGCGTATATCTGACGATCAAAGATAAACTCTGAAGGATAATTATATAATAGAAAAAATAATATTCATGTAAAAATAGTTCTGTAAGTTCTGTTAGTGAATGAGTTAAATTCATTTGAAATAAAATGTGTAAGTATTGTGTAAAGTCAAGTTTAAATTTGTTTAAATTGTCTTAAATCTGTTTCTCATTTGTTACAGTCATAGGAAGTGTATTCAACTGCTATGCATTATTATTGTGTAGTATTATTTGAGCATTTCAGACGATTAATTACAGGACATACTTGGTTCCTCTCTTTCAGTTCAACAGTCTTTTATTTAGGATATACACTATTGCAATATGTACAATATTAAGGTTTTGTATGTGCATCTGAATATGTCGGTAAACTAGTATTTTTGGTAATTATGGTAGGCTTTGAAAGTTTAAAAATAAATATGCAAGCATAAAGATTATAAACATTAATTGTGAAGACAAAAATTAAATATAAAGACATATCATGTAAAGACAAAGTTTAAAGATATAGAGTATAAAGAAAAATATTAAAGACACAGAATTTAAAGACATAAGTTATTAAATATTAAATATTAAAAAGTATATAATAAACACCTGAGTTAAGAACTGAGCTTCAATTTTACAGTCGTTGAATGGATTTCTCAAGGCAATGGCACCCAGACGAGCAGTTAATATAGAGTTAGTGGTGGTGCCTATGAGCAGAGTATTAGATATCTGTTGTAGACACCTTACTCCTCCTTCTGTAACTGGCAACTGTAAAATTGAGGTTGATGATTCAGTATTGCGTGAAAGTCAATCGTGGTATGGTATAATGATCTATTTATAGATATATAATTATACTTTATGATTTCGAAGTATTATAATAAATATATTTTCAAAATATTTATAAAATAAAATTTAAATTTCTATATTAAAAATTAATTTACTAATATTATTTGAAATAATTATATAAGATTGTATAATGATTACATCATTTGGTTTCTTGAGATATTGCTGTCCCCTAAGAGTTTTAATTGTAAGTTGTGCTTATCTAAGATAATTTGATATAAAATGATTTTGACCTAAATTTTGATACTATACTATTATGATATCACATTGTTTAAAGTAGCACAATGATTTTGAAGATAAAAAATATTGATAATGTGGAATTGGTAAATATAAAACGAAGGATCAAACATATGAATTGAAATAGAATAAGCTCTTTATAATTTACTAATTTGTGTACAGTAAGAAATTGTATTTGATTAAGTAAAGCTAAATAAAGCTAATTGATAAAAACCAGAATTTTCGCCGCATGCTCCATATTCTTACCATAGAACCACGCGTTGATAACCCCATCGCGACCACCGGTCAGCAGGATACTGTCCTTGACGAAATGAAGGGCCAGCAACGGACACTGGGTGATGGAGGCACCGCAAAGATTATACAAACTGAGGGACGGCGATATCGAAAAATCTAGAAGAATAATTTTGAAATTCGATTCGTTTAAAAAAGATCAATCAATTTGTCAACTGAGCAACGCAAATGAAATTCTTTGAAATCACCACCGATAATAGAATTATAGAATAGGGCTGCAGGCGGGGGCCAACGTTGTGGGCGTGTTTGATGAGGTTGCTGATGATGTCGGAACCCAGACTCCACACGTACACGGTACCGTTGCTATCTCCGGTCACCACGTCTCCGCAAGCAGTCTGTACGCAACAGGTCACAAACTTCGCCCTCAAGTAGTTCTGCGAGTTATGTAATCAGAATTCATCTCGACGATCTCGGGTAGCTAATTATATATATCAAAGTGTATTCATTTATCAGTTATTTTCTATTTCGTTTCATATCGACGGGATATGAATATCCAGGTTTGAAATCCGACAGCGAACGACTACATGCTACTACGTGGACAAGAAAGAAGTACGTGAAGACGTGGTCATCGGAGCTGTAAGTGGGCTTAACAAAGAAAGCCTCGTTCACCGTTACCTGGTAGTCTGCTATAGACTGCATTTCGACGGTGCTCTGGTCCGGGTAGACCTTCCACCAAGCCAAGTGTTCCTTACCAATTACTGTGATCAGATCATGATGTTGGTTACTGATTAACCCTTGGTAAACGGTCTCCAGGCCCAACTAGGGTGCGGAGGGATTCGTCAGTCCAGACTGGGTTAGAAAACTCTAGAACTATTTATGATGTTAATTTATTTCTGTGTTTTATTAATTTTTACACACTATTGAATTTATAATTGAATACATACATTAGTATATATATACTATATTATATAACGGAGGGAAGTTATTTTTCAAAACTACTCTGAATTATTATTAATTCACCAGTCTAAAGCATCGCTAACGTTATTCTGAGCAATTCTATCAGCGCTACTACTACTCCAAATGGAAAGATTGTGTTCGTTACTGGAATCTATGGCACATAACCAATCCTGTGAGACATTTCGAAATAATGTTACCATAGCGTCTCAAACGTAATGTGTTAATTATTGTTTTGTTATATAATGGAATTGGATTTCATTCGCTTAAAAAATATATTGATATTTTGTATTCTTTTCAAATATTCTATCAACCAAATTAATGAATTATTATTAATAATAATATTCATGGTTTTATGAAAATTACATATTATTACTTAAAATATTTTATTGTCAGTTTTATTTTCTAAGGTAATTTGAGAAGTATAGAGACATGTTGTTGTTTATTGTATACTATAACTAGTCCAGAGACAACCAAAAACTATGATTAATATTACAACCATAGATCTGCCCACCTTTTGCACTGAGAATGACAACGAGATAATGGAGGAGTTGAAAACCCCGACTCCTATCTTGTGCAGGGTCAACATGCTATCTACTCTCCACAGACGAACATGAGCCTAAACAAGAGAGATAGGGAGGGAGGGAGGGAGGGAGGGAGGGAGGGAGGGAGGGAGGGA